>CM031879.1:3534666-3813851 GCA_018697195.1 Certhia americana
GAAGGAAGGAAGGAAGGAAGGAAGGAAGGAAGGAAGGAAGGAAGAGAAAGAGGAAGAGAAAGAGAGAAAGAGAGAAAGAGAAAGAGAAAGAGAAAGAGAAAGAGAAAGAGAAAGAGAAAGAGAAAGAGAAAAAGAGAGAAAGAGAGAAAGAGAGAAAGAAAGAAAGAAAGAAAGAAAGAAAGAAAGAAAGAAAGAAAGAAAGAAAGAAAGAAAGAAAGAAAGAAAGAAAGAAAGAAAGAAAGAAAGAAAGAAAGAAAGAGAGAAAGAAAGAAAGAAAGAAAGAAAGAAAGAGAAAGAAAGAAAGAGAAAGCTAAGGAGACAAAGGCTGACACCTTCCTACATATTTGTATATGTAGGAATATACATACAGTATATTTGAAGTGCTGAGAGAATTTAAAATGACCTTCTACAAATGTCCTAGTGCACAAAACAAGAAAAAATCATCACTTTAAACGTCTGGAAAAAGTTCATTATGCTTTCTCTACTCCCTGTGGAGCATCTTTAAGCAAAAGCTTGGTAAATAATATATCAATTTTCTATCGCCACCTATGAGTGAAAATGTAGAACTGCAAATTATTCTTCTGTGCATAACAAAGAGATATGACAGCTGTAGTTCAAATATTTCCATATATATATATATAGATAGATATAGATATATATAGATAGATATAGATATGGCTGAGGCAAAACCAACAACAATATTTTGTTTATGGACAAAATAACCCAATGATGGAGGAAATAACCCAATTTTCAGATATTTAGGGTTTATTAATTTATTAAATTTTATTAATCTCATACATTTGGACTTAGTCCAGCAGTTCTACTATCCTGTCCTAACTGAAGCTATAATTAGGGTGCTCTGTGGTCCGAGATAAAGACAATTATGATTTGGATGATGCATGCCACATACAAGCAAAGGCAGTGTCAACCTCCTGTATCTACGTAGTATTTCTAGATTATGACCTCTGAAATACAGGAAGTGATTTAATGGCAACTGGTGCAAGAGGAGAGGAGGAAACAGGAAATGAACACAGATAAGAAACCAGCAACAGAGTCAAAGTGGAATAAACCAGAAAATCTGAGTGAATGTAAACCAGTGAGATATAGGGTGGCTGAACAATGGAGCTGAAAGCAGAGTCAGGATGTGCAGGCTGACAGGATTAGGGAGGAAATGGGTATGGCTGCTGAAAGACTGTGATCCCTAAGGTCACAGAGTAGGAAGGAATGAATCCTGTCAGATGGCAGCAGCAAGACTTGAGGAAGAGCAAAACAAAGTGAAGACAACACAGAATGTGTTGAGACACTCCTTTAGGATGTGGATATCATATTTAGCTGAACCAAAATCTTACATGATTGGAAAAAGGTAAAAAAAACCCAAGGATAACTGCGCCCAATTCATGTCAAGAGTCCTGGTGGGATTCATTAAGTGAATGAAACATTGCAGCACAGAGATCTTTGAGCAAGTCTCCCCAGTCTCCTGAATAGTCATTGAGGAAAAGCCACACATAAGATGTGAATCATCTGCATGCATTTGGCTGGATGAATTGAGTTTTAAAGGTGCCTATTTTGCTTCATTGTCTTTGAAGGGAGTCAAGGCTGCCCAGCTCACATGGAAGCTTCTGGAGCAGTCATTCAGCTGCCTCCTCTTGTGAATGGAGAGAAATGGGAGTTTCTAGTGTGTGATTCATTCCAGCTATGCCTAGCACTTTTCTAAATTGCCTTCTGGAATTGCCTTTTATTTCTTTATTTTAAGAAAAACTCAGCCTGTTATTCCTGAGTGACTAAGAGGCTTTGATAACTCACACTTCCACACCTAAACTTAGGTGAGAAGAATCTCACTCTGAAATATGAAATCCCCACAAATTATTTCCTGCCAGACAGTTGACAAAGGTCTGGAGACCAGCTAGGCTGAAAATTTACTTTACAACTGTCCTGGCTTTTTCTCTCCTACCTGCCTCAGGAAGATGGATAACATATTGATGCTGTGAGTGTGTCCTCTTAGACACACCTCTCAACACACCACGAAAAGGTCCTTAAAATCTCATTATTTTGGCAGCTCAGGAGACATCACTATGTCTTCAGCCCACAGCATTCCTGTGCCTGTGTTCTTGGGATGGGCCTGTCTTATCTCACTACAAGGATTAATGCATGGAAGCTGCTTGCAGGGACTTTAGAAAGTAAGAAAGCAGAGGTTATAAATAAAACTACCCAGTGTGAAATGTTGGGGCGATCCATTGAAGGAAACAGTGAAGTTGAAGCATTATTGTCACAAAATTATCATAATAAAGTGCAATTTAGGCATATGGTGAATTCTGAAACAGGTCTTTCTGTGTTTGAGTTGCATCTGACACAAAATATCTGTGATCCTCAGCAGGGCAAAGAAAACTCATGGGAAAGTCAGGCACTCTGCTTATAGAGCATAAGCCAGAACAGAACCTTCATTTAATGCAATTTTTATTTAACCTCTTTAATACCAAAGATACAGAGAAAGCTTCCAAAAGGCAAAGAGCTTTGGCTTTGAATGGAAAGACAGTATGTTTAGATCAGATACCAGTGAGAAAATATTAAGAAATCTTTACTGTGAGGGTGGTGAGACTCTGGCACAGGTTGCCCATACAAGCTGCAGGTGCCCCATCCCTGGAAGTGCTCAAGGCCAGATTGGATGGGGCTTGGAGCAGCCTGGGACAGTGGGTGGCGTCCCTGCCCATGGCAACTGTCCTGGAACTTGATCACTTTTAAAGTCTCTTCCATTCCTAACCCTTCTGTGATTCTTCAGTTTTCTCATCTATGATTGCATCCAGGATCAATGGACACGTCTGATCACTTTGCTTTGCTTTGCACTGTTTGAATGGAGGCACAAAATAATGAGTTTTTTATGTAATCCCTACCAAAAGAATCACAGGGTGGCTCTATTTGGAAGGGACCTTGGGAGGACAAGTGGTCCAATCGCCCTGCTCAAGCAGGGACACCTAGAGCCAGTGGCCCAGGGCCATGTCCAGGTGAGTTTTGAATATCTCCAGGGTAGGAGATTCCATGACCTCTCTGGACAACCCCTGACAGTGCTCAGTCACTCTCTCAGTTAAAAAGTATTTCCTTAATGGCCAGAGGGAACATCCCGTGTTTTGGTTTTGTACCTGTTGTCTCTGCTCCTATCACTGGGCACCAAATGACAAACACATAGCTGAAACAAATACATATCTTGAGATGGTTGTTTTCTTTACATAGGAAATATATCAGTTATCTGAATAATTTTCTCTTTCTTGCATTAGGAATTTCATGTGAAATTAATATTTATCTCAAACCTCATGAATATTCCCAGAATATTAAGGAAAAGAATGTTTTTGAAAGCCTGTGTGGAATGTATGAAATATTTATAATTTCATATTGATTTTGGTAGCTTTGCTGGTAAATATTTTAATTAACGAATTTCACAAAAGAGATGAGATAGAGAAGAGCAGAGTTTTTCAGCTTTTTAAAAATCCCTTTTTTGATGATCCCTAATATTTATGATCAGCTGTGAGAGACATGTATCAGATTATAAAAACTGAAAGATGTGAGCAATAAAAGAAAGTCTGGTGCATTCTCCAGATGCTCATTTTTAAATGCAGTAGTAGCATATTTAGGGCCTAATTTAAACAAATCATTTAAACATCAGAGTTTTAATTTTCATCATCTGCTACTCTGTCCAAATGTTTAGGAATTTGGGATATAAGTTTGAAATTATTTTCAGAGATCTAGGACTCATGCACCATGAAAAGAAAACTTTTAAATTAAACCTATTGGAAAATCAAGAATTTATCATCCCAGTAGCTATTTTTTACTACTAAAAAGAGAAAAAAATCTGTTACTTAACCCATTTTGTGGCATTAGATATACTGTTAAAAATGTTCAATTAAAACTTGTGCAAGTCTCAGAGTATTTCTACTTCACTGAAGATGTAATGGAATATATTTAATTTGAGTGAAAGGATGGTAAAGTTATAATAAAAGACTTTGACAGGTTTCTCAGAGAGCAAATGAAATTTAAATATGCAGATCCTACAGGCAGAAAAAAAAATGTTCTCTGAGATCTGATTAATACACTTCAGTTCAGCAAATATGGCTTTACCACTAATCCAGGTAAAATAAAAGCAATATATTAAATGATTAATCTACAGTCTAAGATGGTTGCCCTCAGATTTTTGTAGGTAAAAGAGAATATGGAGAAATTCACACAAAAGATATGTAATATCAATGAAGCCTAAAATGAAGAACTGAAAATTCACATGACTCTGCAACAGAAGGACAATTACTAGTTATTTGAATAGCTAAAATTGCTCTGACTACTCATACCACATTTTTCTTTTACTCCCTGTACACAGTGTTAGATATGTGCTGTGAATTGTATTTATATCTTAATCCCTAATTTAATAAGACACCCCAAATTAAGGGACTGACTTTCAAGCTGAAAGCACAGTTTAAAATTCTAATGTTTCTTTGTTTAGCTTGGTACCAAAAAACCCCAAAAGGTATATAGGGGAAAACAGGCTTGGAAAAACAGATGCAAGGGACTCTAAAATTTGTTTTAACCAATTAAATTCTGGGCACTCAGTGGGCACTAAGGGATGGGACTGACTCTCTAGGATGAAGGTTCACTTTCAGTCTTTGGAACAGACTAGAATTAAATAAAAAATAATGATCAATACAAGGTTTGAAGGATAGATCTTAAAAACCATTATACTTCCATTTTAAAATGACACAAGGTCTGGTTTTCAGAGGTGGTTACATGGCTACAGCTTTTAGTGAAAATCTTTAACAGCTCATATCTCCTAGGAAATTGCTTCTGTCCCTAATTTTCTCCTAGACACAAATGATACATAAATATCTAATTGTTTTCATTAATAGAACTTGATCTCTTAGAAACTTTCAGTTCCTTTGAAATATTACTTCAAACTCTCAGCTGACATGAATTTAATGATATGATGCTACTGTTGCTCATGAAACTCAAAATTTGCCTTTCTTTTTATTCCAACATGCCTAGCTCCAGGAGTTCTGTTATGCAAGAATCAATTTTTATTTAGTAAAAGATGAGCTTCTGTTTCTTGCCATCCACAAAAAAAAAAAAAAAACCAAAAATTATGAAAATGCAAAACAACACTTAAAGCAAGATGGAAAGCAAATAGAATTAGTTCTGTAGTTCTGAAAATCTGTTTTTTTTTTTTTTTACACAGGACCTTGTCTTTCAAGAAGGAGAAAGATTCATCACTGATCAAAATTTAAGGTTATTGATACTGAGCTCCCTAATGTTCAAAGAGAAACCCACAGGTTGTTCTTACATTGAACACCAAGGGGATCAGCATTATTGTGTCAATAAGGAATACAGAGTGAATCAAACAGAATGTCTGCATGCTATAAATACCTTGAAATCGGCAGAAATGTCATTCCGAAAAAGGGAGACCCAGTTTTGCAGGAGTGAAATAAACAATTTTGCATGAATAGCCCGAAGGGAGATATGGGTTACAAAACCATCTTTCACTGCTGCTTTCTCCTGGCTTTTCAGCTGGCTGGTGTTTTCTCTCTCCTTTTCTCTCTCAGCTCTGACTCAGTCAGGCAACTCACTTATTAAGTAAACAGCCTTCAGAGCAGCTTGTCTGAGGAATACAGTTCCATTAAGTAAAAATACAGAGCAAGAAGCTCTTGAGAAGCGATGATCAGAGACCTAAGAATACAAATGAACAAATGCACTTTCTGATTTAAATATGTTATTGTTATTAGCACCATTATTCATCTTCCAGTAGCTTCAGAACAAATGTCTCGCTGCACTAAACTTTCACAGGCATAAACATCTATTCTGTCCTAAATAACTTCCAGTGTAATTGAATGTTAGTAACATAAAACACTTATCAGGAAATGAGGCTGACTCATAGATTCAACTCACTGTGTGACAGGTGGGTTCCAACCTATTTTCTCAGTTGAAAAAAAGATGTTCTTTGTGTTGATCTTGGGGTGTCTCAGAGGCTGCCTGTTTTTTAACACACCCTCCTGCAGTGATGGCTGCCAAAATAGTTGTAATTCTCCATTCAACATTCAGCTTAATGATCCTGTTTCTTAAGGGTCTTCAAAGTATTTTTGCACAAGAGAAGGGAAGGTCTACAAACCCCTGTGAGTTCTGCTGCAAAGGCCCATGTTGCTGTACAAAATGTGAGATGGGATCAGCAGTGGGGCTGCAATGGCTTTAAAATACCATAGGGCAGGGTTAAATCAGATATTAGGAAGAAATTCTTTGTGGTGATGAAGTGCTGCAATAGTTTGTCCAAAGCATCTGTGGGTTCCCCATCCCTGGAAGTGTCCAAGGCCAGGTTGAACAGGGCTTGGGGCAACCTGGGACAGTGGAAGGTGTCCCTTTCAACCTAAACCATTCTTTGAATCTTTGATTCTATGTCAGTGGTCCCCTGCAGCAGCCAAAAGAAGCTTTCCCAGGTCCCTTTCAGCCCTTGACTCACAGCCCAGAGCAGGAATCTATTGTCTTTGACAATCAAAGTTAACACATTCTTCTTATTGTCCAAGGCCAACGAAGCACTTTGGAAACTGAAAGCATTTCAAAACATGCCTGGAGCATCACTTTAGAAACAAGCAGAGGCACAATATCCCTGTGAGGCAGAACAATGCTATTATACTAATTTCACAGATGGCTAACTTGAACGCAGTAAGGTAAGGCCTAGATCCTGTTCGGTGCTGTGCTTTGATATTTTAGGGGATTAAGCAGCACAGAGAGACTTTTCTTCCCTAGCAGGAAAGCTGAAAGGCAATTCATACAAGCAAATACAATAGCAGTGCAACTGCAAACGCACACAACCTGCACATGGAAGAGCGTGGCTCACAAGCTGGAGGCTTCTCTGCTGAGCTGCACAGGTAACAAGGATACCAACGAATATTTTCCTGACAAGCTGCTTTCTTTTTTTTTAAACAGCAGTGAAATGAGTCCCATCTGCCTCAAAACATTCCCATGTTCTCCAAGTTGGCGTGAGTTCAAGGCAGATGTTTCCTCTGCTCCACTCCTTTCACCCTCACCTCACCAGAAGGGCAGGGTTTGCCCAGAATAACCTTCCTCCAGCCCATGGAGAGCACCCAGGTGTCCTCATGGCCATGCTCAGGTCCCTACTCAGCCTGTCCCATGAATGTTAATGCAGATCTTCCTGCATGTCCCCTGGAAGGGGCTGCTCTTGGGCAGGATGACAGACCTTTCTGCATCTGCAGGGAAAGAGCATTGCTGAGTTTAATCTCACTTTTTCACTTTGCACTACATGAAATTTTTAATTGTCTAGTTGAGAGAGGATGGCAGCTGACAATTGCTTTGTTCAGACTCACAGAGCTGATAATGCTCTGTTCATGAAACTGGGGCTGTTAATGATTCGTAAGCTGATACTTCCTCACACTTGATTGTGCACAGTAGACTTCATAATTTGAGCTTGTCATTTTCATTTTTCAGGGGGGAAAAACTACAACAAAACCTCTCCTTTTCATGGTAGACTTCTCTATAAGTGTGTAATTACATCCTGATGTTCTCTGTGATTTGCACCTTGTTCAGACCATTGAAAGTCAATTTTAATATACTTCCACAAAATTTTTATTTCATTAAGGAAAAAAATGCATTTTTTTCCCCATGTGACACTGCTGGGGGTACTGTTTTCTTATATATTAATAATATTATTTAAATACATAAAAGATGCTCCAAAGAGCATTTCCATCAGAGGGGAGCTGCAACCTCTCCTTTCCTGATATTTACCTCAAGAAGAAGGGACTTGTCATTTCTGCAAGTGACTGACTGTGGGAGCATCTCCATATCCATCCCAGGTCCTCACCACAGAGACAGTAGAAGCCTTCTACAAGGAGACTGCACATCCTACAATCCTTCCACATCTTGCAAAGCTTTAATAATCAGACCTTCAATGTCAATGTAAGGGCTGTTTGCAAATTCATATAGAAATAAACCCTACCAAATCTTGCGTCAGCTGACTGCTGAAGCTGCAGTAAACTAAGCTGCTGTGGCTTTGTTTTACATCAATTATGTGGCTGAAGAATAAAGCATTCTGAGTGTCTTAGCAGGTTTTGAACATTTATTTTAGGGCACATTATTGTCCATAAAGATATGGCGTTTTTTGGTCATGCAAGCCTAAATATTAAAAGCAGATTTTTGATTTTAGGTGTCTACCTTTTTTAGATGACTGTGAAGTCCTCTGCTCTGAAAAGCAGGATATGTTCAAGAATCTTTGTTTAGAAAATGCAAACTGATAATAATTTTACAACAATCTCCTCTATAATTGTATTATAGACAAATGCAACCAGAACCACCTTAGAGACATATTTTCTAAACAATTTGTTAGAAGAACACCTAGCCCCAAATGACCAGATTAACACTTTTTTTCCATAACTGCAGAATGGAGACAAGGGAAGGCTCAGAGTCTGCCTTGATTTGCAGCTTATAGTATCAAGAAACCAGACAAAAAAGATGATTTCAGGTGACAAAGTAGAAAATATCAGAAGCTCTGCAGTTAAATAAATAAATAAAAAATAAATAGAATATGGATGTTTCATATATTGTCATATTTATATGTAAATAAAATTACAGTTTGTGCAATCATCCAAGATGTCTTCATACAACAAATACAGAAAATTTACTGTCCATAAGGAGCTAGATAATCCTAGAGGAAATGCTGCTTGCATTCACTTAATTGCATATTTACCTGATTTCCCATTCCTTTCTGGAGTTTAGGCACATGGTAAAATAGAAAGGAAGAGATCTTTTTTCAGTGGCCTTAAACATATGCAGCCCAGCTTGTTCCCTGCCAAAATTGAGAGTTTTGATTCTCCTAGACTTAGAAAATCTCCTACACACATTTTCCATTTCCTAAGGCACTTTTCTGACCACAAGGCCATAAATTTGGGATACCTGTATCCCAAATTTATGGCTTTGTGGTCAGAAAAAGAAGAAGCAAGAATCATGAAGTCAGCACATAGTGTAGAGACTGATTTTTTAACATGGTTGTTAAGAAATGTCTTCTGGGAGAGAGAGAACTCAATTGTACCCCTTGGAAATGAAATAATTTCTGTGTTATAACCAAGAACTTTCTCATGTAGAAGACTTTCACACTTTCAATTACGACTGAGGTAAAAATGTTCTTGTACCTATGTGGTTTAGGTTCCTTATGTAGAGAACAATTATAAAGCAGATGTTAGTGTATTTATTTCCTCCTGTTTTAGGAGCATTACTGAACTTCTTAGGTCTCACCCACCAGAAGTCCTCCAGGTCCAGAGAGAATTTTCCTTCTGTCTTGCACAATGATATTCTCCACCATCATGCTGTGGGAAAAAAAAAAAAAAAAAAAAAAAAAAAAAAAAAAAAAAAAAAAAAAAAATCAGTGTGGTGAGATCATGAACAATCTCCATGGTACATAATCTGAAAGTCATGTGACCATCATTATCATTAACAAATCTGTATTAACTGCACAACTTATGCTCCCTTCTCTGTCAATTTAATGCTTTTAGAAATCAGTCATGCAAATACCATTCAGATGATTTGATTTAGCAAATCTGATCTGCTCTGTTCTAGAGGTAAGCTGAAGAGTGATTTAAAAATCATAAGGACTGTAATCCTCATTTCTAACTGAATGCATTTCATTACACAGATGTAGTCAAATGCTTTGGGACATTTAATTCTTCCTAAACTTATCCCAGTTATTTAAGGCAGAGCAATATTCCAGAGCAATTTTCCAAAGTTCCACAGCTGAACTGTTGTTTGCTGTGGCTGTTACACAACCAGGAAACACACCGAATATTATCTCAATTTAAGAAACTCAAATTTACCTCACCTAGCTTTATCCATCTGAAAGTTAGACATCTTCCCTGGTTATCTAGGGTCTCTCAACAACCAAGGGAGAGAGACACATCACAAGAGCATGATTCATCCCTCTTATCTCAAACACCTATCTCATGCTGGAAGCTGATGCAATTTTTCCTAACTGTTAAAAATGGATGTCTTATTTCCAATCTGAATCTGTCTGGTTTCAGCTCCCAGCTACTGAATCCTGGCATGTTAGGTTAGTGAGTTATTTACTGTAAAAAATATCTTCCCTCTGTGCATGAAGAGTGCAAATAATCTACTCTTCAAAGAGCTGAATAGATGGAGATTCCCAGTTTCCCACTATATGACATTGTGGTTGTTCTTCAAATAAGTCTTGAGAGATTGTATTTCTTATCACCCCAACTGACGCAGCTGGAAAAAAATAGACAGGTTTCTGGGCACATAAGCTCTTCTTTAGGTCTCACTGAGTTCAAAGCTTCTCTATGAAAAGCAAATTTATTTTCATTTTTGAAAAACCATTTAACTTGACAAATTAAAGCTTTGCAAGGGAAGAAGCACTTCTTACACATAATTGGCACTCTAAGGTTTTAATTCCACAAAAAGCACCACAATAGTGAGCCAATTTGTCTTCTATTACCAGGAGTCTCTTTCCAGTGTGTACTCAGCAAATTCCATACATAAATGTGATGATTTAAGATCACACTCCTGAAGTTGGCGGGAATCAATGGGATTGTTTCCACTAAATGACTTTCATTTAGGCCTTTTGGTTCAATTCTCTATACTCATACAGGATGAAAACTTCTATGGGCATTGAGCAGCAGTCATTAGGAAGCTGTGGTGTGCTTGTAGGAATAAAGTTCGCATAAATGGTGAGAGAAAGCACACTGTTAATTTGCATTTTACTTTAAAACTCAAAGTGTATTCTAGCAACCCATGACCCTATTATCAAAGGCTAGAAGAAGATAATGAGATTCTAAATAAGGCTCTGAATAAATGAAGGTTTTCTCTCAATTATGAATGGATACATGCTTACTATTATAGAGGTGTTCTCATGTCACTTTTCTGAGGTCTTTGTCAAAACTTTCCCTTTGTCAGATGAAGGTCGAGGGGACATTTTTATTTTCACAATTACAAGCTCACTGTGAAAAAAAGGTCCCTAATAAAAAATCCAATCCCTAAGCAAAGATATTCCAGCAACTAGAGGAGACAACTTTAGAACATTTGACATTTTCACCCTCTTGGAAATATGGAACCATTACTCCATCCTTAGTTTCCTAACAGATCTTAAATAAATGGATGAAGTTAATATCGCAGGATACAAGAAATTAATGGTAAAAAAAGGAAAAAAAAAATAAGGCTGCAGCTGTAAAATAAAAAAAAAAGTGCCCCTTCTTTTTATTTAATTGCAGATACAAAATTTAATTTTCTGAAAAAAAAAATTCTCACTGGTTTTCCTTTTTTCTTTTATTCCTTAGATTTCACAGCTTGATTTTAAAACAAAAAATACCTATTTCAGAAACAATATTTCAGTGATAGAAAACTTTCTGATATGAGATTTAGGAGATATTCCAAAGGGCTTCCCCAAGGCCATTTATATCTGATATATCCATTATATCTGAGATATAATGATAAACCAAAACAATGTGTTATTGTTAATTTAATTGCAGTAATTAATACTCTAAGGTACGTTGTTGATAAGAAAAATGTTGTAAGTGCTCCAGGCTATCAGTTTAGGTATGCTGGAATATCTGATACACAATATCTGATGCCTCACAAAATGTCAATTATGTCATCAATAATAATTCTGTCTAAATATCCAGGTAACAAAAATAAATTTGATATAAAGCAGGAATATAATTCTGTCCCTATAGTACATAAAAGCATGAGACCTCTTTCTTTCTTTGTGGTGGCATAAATGACATTATTGGCACTGCTTCATTATTTCTTGAATCTACATTGGGTTTTCCCTGGGGCACAGCAACTAAGACTTGCTTGATTCTCTTTATGTCCAGTAACTTGTCAACAAGCTGATGCAATTAGGACTTCTCCTTGCTGGTGGTCTGTGTGTGTGCCCTGAATGATTGGTTTTATTTAAAGATGGACCAGATTTAACATTCTTCCCCAAGACAAGTGCCACAAACTGCAGGTTAATTCCAATCAGAACCCAGTCACAGTTAGTTTGGTATATTTAGGGGTCTTTTTGAACCAGCTCTCAAGTGAAATTCTTGTGTTGTTTTGCAAACAGCTGAAAATGGAAATTGGCTGGTGGATTAAAATAGAAATTCATAAGCTTCTTATGAAGTATCCCTGCTATGAATCAGGGTTGTGCTGAAAAATCAAACTATTCCTATTATACACAGTAGATATCTTTCCACCTGAATGCTCTTATCTTTTTTTGATCATATAAGACAAACAAGAAAGATTCTTTGGATTTAGAAACAAGACTAACTCCTTCAAATCCACCAATTTGAAGAGTGAAAGAACAAGTCATTCATTTTCTATCCATTTTTTACTTAAAACTGTAACATTTATATCTCTAGTGAAATATGCAGGTTTGTTTCATTGGCAGTTACAAAGCCCTTTTGTGCTGTTATCTTATTCTTTATATTCATGTATCTTTCTTTTAGAAAGCTAACAAATGACAGACTTTTAAACTGTCTCAAATCCTTTAGAACTCCTACACTTTTAAGAACTTCAGTCACTCTAAGCTGCAAAAATTGGGAACTGTGATAGATATTTTAAGTGTCTTATTGCAACCTGAATTTCTGATTTTCAATAAAATTCCTTATTCTCAGATGAAAATTACTTTGGCTGAATATAGTTATTATAGTCAGAAATCTATCTCAGTGGTTTCACAAAAAAATAGGTGCTGCTGCTTAATTGGACTTTTAATTTTGAAACGTGAAAACAAAATCAAAAACAAACCTAGACTTCAGTCATTCACTTTAATCATCGAAATTCCAACTTGGATTTTTATGCAGTCGTTATTAAGCATGTAGTTTATTTCTTAGTTCTACAGCTGAAGACCAATAACTTGTGAGCCCTTTCCTGAGATGTTTGAATCCTGTCTGCCGTACATTCAGTAGGAATTTTCCTTCTGAGAACATTAAGCTGCAAGGGAACAAATAACGCAGTGTTTCAGTTTGCAACAGTCTATGATCACCATTACTCACTCAAAGACAACCCCCCAGGTTATGTGATGTTTGAGGAAAATGTTTATAAATCCCCAGAGTGTCGTATTTTTATAATGGATATTCATGCAATTATTCATGTTCTGTCAGATGTATTCTCACTCACGGTATTTTTGCCACTTGTAGTAAATTTCTGTTTGTGGTTCCTGACGTGACTGACAGAGACAAGACCCTGATTTTCCCAGGAATGCCCCAAACTGAGACACAGTTGCCAATTCACCAAAATATGTTTGGCTAGCAGAGAAGATAAACACAGAGAGGTGAAGTGATTCCCCTGTAGTCATGGGGTGTGTGACTGCACCGTGAGAGGCACAGAGCTGGGAAGGGAACCCCGGTTCCCCTTTGGAGGACACGGCCAGTGTGTGCTCCATTCATATCAGCTGCATTGCTCAAAGGGGACAAAAGACAGAAAGATCACCTCTTAAAAGTTGATTGGCTTAACTACACAGACTTGAGGACACCAATAAGGGGATGCCCTCAAGATAATGAACAGAGATGGAGGGAAAGAAGACACAAAGGAAAAAGAGCAATGCCGAGTGCGAAACACTGACCACCTCAAATGCAGCAAGAATCAAAGAATATTGGGGTTATAAAAGGCCTCTAAGATCATGAAATTCAAACATTAACCCAGCAGTGCCAGAAGTAAGGTTCAGGCAAAACTGACTCAGAAATACTTAACACATCCCAATAAACCTGATATCCCTAAACCAAATGAAATGGCGAACCAATAAGAAAGAAAACACATCTGAAAAGCAAATGCTCATTATTTTCCACTGGGATGTTGAAAAAATATGCTGCAATATTAATTTCTAATAAATCAGATTTTTTTTTTTTTAAATCTACATGTGTAAAAAAACCCTTTTTTTTTATTTTTCTGAACTGAATTATTTACTGACTGTAGAAATTCTGTTTTTTCATTTGGAAAATATCTTCTTTAAATATTTAGAAAAAAATATCTATAAACAGCATGCAGTTTTAATTACAATTTATACGCTTGCATTTTAATTGCCTTTTAAACTAATTTAGCTTGTTCTTAAAGTTAATTAAACTCATTGGGGGGAAAATGTTCCTTAATTCAGTTGTGAAAATGGAGCAGATGTGGAGATGTGTTTGTGATTGTGTCTATCAGTCTGAACTTATAAGAATCCTTTTAATCTTAAACTCTTTAATAGACTTTAAAACAAAGTGTTTCCCATATGATTAAGGTGCCCTGTGCATTTTCTGCTTATGACATTAAAATTATACATGCACAGCACATTATTTTTAATTAGTTTGTCCCTTCTAAAATTCATTGAAGCTGGATATGCCTCATCTGACTATATTGTTAGAACACTCAAAATCAGGGCTTGATTTCAACAATTGTGACTTTTGCAATGATCTTCTGGCAGGCCAGGGAGCATTTTGGCAGTGAGAAGAGGTAATGCACCTTCTTAAGAGAGGAAAATATTAGAAATACATATCAATTGAATTAGAGGTCACTGTGGCATTGCAATTTAATCCTTGACATGGCTTTGAGTCAACATCAGCCAAACTGATGTTTACAACAGTTCTGTTGTTGGAGAACTCATCTGGGCTGGTTGTAATTCCTACAAAGTCTGTTAGTCCATGCTGAACTTGATATTAAATTAGTTTTAATTTACAGCTGGTGCCATTATTGTAGGCATAATTACAGTTGTCCACCCTGAAAATTAAAATTAATGAAAATTAAATTGTTTGCTTACAAAATATATAGGAAAAAAAAAATTCCCAAATATCAATTTGTGAAGGAAAATTCCTTCCAGCCAAATAGCCCTACCAAGTTCCAGCTTTCCTACCTTGCTGTGGTAGTAGGATGCGCATAGTGTTAACTACCAAAAAGAAAAGAAACATTTTCCCTGAAGTGACCTGTTTTTATTCCTTTCCTGAAATAATTTTATCTGCTAATCAAACTAAACTATATCCTCACTCTCCAGACAGTCCAGGAAAATGGTTCAGTCAAGATTTTTGGTTGCAGTGGTAGTACCTGATACATATAAAACAGCCAGGTCATTGCAGATAATTGATCTTATGATAGATGCAGAACATTAAAACCATAAAATAAATCCAAGCCTATAAAAGGACTATTAAAATGATCAGAAGTGACTACTCAACAATGCTTGTTAGTCCAGATCTTGAATGATGTTTAACCAACATAAGCAAACAAAGGAGGATTTATTGTGAAGGTTGAGGGAGAACAATAGCCAGCATTTCAGTTGCCTCAGAACAGAGTGCAAGACACCTAGAAATTCAGAAGGGAAAAAAAAAGAAGAATTTAGATAAAGAAAACCAACCCTTTCATCCTGACTGTATCCAGCATCCGCGGGTCAGTGGTTCTGAGGTCACTGACACGGCCTTACAAGTTTTATAAAGAAAGCCTTGGTTAGCCTATGGTTCTGTTATTGCGGCAGAAACAAGCTCGCTGCTGGTTTGTTAACTTGTTTTGATTCTGCTCTACTCTTGTTTCATTGACGTACACCAGGCTGACATCCAGAGACACTCTTCTTGGGCAGTCATGTGTGTCGGGCCCGGTACGCTCGCTGTCAGCTTGATAGAACCACTAAATGACTGTGCGCTGATCCAGAAGCAGTCATTCCTCACACTGTGCAACTTGTTGGAGCTTTTATGCATACTATATAGTGTGTGACAGCTACTTTTGTGCACGTGTAGCTGCTCATTATATACACATTTAAATTCCTTTGCAGTAGTGCCTGCATGTATTTCACTTACAGATAAACTTTATGTTTTTCTCCTTTTAAAAGGAGACTGTAACAAGTCTTTATTTTTCATGCTCTCTGGATTTGAAAGGATTTTTTTTTTACAAGCTTTTTCTTTACTGACCATCCGTGTTTGCGAGAGCTATTTCATTAGCTGGTGCAGCATATAAACCTTGTGGAATTAATCCATTCTTTTTCACACCCAAAAGCAAATTGAAGTCACCTCAACAATTCCATAAAACTGAGCTTGTACTTTTAGATTACTGAGCACAGAGATGTGTGCATGCCCTGTTGGAGGAGCTGTACATTTCTACAGGAAATGTACTTTTTTACCTTGTTGTTGGCTCATTAGTCTTTCTTCCCCAGTGCTGCATCTCAAATCCATAGGGAGAACCTCTGTGGGACGTAGCTCTCTTTGAGGCAGCTAAACACAGATGGGAGATTGATACAGGATCTGTGAGATCCACTTAACCTAAAAGGAAGAAGGGACCACATATTCCCTTGCCTGAATAAAAGCTGTCACCTGTCATGGATCACCCCAGGCACACTCTGCACATGAATAACGAATCACAGTTCCAAATCCTGACCTGTTGTAAAGTTTCTCTAGGTGTTTAGCTGCATTGCAAAGATTCCTCAAATGGATTAATATACTTGGGTTCCTGGTGGTTCCTAGAATGTAAACCTAAGGCTATGTGTGGGACTATAACCCAGTATCAGAACATGAATTTCCATTGGGTTGTGTCTATTTAGCAACTGTGGTCTCCAAGAGTTACTGATAAAACTTTTCACATATCTTCATCAAAAACATTACTGAATTGTCAGACATATCTTTCTAGGAGTTTAACATCACATTTAATTATCTAGAATCCTTCTACAGCCAATTAATCCATTAATCTAATCTCATTTGGGGGCTGCCCTGCACAGGGCCAGGAGCTGGACTTCCCTGACCCTTGTGGATCTCTTCCAATTCACGATATTCTATGACTCTAATTTAAGCAACTTCTTGGGTATGGGAAAATATTCTTTGCACCTCTAGAAGGATTTTCTCATGTCAATTTAAATTTCATAATAAACTTACTCAGAATTTTAGATTGAATACTCCCTGTTCACATTTTAACCAAGGCCTTCTCTACACTTTCCAAGATTTCTAGCCCCACCAGCCCATCCAAGATCAACACAATAAAGTCATTTCCTCAGGTCTCTAAAGAGTGTTAATGGTCTGGAATATAGTAGTTCAAGGTGCCTTCATTTTGTCATCATTGCAGACCTCTTTTGAATCTTCTGAGATTCCATGCTGCTGGCATCCACATTTACCCTTGGAAGAAAAGATTGTCTTAACCTTGCTAATACACAAGTCCCAGAGCACAAGCTGTCATGACTATGCAAGCAGTGAAATAACCACAGGGTCTCTGTAGAGTTTTAGATTATTCCCTATTTGCACATAGGTTAACTGTGATATGAAAGAAGAGAGGAAAAAATTATGCTGTACTGATTCCTAAAACTCTGGTGAGAGTCAGTACGTAATGTCACTCTTTATTAAAAAAGCAAGTAATATAATTTTCTTCTGTCATCCTTTAGTGACTTCAGTGACGTTTTCATTTTCCCTTCTTTTCAACTTTTTGCTGGTCACACAAGTTATGAGCCAAGTCAGCAGCTCATGAAGTGCAATGGTTAGACGATGGCAAAGGGCAAACTTCAGGGGAGGGTTTAATCTCATCGGACTTCAGACACTTAAATTGACCTAAGCTATACATTTATTCTCATTTCTAACAAGTGAGGTGAAACTGCTGGTTTTCAGAAGTTTATTTTAATCCTAAAACATGTTTGTATAATCCATATAAATCCATGTTTCAAAAATGCAGATTTGTATGTGAATATTAAATGAAGTCTGGGCTTCTAGATCAGTTGTAGGTATGAGACATCTAAATTAGGGAAGATAAATTCACCTTAGATAACTTAGAAGCAAAACAGGAACAGCACAAATCAAGTCTTGTAAATCATTCAGAGAATAAACAGAAGGCTTTGCTACATATCATCTCTGTGTGAATGGAGATAACCTAATGTCATTTGAGCAGAAAATACCTGAACTAGCATTTTCAACAAGCTCATATTGCATAATGTATCCCGAGTCACATAGGAAATGTCAATATGTTTTCTCTCTCCATTAACTTTAGAAGGCAATTAGAGGACTAGTTTACATTAGACAGATCACTTTTTGAAAGCTAGAAGTAAAAGAGATTAATTCTACCCTATCTGTTTGCTCTGTGGATTTATTTTTTCCCCAAATCAGGCTTGTGCTGTCAGGCAGTGTGTAGTCTGGCTAGATCTATATCGTTGACTGACACTTTTAAGAGCATGTGGACAGCACTGTGTTCAAAAGGGCCAGGTTCCCCTGCATGTGCAAGCGACTGGATTGTTATAACAGCCCTAATTCTGCACATTGTCTTTGTCCTGACAGCTCAGCACAGAGCTGGGATCAAAGCCACTTCAGTATCATCTGAGAGAGCCATCTGGAGACACCAGAACAGGGAGCTGTGCTCAGCAATATCATTTCTCAGCTTTGCCTTTCCTTCCATTGAGCTGTGGATACTGCATTTTCACTTTCACAACCAAAATTTTTTGATTGATTCCATGGTAGGATAAAAACATTTTTAATTTGAGGGGCTGTGATCAGAAAAAGGTAAATATTTAGGCACAAAATATATTTTCTGCCCTTAATTTGTTCTGGATAATCCATCTGCATGCCACCATTTGATGTGTGGTAGCACAGCACCTGGAAGACCATGCTGTACCTCAGATTCTGGAGTCAGATTTGGGCCCTTCATGACACGGGAGATGTTGAGGGGCTGGAGCCTCCCCAGAGAAGGGCACCAAGGATGAGGAAGTTCCTGAAATTGCTGTTTATTTTGTCTCTTTTTTATATGGATAATGTGTAATCTTGGTTAGTAATAATTTTCCAGTCTATCAGTAATGCAAAAGTCATATCTCCATATTCTAAATCAAGTGTTTTTATTAGTTTCAGAGATGAGAACCACACGCTTGTATTTTAGCCACAGTGGATATCAATATTTGTAAGAACATGTTCCAAAGCCCATATAGAGGATTTGCATATGGAATACTGCTAGTATATTTTGTGTTATGATGGAGATTAGCTACAGTATTCCAATTACAATCTCAAATTAACCCATTTATCAGTAAAAAAAAAATCTTAATCCAGTAAGGGAGACTATGTAAGGGAGAGAGTAAAAAGGTTGGTTAATAACAAAGAATGAAATAAACTGTCTTCTGCCTAACACAAACTTATTTTTCTTTTGCAACAGACTGTTCATTTTAAGAAGTTGGTTCCAATGTTCCCATGCTGAATCAGACCACTTGTGATTTCTATTGAATCTAGACAAAAGCAATTTTTTACAGTTTATCATCACAATATTGATTCTGTCATATTTTCTCTGATACAAGATTGATGTGGATGTTGGAAACTGCTAAAGGGAATTCAAGATTATGTTATATTCCAGGGAGTGGTTTATAATATGTAGTGAAAATAACATTTTGTGTTGTAGTGAATTTAAAAACTTACTTTGTCTTTCAGAGTGGGAAGTGATCCATATATATGTGTACTTAGATAGAAACAGCTCCTCTGACTAATCTAAAGAAGGATAAATTAAATAACATAGCACAGACAATTAGGGAAAAGAATACCAAAATGAAGTAAGGTTAAATAAATTTGAAAAAAATAGCATCAAAAATAATGAGTAGAAGAAGATATTATAGTAGTTCATATAGCTTCTAATACTAAATGCAGATGAACATCAAAAATTCTGTAGAAAGACTAGCTCTGTTCAACATTGTTTTCCAATTTTTAGGTATGCAAAATTTTCTTAAAAGACTTAAATATTGTTTTCAAGCATTATTCATTTCTTTCAACTTTGTCTGTAATAGTAGGGCTGTAAATGTTATCACTTTGATAAATTTTTACAGGACCTGTGCACAGGCAGTTCTAATACTGTTTATTGAATTAGCACATTGCATAGGAATTGAATTAATACATTTATCATTAGGATGCAACTATTTTAATATTTCTACTTTATAAAAATAAGACTATTCTGTAACATCTTTAATTTCTTACAATTAATCAGAGTTGTGTTAAAATTATTCTAAAAAGGAAGTTTCCAAAAGAAAGCAAACAAAAATAAGCTAAAGTTAACACTGTAAAAAGCATAGGTAATAAACTCTTCACAAGTCTAGATTTTTTGTGACTTAACAGTTTGTGCACATCTTAGGTGTATGAAAATGTTTATTTCCATGGAAATAGAAGTCAAATAAAATTCTTTATTTGGTGCAATTGGAAAAGGAATTTTTTGCCAATGTTTAGAAACTTTCTCACTAGCTCCATAGTTATAGATGTCTTCCATAAGTGAATTTGGCTCCCCATCCCCTTTTTGCTTGATTTGTTGGTAATGGTGTAAGTGATCCTTTCTTAGTTACAGGCATTATCCTAAAAGTACATGCTGCATACTTTACTCCATATCCATCCTATGTACTTTTCAGTGCTTAGCTAATGCCCCAAGAGTGCAATCACATTTATGGTTGGAGGAGAAAGATAACCAGGGATGAATGAGCTGCCCACAGGAACAACCTTAACTGATTACACTCCGAAATTGGACATTTCTATTTAAAATCAGATGAGGAGCAGGCAGGTGTTAGTGTGCTAAATACAGAAAGGAAGCAATATTCTCAGGAAGCTGGGGCATGAAGCTCAAGATAAGAATCTTCCATTCCCAATTCCTTCTATTGTCTTATCTACTTCTGATTTGGAAAAAAACCCCATAGAATGTCCTGAATTGGAAGGGACCCACAAGGATCATTGATCCAGCTCTTGGGCCTGTGCAGCACACCCCAGGAGTCACATCATGTGCCTGAGAGTGTTGTCCAAATGCTTCTTGAATTCTGTCAGGGCTGGTTCTGTGACCACTGCCCTGGGGAGCCTTTTCCAGTGCTCAACCACCCTCTGAGTGAAAAACCTTTGCTAATATCTAGACTAACTCTCTTCTGACAGAGCTTCATGCCATTGCAGTTCTGTGTCATTCATACAAATGAGGATCTCTATCTCAAAACACCTTTAAATTTATTTAATTAAATAAAAATCCTAAATCCACATATGAGAAAGATACATTATTAGGATATATATGTTATTTTAAACTTCAAATGGGGTGGAATCTTAAATAGGAATTTCTTGGTTTTAAACAGAAATTCACGGCACATTAAAGACATAAA
The DNA here is from genome assembly GCA_018697195.1 of Certhia americana. Lineage (NCBI taxonomy): Eukaryota > Metazoa > Chordata > Aves > Passeriformes > Certhiidae > Certhia > Certhia americana. Next base: position 3,555,704 of record CM031879.1, read on the forward strand.
ATCTTCTTTCAGAAAGTTTATCAGGACTATATCAATGCGGTGAATGATGAACACAAAACATTGTGCAAAAGGTCCTAGTCATCATCTGGCTCCAAGATCAAATCTCTTTCACTAAAGAAGTAATGAATGAGAATGTTTCTTGTCCACACACCCTCTCAGAAAACCGAGTGCATGCAGTGCCTTTAAACTGTACAATGCTGGTGGAATGACAGATCTTGAAAGCCCATCTGCCCCAGTATTTCAGCTCCTGACACTTTTGTTTTGTGGGATTCTATTCATAAATTTTTATTTGCTGATGCTTTTCATCATAAATGTTTAAAAGCAAAAGTGCATAATCATTTTCTCTTAAAAAAAAGCCCAATCGAAATCTAACTGAAGTCAATGGGAGCTTTTTTTCCTTTGACATCAATAGGCTTTGGATCAGATCCATACAATGCAATTTAGTACAGCAGTTAAACATGTGCTAAAGTTCTATGGACTACAGAGAGGCTTTAGAGATACTCTCAACAAATGCCCTCAGTATCCAGCTGTCGTGGGAAGAGAGCATTTGTTTGGTGGTTTTGGGAAGGAATGATGAAGGCAAGAAGTAGAGGACAATTGAAGTTGATACAGTATCATAAAAAGTTTTAATTCAAAACTAGAGAGTTTCTTACAGTGCTCAAAAAAACTGAGAAGGTCACAGTTATAAGTGGGCCAGTAGGAAAATTTCTAAACTGCAGAAACGTCTTATAAGACTATACATAAAACCTGTTTCTCTTAAAAAAACACTGAAGTGTTCTGGAACTGATGTTTGGTTCTGTGCCCATATAACATGCCCAGGGATTTTAGAGTGCAGAATACAAACTGTCTTCCTGAGAAAATTTTTGGAAGTGGGTCTGACAGGGTGGTTTTGGTCAAGAAATTTGAGATTTCCCAATCAAGAGCAAAGCAGGCTAAAACTTGGAAAGGTATTAAGAAAAAATATTAACAGAACAAAAAGCAGAATAATAAAATTCAGAATCAAACCTTCAGAACACTCCTCTACCCTTTCCCAACACCTTCTTTCTTTCCCACTGACAACGTATAGAAACAGCACCCAGAATTGTCAGTTTTCCACCTCTATAACAGTCTTTTTTTCAGTTCGCTTGTTGCTATGGAAAATTCCCCCACAAGAAAGCAATTCTCTAGTGGCTTCAATCTCCACGAACAGCAGCTGCCTGGAAAATCTGCATCATGAAGCTCCTCCCATATTCACAGCCCTTTCACAGCTGTGCATCTGGGCAATGTTGATGTATGGGGTTTTTCTTCTAAGCATAAACTGTTCAAAAGCAAAGGTTCTTTTACCTGGTCATATATCTCTTTGTAAAAATATCAGAAAGTATGGATGCATAATTATTACATAGTAGCTGTCAGGGCCAAAATTTTAGATCCCCAAGGCTCACAGATCCCCCATCAGAGTGGGAACTGGGCACAATTAGTCCCTGGACAATTCAGATATCCATTCTGACTATCCAACACCAAAGTGGATGCTAAGATGGGCTTTCCAGTGGAAAACACTGATGCTTAAATTGTGTTTCAACTGCATCACTTCTGCTGAAGAGAATTTTCAATTTTCCCTGGAGCCTGTACATACTGCAGATCCACTTTTTCATCATTATATGATATCCCAGTGGTCACCTTGTTTATTCACTACAGGAATTTAAGTTCTTTGGGTTTTGAACCTTGCTTTTTTCACCTTGCTTGGGTATATAATATTGAGTTATCTCATTTATACAAAAGGTTATGTGTGAAGGGCAACTGCTGCTGTTTAGACACAACTGCACCAGACAGTTATGCAGAAAAGTAAAATGTTGAAGTGGACACCAAAGACAGGTTGTTTTGAAGTAGCTAATAAACTGGTGTTTATTAAAGTTAAAACTCAAGAAATTTAATTCTGTTTATTTCTCTTAGTATTTTAATAAAAGAAATCTCAATCTGTCCCTGGAAATCCCAAGTAGGGAAAAAACTTCAACTTTTTCTGCAGACAACTTTGAAGTAAACTGGGAAAAAAACACTAACTTTTTATGAAGTCTTAGAAAACCGGAAATATTAAAAAAAACGTGATCAATAAAAAAAGGGTCTTCTGTGAGCCTTGCATTGCTTCTGCCCTTAACACAAAGGCACGTTAATGAGTACACAAGCATGAACATAAATATTATGGGCTTATTCCACTTAGGTCATGGAAAATTAAAGCAAAGCATCTGATTCTAAGCTAGTTCTTTCTAAACCCCAAAATGAAACTTAAAAGTGTTTCTTTCACCACTGCAGCCCCTCCTTTTTATTGGTATTTTTCTTACTTTTTTCTCCCCAAAATCATTGGATTTTACATTGAAAGCAAGGTGACAATCCAGACACAGTAGAAAAAAGACTGTTCTCTGGAAGGATTGAGTCACTGGAAGTTAGAAACCTAATTCCTTCTGAAAGGGGAAAAAAAAAAAAGAGCCTTTTGACAGTTTATTAGTTCCAGGAAAAGGTATCAAGGGTCACCAGCCCTTCCTGTTCTGCTAAAATATTTATATGAAAGAGTTCTGGAGAGGTGTGCTCATATCATAAGTTTTTGGATGATTCCTGAAGGTGCCTATGGCAAAGGACCTTTTTGCCCTGTCATGGTTTAACCTCAGCCAGCCCAGCCCCACAAAGATGCTCACTCAAGTCCCTCAGCCCTGAGGTGGAGAAGAGAATTTCAAGGGTAAAAGTGAGAAAACCCATGGTCTGAGGTGCAGACAGTTTAAGAGGTAAAGCAAAAGCTGTGCACAATCAAAGCAAAACAAGGAATTCACTGCCCATTTCCCATGGACAGTGGGTGTTCAACCATCCCCAGGAAAAAGGGGGATCCATCAAATGTAACAGTGACAGGAAGGCAAATGCCATCTGTAAAAAAGCCCCCCCTGCCCCTCTTCTTCCCCACCCCTTTCTTTCTTTTATTAAGATTTATTAACTGCACATGACCCTGTAGGGTCTGAATATCTCTGGGATCTGTTGGGGTCAGCTGTGTCCCCTCCCATCTCCTAATGCACCCCCAGCCTCCTTGCTGGTGGAATGGGGTGAGGAGCAGGAAAGGCCATGGACTCTGTGGAAGTTCTGCCCAGTAATAATAAAAACACCACTGTATTATCAACACCATTTCAGCAAATTTCACAAATCCAAACCACATCTCCAAACTGGCTGCTGTGAAGATTAACTCTACATCAGCCAAAACCAGCACAGCCCCTTCTTATCCCTACATCTAATGAAACACTGGGAATGTGACTTTCCCTTCCAGTGTCCTCAGTCTCTAATGGTCCAAACATAGTCTGGAACCTTTGGGATTTTTCAGCAGTTTTATCACAGGGTTTGGAAATGCTGTGCTTTCTTCCAGGACTTTTCAAACAGGATGTGTATTATCTTTGCAGCCTGAACTGAAAAGACTATTTCCCTCAGACCTTGATGAAGGCAGTTGATGGGAAGGAAAATGCAAGGATAAACCATTGAATCAGAGGGCTAGGCAGAGCCCTGACACTGTCTTCTTCTTCTTCGAAAGTAATAAATATTCATTAACCATTAGTGAAATGTCTTAACAATCCAGTCGGCTTCTTTTTTTCTTCTTGTAAAGCTACAGTAAAAGGACTGGCAATGTAATTTAGCTTATTAATATTCTTTATTTGCATTACAGTAGTAATCAAGGCCCAATAATCACCCCACTCTCACTGTGCTCTGACAAATGACCTTTATTTGGCAGCCACTGCAAAATATATCTGTAGCTGAGAGCAGCAGATGATCTAGTACAGTTCTGAAAAACTACATGTGGGAGCTGCTGCAAGCTCATCCTTTCTCTGGAAGTGGAGCTTAGCACTGATGATGAGAATGGAGGACACCAATTTCACATTAGAGAAACTATTTTAAGTTCCCCTGTTACCTTTTTTTTTTTCTTTTTTTTTTTTACCCTTTTTTTTTTTTTTCCTGCACTGTGATAAGAACCACATTTTTGCAGGAGATTATCCCTAAATGCAAGTCTGTCTATCCCAAAAGCAGAGGAGGTCAGAATAATGGATATTCACTTTGCCTGAAGAGTTTTTCACCTCAAGTTACTGCAAATTATGCCAAGCAATGACTTAACCTCTGCTCCCCAGAGCTTAGACCACTGCCTGAAACTCTCAGTTACTGTGCTTTTTTCTTACCTCACTTCTGCTTACTCTTTTCTTATTTCTTCTCTCCCACATCCTACTGAACAACAAAAAATTCTGTGGAGATTAATTAAGTGATTTCTGTGCTTTTTCTAATTGTTGTTGCTGAGAAACTGAGCAGAGGTCTGAGGAAGTACATGGGCTGGTGGCTGAAGAAGGAAAACAGGTTTCAAGGGACTCAATTGAGTTTCTGGTTAACTGGAAATCACCTAAGTATTGCTGCTCATTAATTGTTCTCTATCCTTTTCGCTCTCTGTAAAATGAAAAGAGGGGAACATCTTTCCTCCCAATAGTTTCTTTATTGATTTATGATGAGATTTATTATCTTTTCAGTTGTGGACATTGTTTATTATGTCACCTGGAATTAGGTAGGAAAGTTAAAGTCCCCAGTAAAGGAAGCAAAGTATCTGGGGAAGATCATAATCATTGAATGTGCTTATTTGACCTGAGAAGGCTTTGGGAATTTACTATAGAAAAATTTGTATTAGATTATCATGAATCTCAGCAATGAATAATTCTGATCTTGCTGATGTGTAATGTAAAATTGGATTAAGGCTAATACCAAATATGTGGAAAAGTTCCATACAAGTGGAGCAGAGAAAGACTGATTTCAGAAAACACAAACAAAAAGGGTGTTCAGCTCACCCAATATGGAGGTTTGATGCCATTTAAGATGCCCTAAAGTGATTCAGTGTGGTGTCCAGCTGTCACATCCTAAATACACTGTGCAATTCAGCTCACCTAAAACAAGACACATGAAGGCCGGGCAGATGAATATTTAATTTTCTAGGCTGTCATATTGGCTTGATCTGCTCCAAAAGTGATGCAAACAGATCCACCTTAGCAACATTTAGAGAGCAGCATGCAGATACTTGCATTCACCTGGAGATGGATTTCACCCCAAATGTTGGAATAGATGTATTTCAAGTATGAAGGGCTTAAAAATGGCTCCTGTCTTAGAGAGGAGCTCACAAGAAAATTTGATTCTGCTCCAACATGTCCTGTACCTCCCAGTGACCCAAACCAAACTCTGAGTTTATAATGGCATCTGAAGCCAGGTGAGTTTCCAATAGCTCTAGGCTTGCTCATGTCATGCTGCTCTGCTAATTGCTTAAGCAGCTGTACTTTTATATCTTCCATCCTTTCTAAAAAGGTAATCTAATTGAACTGGGATTTTTACACAAAGGAACTAAGAAAACAATAAACTTAATTTTCAGAGAGAAGCAGACAGGTGCAGGAACAACAGACAGCAGCAAATACATAAACAAAACTCTCTTCCACCATATTGGAATGATAAAGAGTAACAAAAAACATGATGATGCTGACATAGGGAGCAAGGCTGTGATTATCCATTGAATTATTCATTATTACTCTTGTTATGCAGAGACTGTGAAGGTTAAGTAAAAGTAGAAGAAACAAAAAGCAGAATAGGACAAATATAAGGTATTTGATGGTAGAAAGTGATTAAATGGTGTTTTGGTAAGTAGTATGTATTCCTCATGGCAGGAGACCTCAAATTTCTGTCCAAATTTAAGAAGGATTCGATTAACGAGACTGTGGAAATCGGGAATGAACTCAAGAGAGAAGTTCTGACACTCAGGCTCCTGTACCATCTCATAGCTAACATTAAAAACCAGCACGCTCAAGATTTGCCACAGAGCCCATTGCTATGAATATTAATTAAACACAGTTTACAGCTAAAATGAAATATATTTTCAAATCACTTTTTTTTTCTATTACACCTGGAGCCCTTTAAACAAAAGAATACGATGGAAATAAGGAGAAAAATGCAGTATACAGCCTAAAGGAATCTCCCTGTTTCTGGGTGTTTGTTGTAGTCATCTACTGGGCTCAATGCATTGCTGAATTTTTCAACTATTTAAGCTACAGAGCACCACTGATTTCAGTAGCTTTATTGCAGTGTGTTTCTACTGTAACATAGCAAATCAATTTGCCTATTCATTATGTCTAAGTTACATATTCTTCTTTACCCCTTCAAGTGGGTATATCTTCAATTAGTGCTGTGTGATTATAGTATTTTATACATCCAGTAATAATGTAAATGTATTTCTTGCCAAAAATTTGAAAAAAAAAAAGCAATCCAAAGATGGGCCAGGTAGATTCTGCAACTTAGCTCCTAAAACTGTCCTTTTTCAGGGCTGTCTCTTTTCCCAGTCATCTATACATCATGTCAGAATCTTAAAAAGATTCTAATATACCTAATATAATGCTTATTATCTCTTTCTGGCTTTGGAAATAGGGATCATTTTTAGGTGGAAGAGGAGGTTTTGTGGCTTTGGGATTATTTTTTTTTGTTTGTTTTTGCATGCTATTATCTCAGCTCATTACAGGTTGGAAGAGACAGTGAGGGATGTGAGTTCAACAGTCAGAATCTGTTCAGATTGCACTTGGACAGTAAAGTACCCGTTCCTGCAAATTGACTAGATTAAGGGCTCAATTTCCATTTTAACCAAGAACATGGAGTATTTATTTGTGGAAATACCCTTTGGCTTACCAGAAAGAAGGTTAAGAGGTGGCTTGGTCTGAGAGCACCTAAAGAGAGGCTAGAAGGGAGCTCTTTAATCAAGTGGTCAGATACGAGCCAAGATCCAACAGCTAGAAATTGAAGATAAAATTAAATAGGAAATAAATGACGATTTTTATTCTGGAGGGTAATTAGCTGTTATTTGCTGTTGGTTATTGGATTTCAGCAAGAAGTGTTTTTACAGGAATACTAGACTGTTGAAGCTGGAAAGGGCCTTTGGAGAGCATCTTGTCCAGCACCACTGCTCAAAAAGAGTCTTTTGCAGTAGCTTCTTCAGGGCTAAATCCAGATGGGACTTGAATTTCTCCAAGGACAGGGACTTGCAACATGGGCAATCTGTTTGGCATTTGACCACCCATACAAGAAACACGATATTCCTAAATTTACATGGAATTTTCTCTATTTTAATTTGTGCTCTCTGCCTATTGTCCTGAGTACTGCTCAGAAAGGTCCATCTTTGTCTTCCCTACTCCCACATCAGGTATTTGTACACAGTGGCAAGATGCCTCTAGACTTTCTCTTTCCAGCTGAAGACCTCTCACCCTCTCTTCATTTGCATCACTTCAAATTTTGCCATCAAGAATGAAGGTCTCTCCACTAATCTCTCCTGAGCACTAGGATGTGCTCTAGTTCAACCAAAAATATCAAGCCTAAATGCATGGGTTATAAAGGGTTATTTGTGATGTAGGAAGTCAGATAGCCAGAGTTACATATTTTACCATTAAAATCTTCAGACTAACACCCTTGTCTTTCAAAAAGAACAACCTTCATTGAAGGTACAGACGAGTTTTCTTTCTGCCTCCAAGAACTGTAATTTTCAGTCATCAGAATATAATTATAAAATCTGAATAGAAAAAAATCCCACACAATATTTTTTTTGACCAATTATTTAAAAACCTGTTGAGCTGTGGTATACCCACAATGTTCTCCTGGTCTACAGGCACTTGAGAATGTTGTTGTAGGCACTTGTTTCCCTCCTAGAGACAATGGAATTTTGGATTTAGTAGTTCAGCAAAAAAGCAGTGATATGGCAGGAAAGCTGAGACAATTATTGCCTTTACCCCCCTTTAGCAATGTGGCTGCAGCAGGGCTGAACAGCTTAAGATGCTTTAGCAAATTATTTTCAAAATGTGGATATTTTTTTGACATGACTTATTTCTTTGCTTGAATAGATCTATCATTTTTCTGAGCACAGGGTTAATGCTGTTACATTTCTGATCCTCTGGAGGGAATTTTTTTAGGTTTTTTTAAGCCTTTCATTGGAAATCAATTTCTAGATTTAGTTCATCATATGTTTTTGCTTAATCTGTTACCTACCCCTCAAACATTGTATTCTTCTGAAAATGGCCAGGGATTAATACAGGAACTGAATCACAGAGCTGCTTGAATAAATCTGTTTCAGAGAGACAAAAAAAAAAAAAAAAAAAGAAATTGGAACATTCAGTGGGAAAAACTCTTTGGATGGTGTTTAACTGCAGCTCTCTGGATGTGGGAAGGTGTCCATTCCAAGGAAGGCCATGCACAGATGAAGTCTGGCTCTTCCTCACCCAGCTAATTCACCAATTTAGGCCTTCTCAGCTTTTTTCCAACAGGTGGTGAAACCAACTGTGGGGTCTGGGTGCTCCAGGGCTGTCCTCAATGCAGACACAGCCCAGATATAAAGTTCAAGGAGCTGTTCTGGTTCCCACATCCCTTATGGTGTTCAGGCATTCTCTGACTCTGGATGTTCTCTGGCTGTCTCCAGGCTCACACTGGTTGGCAGCTGGTGTTATTTCTCCCTGTAACTTTGAGTTGTCTCAATGTAAAGGGGTCCTGAGGGCCTTTGTTTTTGCACTGTTAGAAATGAACACTTTGGGAAATGAATTACACCTCCCACCAGCTAAATAAAAACACAGACTGATCTGAGAAAGTAATTTATTGATCTTTCTTCTGTTAAAGTGATTTCAGGGTGCAAAATACTAACTCAGCTAAATCAATATCCCTTTCACTACCAAGCTGACTTTAAGATCATGGGGATATTCTGAAGACTGGAGTTTAATTTCAAGACATGTTCCTCAGGCATCCATCACCTCAGTTAAAGCTACAGGGCAAGTTTTGGGTAAACAGGTGTGGGGGGTGGTAGTGGTGGTGGGTTCCTAACAGTGATGTGTGGATTTTCCACAATCAATTCATTTTTATCTAAATAACCTGTGAAGGCAGAGCAAGGTATATTGCTGAAAATTAAAATTGCTTCTAAGTACAAAGCAGTTTTAAATCCCTGATGAAAAAGTGTACTTGCAAATTCTGGTTTATTAACTTTTCCTTATCTGAGTGCTCAACTGCTGCACAGAAGCATAGCTTTACTGAATTTAGTGGTGTCTCATTGGAAATCTGGCCCTGGTTTTGATAGCAAGTTCTAAACATATCTGTGTATAAAATGTCAGATAGATATTAATTTATGCAAAGTTTACATTTTAAAATATTATTTTATAGGGATATTTTTAAAAATTCTTTAAAAATAATTTTAAGAGCATTTTTTTTACCTACAGTAAGGGATTGTCAGTTATCAGCTATGATTCATATCTCACAGTGATGAGCAAGACTCTAAAATGTGAAGTAATACTGCACTATTCAGCTGTAAAGCAGTCCAATTACAAGTGAGGGGATTCAAGAAATAAGTTGCTGCAGTTCTTTTTTCCCCAACAAATTATCCTACTATGCCTGAAAGAATTAAGAAGAGAAATCTAATCACCCTTTCTATGTTATTTTTTCTTACTTCATGATTTAAAAATTCTCTGCTTTTTTTTTTTTTTTAATTTTTTTCCCTCTTCTTTCCTGCAAGGAAAATTTAATGAGGCATATTTGCTTGTTTCCATGGTATTTCAAAGAAAGATTACTAGCTGAAAGCAAAGAAATATACAGAATAAAGCAGGGGACAAATGTCTTGTGTTTGTAACACATATAAACCTTATTTCAGAATTAATTATATAAAAATACTTTTTCTGTACTTGTAATAAGTGAAGGCATGCCTGTCCTTGTTTTTATAACTTTGCTGTAAGGTCTGATGTAATACAGAAAAAAATATTTGCTAGTAGTTTGCTCTACTCTTTGGTCAGTTAGACATACATGTGTATGGCTTTAAAGAGCTTTTAAAAACAGCTTTTGCTATTTTAAATATTGTAAACTAAGTGACAAACAGTATTCTCTTTGCACTAGTCACATAGCACAGGTCTATATTATGGAGATTTCATTTATTTATTTATTGATAAAATCTAGATTTATGCCTGTGAATAATTCCTGGCCAAGAAGGACAAGAGAACCTCCCAAGAAGACTCAAAACCATAATTGCTTGTGTACCCTCTAAATTCCCTATGTCTGGTATAACAATGTTTGCACAAATACAGGCAGGAAAACACAGTTATCATCAAATCCAGCTTTGTTAAAATCTCTTGCTCATGGTCAGAAAAAAATTATCCTTCATTATTCTTCATCTGTTAATTCTTTGTTTTCAATTTTAAAGGGCTTGAAAGTTCAAAGGATGGAGAGCATCGCACCTTGCTGCCCTTAAATCAGTACAAAAATACTTATTAATTTCAGAGGTACAAATTCAAAGACACATAAAATACTGAAATTAATACAGATGACACTAACAGAACTTGGAGCAATATTTACATTTATGGCAACATCTAATGAAAAATATAGGCAGGTGATGTATGAATAAAACAGAGGTTGTCCAAGAACCTCTGCATAACCATGAGCAAACCACTAAATATTGGATCTGTCACTTAAAATGACATACCTGAGGTAGGAGCTCCACCTTTCTGTCTGGTCAACAGAAAAAGATCAGCAACTTCGGCGGACAATTGAATGCTCCTGAGACAAGAACCTGTCTCATGACCAGGAGTTTAATTTAGGTGCCTAAAGCTAGATGGGATGAACCAAGAAAAGCAAATACACAAAATAAATAATAGTAGCAGTTGGGACAAAACTGCTGAGGGCTTTGCAAATCCTCTTGAAATCTAATGTGCTTTATTTCTTACCTTCAAATTGAGCTGGAGTTACTACAGCCTCTCCAGGGATTTGTTAACACAACGTGCTTTGTTAGCACAAAGCAAAGAAAACCCATCTATTCAAAGAAGGTGGTTTGTTGGTTTTGTTTTTTTTTTTTTTTATTATTATTTCATTGCAATGCTAGGAATAGCATTTTCCAAAGCTCTGATCTATTGTTTGAGGTTTTGTTAAACCTCTTCAAACTCTCTTTGAGCTACACGAAGTCACCCTTGCAGGTCCTTCCTTTGTTTGGGTTTCAGTGGGGGATCTGCCTGTCTTTATGTAGATCCCGGCTTCAACTATTAATTATCCAATTACAACAAAAAATGTTAATTCCACTCAGTCACTGCTGATCAGCTAGATCTAATCCTTAACAATTTGAATAGAATCACTGTGAATCAGACAAGAACACTTGCCTGCAAATTCAGTTGGAGGGTATGCTTATGCTAATAAAAAGCCATAGGTCATAATATTGCCAGCCAAAGTATCTGATTTTACAGCGTATTGTTATTTCAATATTATCAAATGAAAAAATCAGGGCCATCTGCTCAGCATTCTAGTGAAAACATACACATATTTCTTCTTACCAATGTTGAAAAAAATAGTCACTTCATCTGCCATTTACCCATTTCCACAATCTTATAAAAATTTTTTTTTTTTTCTCCAATTCCAACTTTACCAAATAAACAAGCGGGAATTATCTTAGTTTATAGGTGGGAGATTATTGCCCAGAAAACTTAAGTTATAGAGGCTTTCCAGTACAGAAAACTGATCTCTCTTAAATTTCTCTATACTGCTTCACAGCTCAGGTTTAAATCAATTTCCACAATTAATCTAATTAATCTAGAATTTAGAATTTGGGCGTAAACAACCGTTGTGAGGTAAAAGACAAAGAAGATAATAATATGCCATTCTTGCCTTCTCCACATTTTCTGAGTAACATTTCCTTATTTTTTAAGGACAAAATCTCTGTTCAACTAAAGTGTTAAAATATTATCCTACATATACTTCCAGCAAGCAACTTCTCGGCATGGGTTAGGCTCTACTTAGAAAACTATTGTCATCCAGGAGACAACCTGTAGTTTTAAATGACTAGGCTGTCAGTTCTTTAGCTCTCTGTACTTGCTTTTTCTGCTTTAGTGAATAGTAACAATTACACGACAAACAGCATGTTATTTCCAACTGTGGGTTTTTGACAGAAATCTTTGTGATACAAATATTGCAAACTTCCATTCATTTGCACGATTAAATTCTGTGCAGATTTTTAAAGCCTTAAGAAGATTTTAATAAAGATCACAGTCTTCAGAATTTGGAAGAAAAGAGGGGAATATTTAAAAAAATATATTTATTAAAAAGGAATTCTTTAAACGGTACAGATTTGGGTTTGGTTTTGGTATTTTTTTTACTAGTTTTGCTAGATTTGTGTTGAGATTTGAAAACAGTATATTTCATACCCTGGGAAGGGTATTGTCAGCAATAAGGATTAAATATTAAACAATTCTGCCCCAGAAAACATTTATAAATCACATTTTTTCTGAATTTAGCAATGAGCATGCAACATTATATCTAGTAAATAAACATGGAAATATTATAATTGAGCAAAGCTTGAATGTCATTTATGAAGGCTGCTAGAAGCCATAGACCCTACTCTGATTTGGCAGGAAGCGCTTTTAAAAATTCACCATTAGCATTTAATTTTTGAAGGAAAAGTAGGGACTTAAATCATTCATCAGTGTCAGGTTTGAAAGATGTGCACTTGGGTTCCTTTCCTCCCTGTTCTGCCTTCCCTCCCAACTGGAACATGAGATGCACTTCAGGTGTCACTTTCTCCCAGCCCCCTGACAGCAGCAGAGGCTCCGTGAGAGCCCCCACCACCCCAGGGTGCCATTCCCGGGATGCCAACCCCTCCCCAGCGTTTGGTGACATCCTAATTACCCTCTGCAAGTGCTGCTGGTGCAAACAACTGAGGAAAGAGGCTGCAATGGGAATTTTGCTGACATTTTGTGTTTTTACAAAGCAGAAATTGTGCTCTTAGCATGGGGTTGTATCCTCAACGCACGAAGAAGTCCAAGCCCCAGATTAATTTTGCAACCCTGCTCAGTTTTTATTGTGTCTGCCCAAGTTTCTTTCACTGTGCAGTCACCCTACATGAGAATTTATCCTTTAATTTTTTTTTCCTATAATATATTTTCTTTCATTTCCAAAGTCATTTTGAACAGTTCTAGTCTTCACACTCATGACAAAGTCTGCAGCTGTGGTTTTTATGAAGTCTTTTATTCTGTGCTCTTTATGCAGTACAATTAATGAATGTAGCAATAAGCAAAATGCATTTTTCATCAGGGTTAGACTCCTTATTAATATTTTTTTTTCACTTACAGATACATTTTAACCAATGAAGAGACATTTTTTAGTGGAAGTCAAACAGTTTCCCTGTAACTGTTGAGGCTGTTTGATTTTCACTAAAAAAATTTAACTGAATCCTGATCTTTTGTATATATACTCTTACATCAACAGATATCTGATATATTTTATAGTACTTGCACACTAATTAATGATATTATTTGAAATAAAACATTTGCTATCCTGACCACCTTTAGTGATGGTTTCCTAGCAACCAAAACACCTCAAATGTTGATCCTTTATTATTCAAGAGGTTAATTTTTTGTATACTTTCTAAAAAAAAATTAATTCTTTTACATACATATTACTCAGTTTCTGTAAAATGTCTTTATTAATTTGTCTCAATGTCTTTTTAAGAGAAAAATTATAGATTCATAAAGGCACCCCCAATATTCAACAGCAACTCAATTATAAAAATAAAATGAAATTGTTGCACTCTGAAATAAGTCAACTATTTCAGTTGAAATTTTTTTAATTCCAGTTTCCATAAAAAAAAAAAATTCTATGATGTTATCTCAATAAAAATCCAATGTTTTAGTCAAAAAAAAAATCACTTCACATTGAAATTAATGTTCCTACCACAAATGTTAGTTTATTCTGGGTTGGAATTGAAACCATCTCAAGTGTCATTGTGCTTAAAGCTGAAACAGCAATATTTTTCCTGCCTGAAATTTTTAGATTATGCTTGTCATTTTCCCCCATTCATTTCTGTTTTGTCAGTTCTTTTCTTACTGGAATTCTGTCGTAAAAGTCAAAGAATTTTAAAGAACTCTTTTTTTTAGAATTTTTGTTTTCCCTACAGAGGAAATAACAGGGAAAAGAGGAGAAAAGACAGAGAAAGAAGAGAAAAAATAAAGAAATGGAATGTGAAAAATGCTCAAGTCCTAAATTATATTCAGAAAATTGAAATTATTTTGAGATTGTTTGTTTTGTTTTGTTTTGTTTTGTTTTGTTTTGTTTTGTTTTGTTTTTTGAGGGGGGGAGGTGTTGTTGCTTTTTTTTTTTTTTTTTTTTTTTTAAATAATTTGTGGATATAACCAGACTGTTGTTTCCAATGTTTTCACTGTAATTGAAAATTCAGGACCCTGGCTGGGAAAAAAGTATTCAGGAAATGTTATTTTACCTGTCTGGGGCCAGGGTCATGCACAGACACAAGTAAAATAGATTTTTGAGAGACCCCTGAAATGCAACTCCTAATATGTTTGGCTTTTTTACCTAATCAGTGCTGTGGGGGCAATTTATTAACACACATTAACAGAACTCTGAAGCAATCCTTGAGTCATAGCACAAGGTTTCATTCAAAATGCCATTCAAACTGCCATAGTATATAGGGGGAATGGGTCATTTCAGTGGAAATTAGAAAATTGAGTAGTCCCAGCAGTAAACAGATTTTGTGCATTTAATCTCCCTGTCAATGGAAAAACATTGACCAGCTCTAGTTTGATGTTAGCAGGATGGCTTTCTCAAACATTAAAATTCCTTCTCCTATCCATCATTTAAATGTTTTCTGTTATTTGTATGGGTCCAGGATCTTAGCCCATTATTATTCACAATTTTTTTCATTGAAATTGCTACTTGAAGGTTGACCTGCATACAGTGGCTACCCCCCCCCGCCTCTTTTAATAGTGTTTACTTTCTATCACTAATGACTGTGCCCCTACTTAGGCAATGATAGTAAAAATCATCTCCCAAAGAGCTCCCACTTCAAACCAGAGGAAATAAGGGGTACTTAGCTCTGATTAAAGAAAATCTGTCTGCTTTCATGGAGTCAAGTGAGCTCCTGCATAAAGCCTTTTGATAACTTCTCAGGAGAGCAGGACATGATGTACATCTCCCACCTGGGAGGCTGAAATGCAAAACTTGTGGTTTGCTTCTGTTTGTGCAACAGAACCAAGCAGAATTCAAGGAAGTTGTGGGGCAGGGGAGGAATGATTCCTCATTGATCCAAATCTCAGGGTGGCCCTGTCCAGAAAACTGAGAACTCACTGAGAACATGAAAACCTGAAATCTGCTGGTGCCTGTGGAGCTCCAAAGGCTCTGACTTCCAAGGGTTGGGGCAGGTACCAGTAAGGAGGGCCTAGAATGATTATTTTGGGAAAGACCTTTAAAATCATTAACTAAAACCATAACTCAGAACTGCCAAGTCTACCACTGATCCATGTTCCTAAGCGTTGCACCTACGTGTATTTTATGTTTCATTACCTGGCCCCCATTCTCCCAGTTTCACTGTCTGCTAATTCTTCCTTCTTTCATTTGCAAAACCTTCTCTGGGTTTATGCTGCAGATTTCTTGATATTGAATGCAGCACTGTTCACAAGACCACTACCTGTGTTCTCAAATGTAGAGGTTCCACCTTGAGAGTTCTCTGCAATGGTAGGATTCAGGTGCCTTACTTTATCTCTGTATTTCTGGGTGGTTTTGCTTTTGGTACTATGCCTATCTGTGATTCTTTTGCACTTACATCTGTAGCAAAAGGACACAGAAAGCATTAGACATTTCAAATTTTAATTAATGGAAATATGCTTATTGTACACAATCAGGCTGCTGGGTAAAATTAAATAAATGGACCTTATTTGGAGACGAAGCAGAGATCAAGAGATCAAGCAACCAGATTAGACTAGAAAAACATCCATCAATTATCAGAAACTAAAATTAGCTTTGTCAGATGTCAGTATGAAGCTTTTTTCCCCTTGAGATCCAGCACTAGTTCAATAGACTTCTAAGATTAAACCTTTGAACACATTTTTGTTGTTATTGTTAGATAAATTTCCAGTTGATTTTTTTATACATTAACAAAAGTTTAGTTCCATCAAATTGTTCTGTAAAGCAGGTGCTGTTTATTACTCTGCCTTCCTTTCCCAAGCTGTTGTTGGTTTTGCAGTCAATAAGAAATATTAGTTTAAAAAGCTAAAAAGCTTCATCAAATAATTGTGTCTAAGACAACAGAACTTAGCAGAGTACATCCAAGTGAATCCATTCATTGGCTCACACTCTTTGACTCTTGCTGTAGAGATCTATATTTATACATATTCCCTGTTTTCCTACTTAGAAATCTATAAATTATATCCATATCTGTCAGTCTAACAAATGTTTTAGCCAATACACCAAAGGGAAATTTGACCAGTAGGAATTTAATGGTGGGCAGATATTGAAATGCACAGCAAGAAATACATTAACCATTTCTTTTTAATATTGACAACTGTTTTAAGTAACATACAGAGTTACATCTGAAAGGAAAGAATTGATATGTTCCTTTGTAATCACAGACTATTCACAAACAAATACAAAATTAGGAAACTGAGGACACCAGTGGTTACCTCTGCAACGGACTGCATCATTTTGAGATCTTTCACGTTAACATATTCCCAAAATCAAGTACCAGCATGCACACCAATATGCAAAAAGATCAATATTTTATCTCCTACAATGACTATAATTGCAAATCTATGCATCTGAATACAGAATCGCTGCAGTTAAATGCCAAAGATACTGAACTAGTACCCAAGAAACCTCATATTCTTGTAAATTCCATTATTGCAGAAGAACCAGGTAAAGAAAATTCAAAATGCTAGTTATTTTTTGAAGGGTATGAATCAAAATCGTTCCCACTTTTGGATTGATTCCTGACTGAAGTCACACTTAGATAAAAAAGGCAATGGTAAACACTACTGCTGCATGGGAAAAAAGGTAGGATCTTGCAATATATTGATTAAAAATATGCCCAGTTTTAAAGAAACATCAGCCCTGAGTTCAGCAAAATCAGTAATGAAGATGAACCCCCAGTGGTGAATTGCAACCATATCTAAAAGCAATAAACCTCGTGCATTTTACACAGAAAAATGAAGGAATAACTGTAGTACACAGAATGCTATTTTTAGCAAGGTAATCTGAAGTAAAGATAGAGCAGGTCTACCTTTAGGGAAAATAATCAGACTCTCCTGTTGTTGTCTATACCTGAAGTGGTTACCAGTTAAAATGCCTGCTTAGCAAAATCCTAAATTAAATATGATTTTTAAGAGCTGGAAAAGCATCCATATATAAAATAGTGTATAATATCTCAAATTTATCTCCCCTCTTTCTGAAAAGCAGGGCAGTAAGACACTCCACGATGCTATGTTAAATCTAAGTATGTTTTGCAAACAATTCCCTCTGACAGCAAACTGGTTCTATCAAAGCCACCCACTGTCTCACCAACATTATTATTCAATTTAGCTGCTTTAATGAGCTGGGCATTTTGCAGAACAAATAAATAATTAGTGGCCCAAGGATCTTGCCTAATAATTTTATGGGTGATGTAATGACTGACAGCAATTTGCAGTAGTAGAGGAAGACAGGGCTGAGCTTCAGACTTAAAAATTTGCTGTGATTATCCAGTCTGAGCTTATAAACTCAGTTATGTGCACAGTGTGTCCTCTTTTTTACTTTTTTTATAAGACAAGGCAGAATTCCGAACAGCATTTTTTCCATGTCTTTAGTTCTGAGATTTTCATAGCTATCTCATTAAAAATCTGATAGTTTGTATGCACAATATAAAGAAATGCTGTATGGCTGCCAAGTTTTCAAAATATATTCAAGAACAACAAAAAAAAAAACCTACCAAAAGGAAACCATAGGAACATTGCTGGGTGTAAAACAGTCAAATAAAAGTCCATAAATAACGACTGAGAAGGAAAGAAAAATTCTGAATCTTTTAGATGATTTAAAAACTAAGAAGCAATTTAAACTAATAGCAGTATGCCACAATTTTAGCTGCTTTCTCTTGCATTTCATCTGGTAAATGCAATTAATTCCTCTCCAAGATTACACACAAGGGTATCCACAAAGTGTTGAAACATGGAAAGCTCAGGAGGGACCTACATGGAGAAATCAATACTCACTAAGTAAGGATATGAAGTTACATCGAAGTAGCTGCTCTGCACCAATTCTTAATGCAGATGGTGGCCTTTGCTACATCTCCCTTTATGTTCCTAAGGGAATTAAATTAGAATCATGGCTGTCTTAATTCCCCCATGTGGTGAATGGGTAGAAAGAAACACGTCCAGGAGGAGAGTGAGATGCGAAATGCGGTGTAGTGTGCTGTTGAAATGGTGTTGAAATGCTGCTGTTATAGGGAGAAAATGAACTGAACTGACTTCAAAGAAACATCCTTTCCTTAAGATAGGAATATTTTTATTTTTTTTTTCACCAGGAAGACTCAATTCTGCTAAGGGGGTGGGTTGCATCTCACCTGCTATAGAAGTTGTCTTTGATACAAGCCTTCTGGTACCAAGGACAATAATTTTCATCACACTTTTTCCTGCTACTTAATTCCTGTACTAATGGTGCCAGAGATCACAGTGTATATTCCCTACATGTAATTTCTGAATTTTGTCTTTCCTGGTGGCCTCTGCCACGTGTGAGCACGCAGGTTCCTGCCATGATAGTTGAACTTTGTTCTCCAGCATCAATTCTCACATTTCCCTTACATTCTTCCAAATTCCCTCAGCCATAGAATGGGATTTATCTCACATGGTCTAATCATCTAACAGTTATATCTTGGGTTTTAAAATGGTTTGATGCCTCCTGAGATGCAGAAGTCTTTTTTCTCCCAACCAGGTGATAGAAGAAATAGTCGAGAGTCGTCTCTTCTGTTTTCCAAGGTTGTTTATTCTTTCTTATTTATTACATTCTTTTCCTGACTAGCAGAGTTCCTTTCAGCAAGTCAGTTAAAGGCACAATTGCACCTCCTCAGGGTGGTATTTACTTTTATAATAAAACCTACATTAAAAGTACTACTAAATACTACTAAAAGAATTTACAATAACTTTCCAATACCTATCACCTATGTTAGAAAGTCAGTCTCTATTCTAAACCAACCAGAAAGTGTCACCGTCACAGCAGAGGATGAAGCAGATGAAAAAGAAGGAAGAAACCTACAAACCACGAGGTTTCCTCCATCTTGCCTTCCTCTTTCTGCCATTCTAGAAAACCCCATAAATCTAAAATTCTCACCTTGTGATAAACTACATATTATGCCTCTATCTAATACATATTCTTGAAAGTTCTGCTTCATCCCAGAGCCTAAGAAGCCCTTTCCATGAACAAAGGTTAAAAACAGTGTTTTCCAGAGGGTTTGTACCCCTTAAAACATGCAGAGAAATATTTGTCAGAATTCTAGACTTCAACAGTTAACAGTCAAAGCCAGTCATGGAAGCACTCTCTGTCCTCAAAGAGAGAGGCAGGCAGAATAGATCCTGAAATCATACAGCACTTTAGGCAG
This sequence comes from Certhia americana, assembly GCA_018697195.1. Classification (NCBI taxonomy): domain Eukaryota; kingdom Metazoa; phylum Chordata; class Aves; order Passeriformes; family Certhiidae; genus Certhia; species Certhia americana. The sequence goes on from CM031879.1 coordinate 3,575,118, forward strand.
ACTGTGCCTCATTTAGTCCAACCCCCTTGCCCAATGGAGCGCTAATTTTGACAGTAGATAAAGCTGACTGGAATATTTTCCAGATGAGTTATGAAATTTTCCAAGAATGGAGATTCCATAAACCTATCCATCCTGTTCTAGTGCCCAGCCATTCTTTCTGCAATTCTTTTTCCCCATGTACCCAAAAATGTCACTCTCCTTTCTTTATTTTTTAATTTTTCTTTTTTTTTTCACATCATGTGCCACTATCCTTTAGTGTGGAGAGTTGCTTTTGTTCCAAGGGACTCTGTGAAACATCAGCACTCACATCTTGCTTTAGCAGAGTGAAGGTGATTTTCCAGTGAGCTGTGAAGGTTTTCTTTTTCTCTCCTTCACTTGGGCTAACATGACTATTGTGGTTTGTCATGAGTGTCTAGATTGTGGTTAGATGTGGAAATACAGTAATAGCTGCTTTCACGCAAAGATGGAAGGTTGTGACACCAGTGTCAAACCAACTATTTCAGCATTCCCCAGCGATGCATCAAAATGTCAAAATAGTGACAGAAGTTGAAAAGCATCTCTAACAGGGGAGAACCCTGAACACACCTTCCAAAGAAAGAAAAAGGCAAGGCAGCTCAGTTATATTCTGAAACTGAGTGTCCTCTTAATGATACAACACAGGTTCTGGAAATCTCTAGTTTAGAAGGGCAATCAACTGGGCATGCAGTCAGAGAAGTAAACTGCACATTTCTTCATGGACAAATCATCATTGGGTGAAAAATATCTGAGATAATTAACAATAACATAATTTATGCAAAACTGGAGACAGTTATGGAAGTAGCAAATATTCTGGCAGAACAAAATAGAACTAAGTATCTGACAGAGTGAAGTAGAATTAAGAATCAAGAACCAAGAACATTTGCTAAAATTTTAGTCTTCTTCTGGGGATCTAAAGCATCTGTGATTTTGCTGTACTTTGTTTATATTCTGGTAGCACAGTTATGGCCCAACATGCCAGATGAAAAGCACATAATAATAATTAATCCTTGCACTACAGAATTTGCAACACAATTAGCTGTGATGAGCGAAGAATTGAAGACTTGCTTTGGGGATATGTAATCTTACATGGGATTAAAACAAGATTTGCCCCCAGTTACACTTACAGTCATTAAGACACAAAGAATCAAATAATCTTCTCAAGTTTGCAGAACAGATGCTGCAATTCCAGGAACTGTTCAAATATTTCTCAGTTCTATAATACGCTTCAAACAGACTGACATTTCCTATTTCTTCTTTTAATAACTATGTGAATACTTCAGGGCAAGAAGCTGTATTTCCTTTCTGCTAAACATTTTGATGAAAAAAGCAGTCCTGAGATGCTTATTCCCCAAGGAGATGCTTCCTACCTGGACTGCTGAGGTACCATAATGCATAGCTGAATAAACCAGGTAGCAAGCAGTGAATCAACTTTTTTAAGTCCTAACTCATGGCTGAAGCTGTTTTAAGCACATTTTGGGAATTCAAGTACCACAGTCTATATTTAAGGCTCATCGCAGCCATGTTGTTAACAGGATGATTTCTAAGCCAATTCATCACCAAAATCCATTTATCCCAAGTAACCTCCTCAGGCCTACAGATTTTCTGGTGGTCTTTCTGGAAAACTGAAATACCTCAGGAAGGGGAACAAGCGACTGTCTCAAAACAGTCTTGCCAAAGATAATGTAAATTCTTATAACATTCAGTAGGGGAGGGATGTTAAAGCAGCTACCAAGGCTTACCTGACACCACTCAAATATCACAAAGATACCTTCGTGTACCTGTACCTTACAATCAGTTTTGCTAAACATGGTACAGAGTTTTGAATGTTGGAGCACGTAAAATCCAATCACACTTCTTTTTTTTTTTTCTTGAGATGTGACTTTACCCAGCTCTCTATTGAAAAATTCATATCTAAAATGCAAGTGTTGCTGGAAAATCCCATTTGCATTAGATGATATTTGACTTCCCAGGCCACACAGGAGAGGAATCAAACACCCTCTTAAGAGCAAAGTTCTTTTGGACACATCAGGGGATGATTCACTGCAATCATCTCCCATCACCGAAAATATCAAAGGTTTGTTTTGATGCCTTCTAGAGGCAGACCTGGAACAGAGACTAGAAAGAGCAGATAGATAAAGTAGGGATTTATTAAAAAGCCTCAGTGAGTACACCTGGGCAGCGCAATGGCCCTGCTGGACCACATCCAATATACACCCAAAATGGATGACCCATCACACGGTCTCACACTTTTGTAGGGTTTGATCCATTAGCATATTGGAGTCAATTGTCCAATTATAGCTTCTGGTAATGAAGCTCCATCCTCCTTGCTTTTTCTTCTCACTTCAACTTTGTTTTTGTTCTTGGTCCTGAAAGTTGCATTGGTTGTCCTTGGTACCAAGCTAGAGAAGGAGATGTTTTGTTTACCTACTCTGTGAGGAGAACTTATTTTGAACTTAATGTGAAACCCAGAACTAAACCCTGAAACAACATTGTCTAAAAGATATAAATGCTAAAACCTAAGGCATCAATTTTAAAAGGAGGCCAAAGTGCTTTGTCTATTTCAGAGCCAAAAACTTACATGAGATTAATTTTCTTCTATAAAGGTACAAAGTTCAAGCTGCTAAAATTAGCAATTGTTGCACCTGAGCCTCTTCTCTATGGTCCTATTCAAAGCAGTATTGTTTAGTGTTTCAGTGCCTGCTGCTTAAAATGCAATGTTCCCTATTTAATGTGTCAAAAAGCTTTAGCTAATTATTCTCATAGCAAGGATAATCGTACCAATTATGATTCTTTAAAAAGAATAATGGAAACAAAGAAGTGGAGATAAGATTTAACAATGACAAGACAAACTGGGGGGGCAGGGGAATCTTAAATGTTGAAAACCTCCAGTGCCCTCTTTTTTATAGGAAATAATAAAATTACAGCTTTTTGAAAGAGACAAGTTATCACCGTGCAACCTGGAGAATTGTGGATTATTATGACAAGGTTCCTGTTGGTTTGGAATGAGTTCATGGGTGTCCCTCCAGCCTCAAAATCTAGGGCTGTAGGATATGGCATAGAGTAAGATCTAATATTTGTACTGTCAGCTACCTGGGATTGACAGGCAGTAGAATTTTAGGTGCATAGTCCTGAAGGTAGCAGTCCAAGACCTTATTTCTCAGTACTATGGATGCTCTTTGGATGATCTAAGAGAAGCAAATGTTCACAGGATTGATTATGTCAAATTTCTCCCATGACTGCCTCAGGAAGGCAAGAATTGCTAAAGGACTGTTCTAACCATCTAAATAAATCTAACCATAAATCTCTTCCTCTTTATTGGTGCATTGAATACACAGGGTTTTGCATCCGGCTGGGATGGAGGCTGGATACACCCTTTCTAAGGAAAAGTACCAAAAAGAGCAGATCTGAATCTTGATGAGGAAAGAAACAGTAGCCAAAATTAAAGCTGTGTCCCCAGCAAAGGTAAATAACCAAAAAGTGGAATATATATGTGTGTATATATATATATATATATATATATGTATATATATATCCACCTAGAGGGTGAAGAGCTCTTATTTGCCACATCAAAGAGATCACAATAGGATGTGGGACACCATCAGGAAGGAGGACTCTGTGATCCTGCTGAAAATATCTCTTTATAATGGTAGCAAATCGAGGAACAAGGAGACAGTAAGGAATTTTGCTCCTTCTGCATCCCTGACAGAAGAAACTGAGAATCTACTGCCTTTTCAACTCAGTCAGCAGTCTACTCCTGCAGCTATTACCTCAGGAGCAGATAGGAAGCCTGAGCGCAATGACTTTTATCACTTACTTGTGGGTATTGTTAATCATTTTGAATGTCCTTGCATCACATTTAGATTTCTTTACATGTAGTGACAATTTTGGGCAGAAAACCACAAAGCCCTTGGTCCTGATCCAGATCACACAGACAGTCTGAACATACCTACTGTCACTTAAATTTGAAGAACAGCATCATGCAATTGTCCTCTTGTGCCTGACAAATTCAACGACACAGATTGAGTTCAAACAACTGTTGCCCTCTTCCACAAGCTCCAATAATGAAGACACCATGAAAGTTTTTGGCACAAAGGAAAACAAGTCAATACACACATCAGGACACTACAACAGATAAAATTTAGCTCTATTATAACCAGGTATTCAAGCATTCTCAGAGAAATTGGATCTGTCTACTGCTATTTCTGCCGTGCTTGCTTTAAGCTGTTCTCTTATCCAAGTCCCCGACTGTTTATCAAACAGAAGACATCATCAGGATGCTGAGACATTTCACCATCAGGCTGAGGGGTGGTTCTCTCTGAGACGTGTCACAGGAAAAGGTGCTGAGAGATGGGAAGAGCATAACATCTTTACAGCTCTTCTTCTCCCCATTTCAAAATCCTTTACTGAAATATATCCTCTGTATCTACCAGGCAAGTTTTATGTTGAGAAAAATTTATACCAAGGCGAGAGAAAGAAGTGCTGTGAACATAAATGTTTAGAAAGACCTTGAGTAGGCTTTCAGAAAGTTTGATTTCTGCTTAGCAAGATTTAACTGAAACACTACAATGTTGGGTCACCTTACCTTTACAGAGACTTTTTCCCACAGCACAGGGGAATAAACACCTACCTAGAAACTGCTCCAGGCTGCCAATTACTGCTGGGATATTCCACATTCTTACACTATTACTGCTGTTGTTTTATTCCCAAAAGTTTGGGAAACTCAAGACATACTTCATAAAGCTTGGATTCCTCAACCAAAAAACAGCTGCCTATTCTGTGACTTGGACACACAGGTCTTGGAACAACAGGTTTTTATGCAAAAAGGTGTGTAGCAGGGAGGTAGGTGTGTCTTACGCTGAAAAAATAAATGCTGTAGCAATGAGTTCTGGATATTCAAAGGTACTGAAAACCACTTTAGGTTCCATGACACTTCCCTGAAATTATTCTGTCCTACTTTGCAAATTTTCAATCTTTTTTTTGTCCTATAAATTACATTTTTTTAATGGATTTAATTTCTATTACAGAGGTGCAAAAATGCTACCATTGAGACAGGTTAAAATTTTCTGTGAAACACCAGTTTGCCTTGAATTCTTTTTGAGATGCCTCTGTACAGCAAAAGGGACCTCAAGAACACAATGCAAGTTTTGAGAAGCTATGGGTGAGTTTTATCTAATTTCATCCCATATAAACTAACTGAAATGTTTTCTGTTTTGTCTCTGCTAGTTGTCTGTAGTCTTTCTTTAGGAAATGGAAAGGAATAACTGCTTCCAAAGGGCAAATGAACCTTCTCATTGTGAACAGTTATTTCAGTTAAGACACATGCTCCAGAATACCTCTGTCTCTCCATGGATTACAAAAGGAGCTTAGACCAAGTGTTTCCCCATTGGATAAATAAACTTAAGCTCCTGTTGCAGTTAAATATAACAAGAACACTGAGAGATTAAGCCTAAAATCCCTTTCTGTAAACAGGCCACCTGACAGGGAGGTTACCTGCAGGTTATAGGCAATATTTTTTAAAGCACTGTTCTTTGTATCCTCTGTAAAACAGCTCAAACCACCACAATCCATGCATGGACAGTCCAGACAGATGGATGTTTTTGAATGGTTTAGTTGCTGTTAAGTTTATACGGGAATTTTAGTAAAAGCTCTTTGCAGGACTCAGGAGTTATCACTTCAGCCAACTCTGGTGATAAACAATGCCATGTTCAGCTATTAGCTTCACTGAATGACCTTAGGCTTGCTTTCTCATACTGTTATTTCATGGTGTTGTCTAGCACATGACAGGGAAATTAGGAAACTGGTGTCTGATAATGTCATGGTCAGGGCATGGTTCTGCAGAACAACCCAAAAAGGCCTCATGGGAGCATTTAGAGATTCTCCTCAGGCACTCAAGGGTTAAACCAGGGGTTTAAGCAAAGCTTTTATTTGTGCTGTAGTAGAACCTCTTGGATGTGTGTACTCTTCACAGAGCAAAAAAAATGGCTGGATGGCCAAGTTCAAGGAGTGGTGGGTTCAGTGATCTTAGAGGACTTCTCCCACCTTAGCAATTCTATGATTTATAATTCTATTATATTATAAGAGGGGAAATGGTTTGATTTCTCCTTCTATTCCCTAAATGACAAGCAGCAGTCCATTCCCAGTGCTCCCTTAAAAACGGCAAAGCACAAGGAACTGCTACGGTGTGAGATGGGAATTTCAGGTCATTACTAATCTGGTTGACATGCAAAATGCTGAGGCAGAAATTGAAAGCCCAGTTGCACATTCCAGCCCCCTGAGACATTTGGTCTCCCAGGAACCATTATTTCGTCTGTACAAACTATTATTTCATGGAGAATACAGTGTTTCAGCAGAAAAGTCAAATGTGTCCTCTCATAACTCCATGTGGCTGTTAGCTTACTGCTGAGCTAATACTTTGCCACATAAATAAAACTGCACAAAACAGAGAGAGAAAACTTGCAAGGAAACATGGGGAAAAAATATAATCCATTTGTGCTCAGGGCTGAAGAACTACTGAGCTTCTTCCTTTTCCTTTTTTCTTCTCTTTACCCTTACAAGTTGATGTGTATCCAAACAGCTTGAAAAGTACTTTGAAATCCAACTTTAGTCAGCAATGAAGAAGACATAAGAGGAGATGATTTTTCCTTTGTGATGCTTTGTTTTCTCTCTTTTATTCACTGTTTGCTTCAGCAGTGGTTGCAGGAGAGGATCCAAGTTTTTTTTCTTGGAACTTTTTTTTCTTTTTTTGGTGCAGTTAAAGGTATATTTCTTGAGTTACACTGAGTCACTACATACTGCTTTTGTGACCAGCTCAACTAGTGAGCTGAAAGGGCTTAACCCAAAATGCAAAATTTCTCAAACCCATGGAATCTATAACTATGGTAAAAAACTGCCACTTTGTGTGGAAAGATGTGAAATGTGATGTAGCTATTTTTACTTGTTCAGTAAATTTCACAAAGGTTCTAAGGCACCACTGGAGACCAGTCATTGGGATCAAGAGCAATGGTGCCACTCAGAAGGATGTAGAGAGGTTGTAGGACAGGGCCAACAGGAACTTCATTAAATTTAACATTAAATTTAAAATCCTGCATGTTATATGAATCATTACTGAACAGCTGGAGAGCAATCCTGCTGAAAAGGACTTGGAGGTGCTGGTGAGCAAATAGCTAAATAAGAAACATCAGCACACCCTGTCAGCAAACTGCTCTGGATTGCTGGTGTAGGAGAGCCAGGAGCTGGAGAAAAGAGATATTCCACCCTAATCAGCAGCCACTAGCCCACAGCTACAATTGTACGTCTAATCCTGGGAGACCAAAAAAAGAAAGGCATTGGTAAAAATTGTGCTGTATTCAGTGGTAGATCACCACTGAGTTGGGGAGAGCAGGAACTGGGGTATTTGACCTTCAGAAGATGCTGGGGATTGTTTGGCCTGGAGAAGAAACAGGTTCAGGACGAGGTAACAGCATCCTTCCCATACATACAATGAGGCCACCAAGAAGACAGAATAATAAAAAGCCAAAGCACTTAAAATCGCATTTAACTTTATGTCTGAGTTTTAATTATTCATTGTAGTTTTTAATGTAGATATTTATGTTTTGGGTTTTTTTATTCTGTTCTTTCTAATTCACTCATACATCTGTATATTTTTAATATATTGTAAAACCTACTTAAAGCTGGACAAATACCTCACATCTTCCCTGTTCTGAGGAATTTTGTAATACTAAAATGTGATTATCCTTCATCCAATTTGTGGATTAGGTGTTATTTCATTTTATTTTTACAGCTATATGCAGTGTTACCAACCATTAGCACGTAAGTATGAAATGATGAAATTTTTATGGCTACTGCATAAAATGAAATGGTAACAAAATTATTAGGTTTAACTCTGAACATTTAATAGAAATAAAAGCATTCAGTGCTGTGCTATTCCTCTGGCAGGGCGTGACATGAGTGAGTTCAAGTGTTATGCACAACCTGGCCACAGGAGATCCTTGTTCAGATGAGAACATGCAGTAACTCATATTTGGGTTCATAGCTGACTCCATATGAGTATATTTTAGCACATATTTCAGTTTCCATCCTGCCCCTTCAGCCTGGTTGTTGATGGAGGAAACCCAGCTATGCATCTGCTTTGGAGGATACCCCACAGCCTGACACAGCCCTGGGGCCAGGAAAGCATCAACCAACAGGAAGGAGGCTCAAAGATGAAAAATATCTGAAATATCTTCAGCCTGCATAAAGGAGACGACCCACCAAAGCAGATCTGTTATCTCAGTCTCAGCTGAGAAAAAGTCTTGGGGAACCATCTGAGAATTCATGGAGTTTAAACTGTCAGTAGCCTGAAGTGATTGTTCATTCTTTATTGATTTTGGGTACTGTGTTCTTCATTTTTATTTGGGATACCCAAATAGCAGTGCAGTAAATCTGAAGCTGTGGTTGACATAAAAGTTATATAGAGGATCCCTGTGATCTGGTACATGATTTTCTCATCTTAGTAAAATAGCACTATAAGATAAAACAGTCTGGAAACTGAACAAGGAACAAAGTTAGATTATTTTCTTTGCAAGGATGCTTGTTTACAGGCAAAGATAAACAAAAAGTCTGAAAAATTATTAAAAAAAATATAAATGTCTAGCCAGATTCTTAGTAGTGTCAATAGTCACATGAAAAATGAATCCTGCAAAGCTGTATAAATTTAAAATACCTGAAAGTCTTTCACCCTTTTCTTAGAATAATCCAAAATAAAAAAAACAAACAAACAAACAAACAAACAAAAAAAAAAAAAAAACAAACCAAACAAAAAAACCCCAAACAACAAAAAAAACCCAAACTCAAAATTAAAGAAAATAATGTACCTTAACACTGGAAGACTTTAAAAAATTATACCCAGTATTAATACACATGCAAGTGAAAGGTTCTCAGTATACTGGTTAAATGCAACACTGAACAGTGTCTGCTAATAATAATTATTATTTTCACCATTATTATCTTGATGTTCTAGGAGAAATTTAGAGTAGGACTAGCAAGCATTTTTAGATTACATTGATATGTAAATTAATTTTCCATGCAACATCATGCATTTTCATGTGGCAATCCTTTAAGCTTTTTCCATCAAGCAATGAAAGAATACTCTGTCCCTGAGGTATCCAATCAAAATTTGTGAATCATTTCAAATTTATGAATCGAGCACACACAGTGAAACCATTTACCGCATGTTGTATGGAGAGTGACTCCACTGTGCTTCATGGTGGGATTTTATTTTATTGCTTTTTTATTGCTTTTTAAATTTTTTCCTAATAATTCTTAATTACTATTGCAATTAACTTTTTGACTATCATTAACCATTATTTTTTTTTCATAGAACTATGCATTGCAATTTCAATATCACATTCCTCAATGGCAAAAACTAACTTTACTGCTGAATATAGAAAAGTTAAGGCTAGTTTTTCATGTTTTCCTTTAACATTTACTTTTACACATTTTTAGTTCCCTGCTGATCATCACACCTTGTACATCATATTGCTGAAATGTGCTGAGCTGTAGAGCAAGAGGTCAAGGCAAGCCTTTAGTTTAGTTGTTATCTGCGTCTGGGCATTCGGATCTTAGATATCCCAGAGCTCTCTGTAAAGCACTTTTCTGTGTGATTTTCCTTCACAGTAACTAGAGTATCAGAACCTCAGTACCTCTGGAACTGAACCTTTAATTCTTTATATCTATGTTCTCCATGCATAAAACTTAGTATTGTTCCATGCCAGAGATAACATTTTTTCTCCTGAAGAACAGAGCTTGTAAAGAAAAATTCATTCATGCTTTTAGACACCTCAGGCAGGTTTTCACTCACCTAAATTTAACTGCAAAGTAATTGTCTGTACCTGAACTAGGTGGAGGTTTTCTGACTCTCAGAGACCTGGGAGAGAAATGGGCACTTAACTCATCCTGAGGTAACCATCCATAATAAAACAGATGAAACATGTATTTTAAGTACCTGTTCTCTCTATGATTATAAAAAAGTTCATGTGCATACTGGACCATAGAGTTCAGATCTAGACATATACACAGCTGGATAGCTACACACACTGAGATGAGCTTGACATCCTGAGTCCACAGTGATGACTGATGTTCCAGTTTCTACACAGACACCCTTTGGAAAGTTTATGCGATATATATCTCTCAGCTATAATCTAATCAATATTTTAATAACCTCAATTTTCACTGTTAGAAAGGATATTTCCCCAAGCTATGTAAGCATGATTTTGTTTTAAATTAAGAATTTGGAGTCTGTTGAGAGCTGTAGAAACTCTGAGAGTAAAGTACCATGATCACATATAACTTTGTGACCCAAAGGGCACATGGTTATTTATTGACTAAATTCTGAATAAAATAGAACAAGTACAATGAGATTGTTTTATGATTGCATTTTCACCAAACTATATGATTACTTCTGGATTCAATATAATTAATTAAAAGTAGCTCAAAGCACCAAGAGTAAACAGAGTTACACAGAGGGAGGAAGTGATAAAGAGCATCTCAGAATGGTAATGCAGTCTAGGCCAGTGAAAACTCTATGTTGTGTACTTGAGGTAAGGAGTAGGAAGATAGTTTCAGATTTTTTGAGTATTTAAAATTTCAGAAGGAAACAGGAAATATATATACACAAAAAAAGGGTTATCAAAGCCTGTCTGGCCTTCATGTTACATGCTAGCATATATTTGCCATAATTTTTAGTACAGCTAACCTAATAGCAGTAAAAATTTTTATCTTTATTCCACACACATTTTAGAACTCAAACTTTTAGGGTAAAAGTGTGTGAAAATCTTTTAAGTTCCAAGAAGGGCTCAAGGAGTGTTCTAAACAACTGAATCCTCCAATGGTCCTCCATTACTTCTTCCCTTATTCCTACTCATGAACATTGATAGCTAAAAGCAGCAACTCTTCTCCAGAAGATGCTGATTTAGTAGCTTGCTGTGAAAATATCCCTCTCCTACAATTTATTCTAGAGAGCTGTGATTCCAAGCTTTCTATCTTGCAGATTTCTAGACTCACAGTTACCTGTGAATTGAAGGAAAGAAAAATCACAGCTGCACTGCCGATCTCAAGGTCCACTCTTCCTGCTACACCTTTCAGGATCTTGTCAGCCCTTTGGAGACTAACCTAGCAGTTTTCCTGATTCCTTTGCACCTTTACTCAGACTGCCATTTCAGCTGTAGCACTGAAAAGAGAGGAAGAGCCTGAAATCACCACCAGCTTGGATGCTTCAATGTCTCTTATTCTTTGAGCTCTTACTGCTCTTAGAAAGATGGAGTTTGCAATGGAAGGAATCAAGCAGATTACATTTTCTTTTAAACTAAAAAGAGTCATCCATTATGGCAAGACCACTATCTTGGGACCATACTTCTGCAACAAGTTCCTTGAGGATTTCAGGGGGAAAAAAGGGAAGGAAACCAGAGGAACAGAACAGAGGGGTGAGAAGAGGAAGCAGATGTGATCACACAGTGCCTGTCTCAATACTATGTCATCTCTCAGCCCTGTTGATGTAGTTCATAGGGAAGAGTGCACAAACTTGTGGAAGTTAAATAGTACTGTGTCATCTGTTATATAACTCTGTCAGGAGCAAAGGGAACAAAAAAGGTGTTTTTTTGTATCCTATTTTATTCCTTCATGTTGCCTTCAGCTATTTTTTTCAAATTCAATGTTACTAATCTCCAGTTAATGACTTCTGAAAAAATAAATATAAACTTTTATAGCTTGAGTGATAATTTTTTAATAGTTGTCTAAAATCTGAGCTTGTAACAAGTTCTTTTCAAATTTCTTTTTTTGGAAATTTTAATTTATACTCACTCCTGAAACAGTCCTCTTGTAATATCTTGATTAAACTGCCTTCAAAGCATTGGTTTCACAAAGGTTAAAGAAAATACTACCAGCTTACATAAGCTGTCACATCCTGTGGGCTACTAACATTTCAGATTAGTTGAATCTCTAATATTAACATTTTCTCTAGACATTCCTGATTTTCCTAGTGAGTTCCACTGTTTTGATTTTTACTTATACAAATAGAGAAGCCCTAAGGGGGCTAAACTGAGATGCCTTAAGCAGTCTCATTTTCCAATGGAAAACAGACTCTGTCTTCTGAAAACTAGACATGATGTCTGTTTATTTGGAGATGCATAACATTTAAGCGTGCAATATTCTATTTTTTAATTAGGTTCTAAAAAAATCTCTATTCTTCTATATATACCAGTAAGGATTTGCAAAGATTTCAGTTTTAATATCAAATCACAAATAAAATTAGTTACACCTTTTTCTGTGTATCTATGATGACAGCCTGAGTAACACAAGAGAAATTATCTTTCTGTATTCTTCTTTACTTTTAAAGCATAGGGAGAATAATGAGGGGGAGCAGAAGGGAGAAAGAATATATGAGCAAGTGTTCACTTGTTACATATATATGTATATATCTATATATTTAGCAAATATCTCCTCCAGTCATATTCACACAAGATAATGAGGTGATCCCACTGCCCCTTTCCTTCGAAGCTGAAAGGCAGGTTACATTTTTGCACACTTAAAATAAATGTCTGATTTCTGTAACATAAAAAAAAAATTAAAAAGGTGTTGCTCAAGGGAAGCCATCAGCACTTGAGAGAACCACAATCCCCACCATCTGCTACCACAGAGACAGAGCAACTATTCACAGCCTTTGTTGCAGTCCTCAGGCTGCAATTGTACTGCAACTGAGGGTGGTCACAGTAGACCTGAGCAATTTTATATCTTTACTGCTTATTCCCCCGCCTGCCACCCCCTGTCTTCCTTCCTACTCTGCCCATTTTTTACTGTAACAGGCAAAATCAGGGCAGGGAAGGGATTGTAGCTTTCTGATCTTTAGGCGACCTGCTGCCACCAACAGAAACATGAAATGCACATTGTATTCTGAGTCTGTAGGTGATGTCCTCTAGGCTGAGATTCATTTCATTTAATTATAGTTATCTAAAACATACCCAGTCTAAGGCAGCTATCTAGGCTCCTCCTTTAGATGATTAAAAAAGGCAGTTCCAAAGGTGATTCATCCTAAACTACAATTGGTATTAATCCCCAAACAAGTCCTGTGTAAAATTAATTCTTCTGTCTGATATAAAAAGAGCTCAGGCTCCAATTTGGAGCAGACACTAAGGATGGACTTTGCCTGAGGAAACACAGAGCTCCAGTGCAGGTGTCCTTACCTGAGGTGACTGTGCAGACTTCCTTTATATAAGCCAATAGAAAAAACAGGAACTTTTGAATCCTCTCTTCCTAATGTGGATCATGGAGACGTAGAATGCCTTGGTTGAAAAGAACCTTGAAGCTCACCCAGTTGAAATCTCCTGCCATGTGCAGGGACACCTTCCCCTAGACCAGGTTACTCAGAATCCCCTCCAACCTGGCCTGGAACACTTCCAGGGATGGGGACTCCACAGCCTCTCTCAGATACAGAAAGACTGAAATATTGGAAGTATTTCTCTTCACTGATGGCAATGATTAGCTTGGATCTAGACTATTTTTTAACAGATTTATACTGTTAAAGAATTAGAAGAGGTGAATTATGTTACTTCCAGAAAACTAAAATTAAGTGAGATTCATCTGGGTTTTACCAATTGTCCCACCCAACCAGAAATCATGTGAGCTGTGCCACCACCTTCAAAAGATTATTCTCTTTGCCAGACAGCCATTCACCTACACAATCACTTTCAGGTTTTGGGATTTGAAGGTTTTCATGTGGCCTCCAGAGCAGCATGCAGAGAGCCAAAGACTGAAATCAGTCCTTCCTCCAACACACCAATGTAAAGACAAAACAAATCCTTTGAGGCTTCAGAGTTATTGAAAGGGAACAGAGGAGAATTTAAACTTAGGGGGAAAATGTGGTTTTGTTACTTGCACTGCCTGCAAATGTTCATATGGCACAAAGTTAAATGTCCATGGTACTTAATTTTCATAGGCTATTTCTCTTATGGCAAAAATATGAGCTACACATTTGCAAGGACATTTGTTCACCACTCTGCACATTGAAATGAGTGCTAGTTCATTATAACCTTTAAAGCATCTCAACTTCATTGGCATATAAGTATTGGATTATCTCAATGAGGTCATTAAAGAGAGTTGAATGTATGGGAGGATAGCTCCTCAGCCTTATTTCATTGTAAATTTTATAGTTAATTACTGGGACAAAATACTAAATAAGAAGACAAACAGTAGAAGTTAAAATGGAAGGTCCTCTGGAAGATATAACTTTATGAAAAAGCAAAAGTTAAATGTTAAGAACTCATTCATAATAAAAAGCAATTTCCCAAGTATTATGTTCTATCTCCATTATGGTTAAACACCATAAATTAGCAATGAGCATTCCAATTCAAATGACTTGTGTTCTTCGGTATTCTTAAAAATCAGTCGAATCAGAATTTCACTAGTGCTTCAATGGAAGTAATAGAAGACAATTTAATTGACAAAAATGTGTTTTAGATAGTACTTCTTATCTTCAGGCAACACATTTTATTACCTAAAACTTCATTACAGTTCACAAAAAAGGCGAAAGAGAAACATATGTTTACTTGTAGTGAACCATACGTTTAAAATGATAACAGAATTGATTTCTTCCTGCAATTTTTATCTTTACTGTATACATTATGACCTGTATGCTGAAATGTGAAAAGCCAGACATTTCTTGTATACTTCTGCATTTTCAGGAAAAAAAAAACCAACATAATGTTCTCAGAAGAATGATATTTTTGCATTGTTATAATGTGCATTGTTTTCCTAAGATCAAATCTAAGAGGAAAAGAGACACTATATTGTCCACAGTAGTGCTTCTGTCAGATCTTGTGGCAAACACAAAGAGAGTTTGGTGTTTCAGGGGGAATCCTCACCACAAGAGTAAGGAAGGAGCAATGTTGGTTTTCAAGTGTAAGTACTGTGTGTGAAGTCAATTTTAAAAGTAATGGGTGACATTGTTGATTTTGATCCTGTATTATCAGTGAGGAACAAAATACATGTTCTGAATCTACTTCCAAAGATTATCTGAAAAATTTTTCAGCTGTTTTTGAGAGAAAAAAATAATGCCCAGTTTCTGGTGCTCCTGGAACTATGGGTTATGAAACAGCCTCAAGCACTTGACATCACTGGAAAGAAATATAGTTTGATAGTGACACAGGATTAAATGCCATGCTAATAATTAGAAATAATAAAAATAAACAGATCCACAATCCAACAGCAGCCCTTTTCCCATTATGACTTACAAACCAGTAGTGTTTGTAAGTTTCCATGAGCCATCATGGAATATATAAAATGAATATTCCAGTTCTTAAAACTATGAAATAATTAAAATCTGTTTG
This sequence comes from Certhia americana, assembly GCA_018697195.1. Classification (NCBI taxonomy): domain Eukaryota; kingdom Metazoa; phylum Chordata; class Aves; order Passeriformes; family Certhiidae; genus Certhia; species Certhia americana. The sequence goes on from CM031879.1 coordinate 3,590,492, forward strand.
GGGACCATGAACTGAAGTTTGAATTAAGAAAATTCAGGGCTATATTCAATAGTCAATCCCATCAACCATGGAAGCACAGAATGGCTTGGGTTAGAAGGGCTCTTAAAGATCAGCTAGTTCCAACCTCCTGCCATGGGCAGGGACAGCTTCCACTATCCCAGGTTACTCCAAGTCCCATCCAACCTGGACTTGAACAATTCCAGGGTTGGGGCATCCACTGCTTCTCTGGGCAACCTGTGCCAGTGCGTCACCACCCTCACAATAAAGACTTTATTCTTAATATGTAAAATTAGTCTACTTTCCTCGAGTTTAAAGCCATTCTCCTTTTCCTATCACTACATGATCTTGCAAAAACTCCCTCTCTAGCCTTCTTGTAAACTCATTTTAGGTACTAGAAGGCTGCTATAAGCAGCATAAGTAAACAGATATAAACCCTTAAAAGGCATGTCCTTCTTACCAGACCCTTTAAGGATCTGGAATCTCAGTTCCTACACTCATGGTGCAGGAGGACCACTGTCAGTCACATAGGCATTAATTGACTTTGACTCAGAACTGTAATTGTATTACAGTTATTAATACAATACACTACAAGTTTTAATACACAATAATTGAATTGCAACCCATTTAATGGTCAGGCAGGGGTACACAGAAAACAAAGCAACCTTGATTGCTTGGTTGGTCGGTCAGAATCAAACACTGCAGGCAACAAGGACATAGATGTGTGACAAAGAATATAAAGCTTCTACACAGCTATTGAATCCAGTGAAGGGAAGCTGGGAGCACAGCTGACATTAATCTATGTAGAAACCCTGGCTGTGTTATTGTACTTAAATATTAGTACAATCCATGGATTACATGCCTCTATGAAATACAGAACATGGATAGAGAGGCATTTCTTCTGTTGGGTGTTTGCAAACTCCACTGGAACATACTGAACAGTTCTAGAAACCACACAGAAAAAGACCCCAGAACAACAAAACAAAATTGAAATCAAGCAGGCAAACAAACAGCAAAAATAACCCTTTTAAAATTGTAGAAGGTTTTAAAAAAGCTAAAGGAATAAAGAAAAGTATGAGAAAAATAATGAGAAATTGAATTCCTATAGTGATTCCTGAGTGGCTTTTGAGCTGGTTGACTCCAGAAGCAGTCTGAAGGCTGCTGTGCTCCTGAGACAGAATTATATGCATTATTAAATGTTGGCAATTTGGGCTGAATTCAGGTGGCTTACAAACACTGTCTGTTCCTGAATGATTTCAGGACAATCCATAACTCACAGTGACCTCAGGACACTGCTGCAACCACTCCAACACAACACTGGGAAAAGGAGAAACATTTCCCCTTTGAGTTTGCCTACAGAGTCAGATCTCTGTGGCTCAAATGCAATCTTACTACTAATTACTAGGAACTGCTTATCCTTTTGATCCAAAGCTCTGTCTCAAGGACCTCCCAAAACAAAGCATGTCTAAATGAAATGGGCTCAATAGTCACTCCCATTGGTGAAGACAGTTAATGGAGGTTGGGCGCTGAACCTGCAGACAGCATAGTTAGGAGAAATAAACCCCACTGACAGTTACCAGTGCAATTTAATTTTCCTTCAGGAGTTCACTACTCTGTTCTTTCTCATAATTTTAATCTGTATTAACTCCTTGTCACATTGTTTTTATTATAAAGAGGAATTTAAGTGAAAATAAAAAGGCATCGATATTATTTTTTGAGATCCAAACTGTATTTCACAGTGGTTGTTTTCCTTTTTTTCTTTTCCCTAACATTTGTATGGAAACGTCTGGAAACTTTCCTCCCATGGTCAATACATATAAGTAGTGTGTTTTTATGCTCAATGCACTGATTTTGTCCTATTTGAAGAAATCTACTATTTGCAGAGTATTATTGCTGAGATGATAGAGTATCATGGGTTGATGGATAAACAAATAAGCAACAATAAAATGCTGCCCTTGGAAAACACTGTACAAACATCAATTAATTCTATTTGCAGCAGTCTTGTGCAGCTGATAAATTCCCTTCCTGCAGATGGAAGTGTTAAGGCATAAAAGTGGCAAAGAATTTTTACTGTGCCAGAGCATTGATTCAGACAGATGTTTGAGGCTTGATTCTTTCCTTAAGAGTCCTCTGTAAGCTCTGAAACATGATTTTCTTACAACAGAAACTGAGCTGCATGATTTCTTTTCTCTCTCCTGGAAAGAAAACTCTCCTGTGGAAGATATTCTTGGTTTCAAGCTCTTTAGCAGCTGAGCTGCAGCAGATCCAAGCCTGTCCCTTCTGGTCCCCAAGAAGTCTTTTCTCCCTTCCCTACAAAAGTCTTGATGAGATGGTGTGGCACTTTCTTTCAGTAGGCAACACTCAAACAGCATCTCTGTGCCTTCTCCCTGTATTAATAAGCCTTTCTCACCATCTTCTGAGCTCTTTTTTTCCCTTGAAGAACCCAACTTTCACCCTTGAGGTCCTGTTTGGAGCCAGAACAAAGCCAAGAGGCAGCTTTCCCCTTTCTGCTACGCCTTGGACATTTATAAGAGAGTAACATCTGATGCCCAACAGGGTGCAAGCAGACGTGTAACCCAGACACGATCCATCATGCATGGACACAAAGTGACTCTTAATACTGCTACTCCAGTACATCTTGGGAGGCTGAGATAAGGGAGGCTGTTCCTCAAAGAGCCCATTAAGATTTTCTTTGGTGAAAACTGTATGTTTTATTGTTGCTCATAAAGGGAGCCTTTCATATAGTTTTACACTGGATTTGGTTTTCTTGTGTGAAGCTTTTAACTGATGGAATAATTCACAGTGACTTTTTAATTTACTGATTTAGAGAAAATCATCCCTTTCCTTCCAGAAATAAATGCTTGGTCTTCCCAAAGCAACTTCCCAAAGTTGCATTTTAATTGTGCTAAACTTGTGGTGTGAAAAGTTGCTGCATGACTGCTTCACCTTCTTGCTCTCCTGAATTTTTCTGTCAGAACATGAGCTGAATTTCCTCCTCAGTGGAATTACAGTCTCCTGAGGCCAAAACTAGAGGCAATATGAGTTCAGTATATAATAACAGCTGCCCACAGAAGGGACAAGGAATACTGGAGCTTCCAAAACACAACTCTCAAACTAAGCATCATCCTGGAAACATCCTGAGTCGATATCAAGTGTTAAAATGGTTTAAAGAAGCCAATGATAATTTACATTTGTCACACCAGCATAATATTTAAACAATTATTTACTTTATAGAAGAAATATTTTTAAAATTCTTTTATTTAAGTCAAAGGATGAACTTTCCTTGTACCATTTTTGCCACAGTGCTGTCAAAATTAGTCAGACAAGTCCCTGCTTTTCTTACAGATCACTGTTCAAGCTCCCTATGTAAGGCTTAGGCCTGGTGCTGTGCTGTCCTGTGCAGGAAAGTACTCTTCTTCCAGGCTCTGGAAGATGGGAAGCTCAACAGAGAGCAGGATTCAAGCCCAGCCTTCCTAAAACAATTTCCTTCCTGTTCTGCACCTGCTATTTGACCAACTCAAACTGACATTCAGCTACTAGCAAAGCAAAAAGTGAACACTTTAGCAAGGAGGCATTTGAAATTGAAGTTGACACTCTGAGTAGAAAAAAGCTTTGGTGTCTTTATAGCATTTTCATATATATATATATTCATATATCTACAGCATGTATATATTCTCAGAACATTTGATTTTATGAGGAAACCACTTCTATGATGATTATTTTTAAGAGGGTTGAGAGGTTTTCTGTAATTATACTATGCTCATAGAATCATAGCATCCTCTTACACATCTGTTCATTACATATCTGTGTCTCTGTAGCAAATAATTTAGAAATTCATTACATGCAATGTATAAACAAGGAAGTTCCATAACATTCGCAGCCAATCAGAGAGGCTGGCAGTGCATATTTGATTATTTCCCAAAATCAATATTTCTGTTAAAAGGCATTTTATTTCAATTTCTTTCTCCCTGTCTTGATACTAGAACTCATTTATACATGCACAAGGATTTTGAAGGTCTTTTCCAGCCTTAACTATTCTACATTTCTAAGCTGCTGATGTGAGGCTGGATGAGCAGTGAGGTGGGTTAAAGCTAGCTGAAAGGCAGGTGCAGGGAAAGGGGATCAATGACACAAAGTCAAGTTGGAGGCCAGTATACCCTGGAGGCCAACATATGATCCAGTCCTGCTTAACATTTGCATTGCTGATTTGGATGTAGAGCATCCCCTCAGCAAGTTTGCAGGTGATAAGAACTAGGAGGAGATGCTGATATGCCAGAGGAATATGCTGCCATCCAGAGGGACCTTGAAGGCTGGAGAAATGGGATGATAGGAACCTTGTGGAGTTCAAAAAGTACAAAATCCTGCACCTGGGAAGGAACAGCTCCAGGCACCAGTACGTGCTGGGGGCTGCCCAACTGGAAAGCAGATTGACAGAAAAGGACCTGTGGATTCTGTGGAAACCAGGTTGAATGGGAGCCAGAAAGTCGTCCTTGCAGCAAAGAAGATTAATGGTACCCTGGGCTGCAGTTGATAAACCATTGCCAGCACATTGTGAGCAGTGATCCTTCCCTTCTCGCACTGGTGAGGCCACATCTCCTCACTTGTATGAGCTTCTTGTATGCCATAGATGTCAAGAAAAATTCACTGATGTTCTCAGAAAAAATCTCTCTTAATCTTTGCAACAGATCTGTGATCCTGAGTTCATCTAACTTCATCTGATGTTAACTTTAAGTATTAAATGGAGGTATCCATATGTCATGAATTTAACCATTAATGGTTTCTCTACATGAGCCTTATAGGAAGTCTAAACCTGCTAAACTCTTGAATTAGATCCCTCAGTTGTAGTCCTTAAATTAAACTGAGTAAATCAGACAGACTTTTTTTTTTTTTTTTTAAACTCTAATGTCTTCCAGAACATGCAGATCAAGTTTTTAGTTTTGTTTGCTTTTCTCACAAAGCCTATACACTATCCCTCATTACAACCTGGGCTGTGCAATTTTTGTCCTAATGAAAATTATTATTCAAAGTAATATATTATGCACAAATTAGGATTGGACCCTATGAACAAAGGCATATATTTGCATTTGGATGAATGTATTTGTGCACAGCTTAATCTCCATGTGATTGTATTTGAGATCTCAGGGAAAGTACCTAATGCTTTCCCTTCAGAATTGTCATAAATAAATGAACTAGGGATAAAATACTGAACTGATTTTTGCAATTGTTAAATTATTGCAACTGATGAAAAATACAAAGCCCTAGAATTCTGACAAATATCTCCAGCTCACAGCTGGCAAGGTCACAAAGCCTGAACTGAGCTTCAAAATTATGGGTATTTACCTCTCATTGAGTTAATAGGGCCTAAATTCTTAAAGGAGAACAGCTTGCCTTTAGAGTCAGAATGTCAGCACAGTTTAGGGCAGGAAGAGAAGCTCTTAAAGATGACTTGAAGTGGTTTATGGCAACATTGCCCCTATTAACAAAACTAGCACTCAGCAGGTGGTAATTACTGCTCTTCCCAGTGAAGTGCAGGAATGAAGGATGATTTATCATAGAATGGCTTGGATTGGAACAAACCTTAAAGATCATCTAACTCCAACCCCCTGCCATGGGCAGACACACTTTCCACTAGACCAGAGCCCTATCCAGCCTGTCCTTGAACACTTCCAGGGATGGGGCAGCCACAGCTTCTCTGGGAAATTTATGCCAGGGCCTCAAACATGTTCTTTACTACACTGAGGAAACTGTATGTGCAAGAGCACATTCTGGCTGAAGGGTGGCAATAACTTCTCAGGCTATTCCATGTTTGATCTGCAAGAGATTGTCTACTTTGTCATGAACCAGGATGCTAAGTTTGGTCATAAGTGCAAGCTGAGGCATGCTGATCATTGTATATTTTGTCCTGACACAGCTACAGATTTAAGTGTAAGGAACACATGGGAGGATGTCCGATTTAAAACAGGGTGTTATTTAGAAAAAAGGCAGCACAGCCTGAATTATCTGAGTTGCTACTGCATCCAAGACCCCGTGATCTTAAACAGATCATGTCCCCTGCATCTATTAATTACACTGCAAATTCTCCCGATTGTGTGACTGTCTAACAGATTCAGTGTCATGGCTCTAAATTCTGTTAATTACAATTCTGCCAGATGGGTGACAGAAAAGGGAGCAAACTCCAAATTTCTGTAAAAAGTTAAAAGAAAAAAAATGTCATCCTGTTTTTCATGTAGCAAATGTTAAACAAGATCCTAGGCTGTAAAAACTGACCATCTCTCTTGGTGTTGAACAGATTCACGCCTGCTGAAGATATGGCCCAGTGTTAAATGAACAGATGATTCATGCAGTTTTTATATTAAACATTAATATGATGTTCTCTAACATAGTTTAATAGGTACCTATTGAGTGCCAAGTTTCCGTTGGTATCTAATAAGTACACTGACTAATAATAATTAACAGATCCATTTGGAAAGCAGTAATTTTTATATATTCCCCCTGCAAGAGTTTTAACTGTTAATGAAAGTTAGATTAACAATTGCTGTAAGATGGATCTATAATCCTCAGCTTTTGGCTATTTTTTATCCTCAGCATAGCAAAGAAATGATCATAAGAGACTCCAGTCTCCATCACAGGGGTAGCAAGGACTCACAGAAAATATCCCAGGGCTAACTGCAGCAAGGATTTTCCCAGGTAAAGCAGCCCATGGTTCTTGATAAACAAGTGAGAAATTGTGTTGATATTTTAGTCTGCAGCAATTTTTGCAGGGATTTTTTTGTCCTTATTTTGTGTTCTGCAATCATGGAAATCAAAAGTAACACATTGCAGAGTACACAGGGGTCTGGAAGCACAAAGAGGACTTTTTCTGCAGTGTTGAGATCCTCAAGCTGGTATTCTTTGAGTCCGAGCAGTCTGGCAAAGGAATGGTGTATAAACTGGGGAGCAAAATCTTCAGGCTGCTATTTGCACTGCACTGAACATGGGGGTAAAGCCCTCTGAGCCACTCCTATAAACAGGTTTGGGAGCTGAGCACCAGCCTCTCTCATCCTGCAGCACCCGGGGGCACATCCTCCTCCCAGGGTTCCCATTTCTCACCTGCAGTATTCCTGGCAAAGTGAGCACTAAAGGAAAGTTTGTGTCTTTTATGTGAGGACAGACATTAAAAACACAGCCCAGGGTCTGAATAGCACTGACTCATAGTGAGGGAACCCAGCCATGCTCTGCTGATACTGAATGTTTCACTTGCCCCAAACAAATGAACTAATTCACTATTTTGTGAGGACAGGGAGAAAGAATAAAAAAAAAAAAAAAAAAACCAAAACAAAACACAAAACCTAAAACATTGGTGGATTTTTATTTTTATTCTTTCTTTCATGTCTGCTAGTGGGAAGTCCTGACAGGCCAGGCTTCCCCTGAAACAATGCAAATGAATGGCTGAACACCTCACAGTTATTGGTGTCTTCATCCTACGTGGGCTGCAAATGCAGCAGAACTGTGCATGTTTAGTGTCTGCGAGGTGCCTTGGATAATGATCTTCCTCTGATGCAGTGTTATTGCTGTTTCTGGCAGGCCCTAGAAGAGCAGGCTAATTGCACAGTGTCAGATGATAGGTGTGTTACTGGGTAAAACTCTAAGAGGCACATCAGCAGAGCCTTTTACAATATAATAAGCACTGATTAGCCAGCCTCATAATATGGCCAGAAAAGTTTCACCACTCACTATTTGCTTTAAGTTCAGGAGGTCTGAATGTAAACTAGGAATAAAATGAAGACTTTTGTTTTTTACGATGTGAATGATTAAGAAATTGTATTGTTTGAAGAGTCCAGTCCCTTCACTTTACTGATTTTACCCACTTTAACACTCATTCCTTGGAAAAATGCCATTTGTCATTTAGTTTTTTCCAGGCTGGTGATATCAATGAGTCTTTCAACTCTAATCAGAATCACCAGGAGTTTAATCAAGTCATATTAGGGCTTGATTCTGAAAGATAAAAAAAATTCACTCGCATAGGACATGGAAGGATATGGCCCCTGGTTTTAAAAGTCTTATAGCAAAACAGTGTCAATGCAGATTGTGGTGCTAAGAAAATGGTAAGAAAAGTTCTTATATTATATCTTATCCACTTGAATTAAATCGAGTTATTCCTCTCTCCATAAACCAAGAGACTGATACTCCAAAAATCCCAAAAAGGCATTTCTCTATTAACCTTGAATATATGAGGGAGGTGCTTAGATACTAGATGGCAGTATAAAACCTTAATAAAATTCATTTAAATAATGACATTTAAATAATCATGCAGTACATTATCAATACACTTGCTGGGTTAGCAGAGGAATTAATTTAATTTCACCACCATCGGTATTCCAGGTATTAAAGGTTTCTTTTAAAAGAGATACAAACTTTTTTGTATGATATTCAGATATTAATGAAACCTTTAGATAGACTCTACTTTCTCCCTAAATTTAGTCATTTCCATAATTGCAGTGAAGAAAAATAGAGTGTTATTTTATATCAATATTCAACAAGTATCTTCATTACAATCAGGAAAAATTTGTTACTGGTAAAGACAAATTCCTTAAATATAATTTCTCTCTGCATTGCTGCTATGAATGAGAGCAGTAGAGAGAAGAAATTGCCCCAGCAAATCTGATGCTGAAATATAGATTGTTGATAATTAGTAGTCTTCTATGCTGTTTCTCATTTGGACCAATCCATTTTTATTTCACCAATTTGGGAAACGCATCACAAATCCAAGACTGATTGCAGAAACCTAAAGCTAAGAAATATATTGAATGCAACAGATGGTGGTTAAGTTAGATAATAGAACAGAGTGCTAAAGAGATTTATAGTCTGCTCTTTATTGCTCATTCTGGGGGATGTTAGCATTCTCCATTTATGCTCATAAGATTTTTTCATGGCAATATCCATAGTTCATAGACTAATTCTTAGAGCATTGTTACATTTATCTAATCCAACCTCCCACATAACACAGGTCAGGGCATTTCATTAAGTGTTTCTTGCACCTAGAAACATACTTTTATAGCAGCTATCATAGCAATGGTAAACTGCCAACACCTTTCTGTCAATTTATGCTCTGTTACAGTGAACTCTCACTGCCCCAGCCCAAAGTGCTACCCACTGCCATTTACTCTCAACAGCTCGTGGTTGCACTTTCACTCTCCTAGCATGCTGGTTCTGAAGATTTATCAAGCAGAGCTATGTAAAAGGGCAGAAATAGAACGTGCATGATGCTAAGTTCAGATGAATACAGAGTAAGCAGTAGTAAGACAGAGTATGTTAAGTAGGAAATACAAGTCAAGGATGCAGCAGCTGAAGGGCTCTTGAGTATTTCACCAGAAAAGGTCCTTTGACCTTTGTGCATGGTGAATTTCAATTGGATGCCAAAGCCTCTTGGTCTATAGCTCTACTGAATATAAATCAAAACCCACTTGAAAATTAGATGAAAATAAACACTGCTTTATATTGATATTGTGGAATGAGGTTTTTATGATATTTTTCTTATTTTTTTCCCAACAGAACAAAACTTTTCAAGTCATCTATATTCCAAAAGTAACAGCACTTGCCTTTATGACTCTCAACATTTTTTCTTTTTTCTGCATGATGTTTTGCTTTCTGAACTGACCTGAACAAACTCATATCTACAAGGAAAATTTGCTGACTTGTAAGGCCGCACATTCTTTTTCAAACACACCCACTGTTGCTCCATGACCCGCAGGCAGATAAGAAAGGCTGCATATAAAACTTTCCTAACTTTGTTAGCACATCATGCCTGTGGCTCATCTGGTGGGACACATCAAGTCAGCATAGCAGCATGCTCAAATCAGACTTGTAAATGTGTGGTCTGTCAGCAAAGCCCTCTGCAAACACCTGCCCAAATCTGCGGGGCATTTAGCACAGCAAACCAGGCCCACACACACCTCACCTGGCCATCAATCTCCTACCTCTGTTGTAGACAGTGCACCAAAAGGACCAGAGACATGGGAGAGACTGAGTGTAACACGTGTCCCAAATGAGCTCCAAAATAGCTTTCTGCAGCTTTGGCTGTGATTCCTACTTGCCATGTTTGCATGAATGCTTTGTTGGTTTTATACTTTTCCATATTTTCCAAATCCATCAGTTGTCTTTCATCTGTAAATCCAGGAAAAAACCTCATAGAGGGGTGGGCAGTTTTTCCATTACACTGCCTACAGCTCATCACATAGTGGATCCCTTATCACCATGTCCAGATGTTATTGAGAAAAAAAAACCCACAACAGAATTTATTTCATTTCCAAGGATTGCTGTGCTGGATGACTCCATATTCTGTCTCATTTCTGAGTCTGGGGGCCACTGTAATATCTTACTATCTCAAAAGCATTCATCTAATACCTGCATGAGGAAGAAATGTATTTTATTTTCCTACAAAAGAGAAAGATACTTAAAAAGTAGTGAATTTCCAGGTTCTTGTATCTGGAAATATCACCAAATGTAAACAAGACACTTTTATTATTTTTAAATGCAATAAAATCATTAATGGAACTGTTGTACTGAAGGAAAGTAGATGACTTCAAAACAAAATTAGATAACCAATAAGTAACATTCACCATTTTATTAGACATTATAGGTTAAGTGTAAAACCCCTTGAGTAAAACTGAAATAGTCCATTTCTGTCAGTAAATTTATGATCTAACTCTTTATGGGCTAGATTTAACTTTGAAATATTTTATAGATCAAACCAAATACTGGTATCATCCTTATTTACCTGTTTCTGTACCTAAACCCAGGATCAGCCAAATGCTCTGCACCAGGGTAATGCCCATATTTCCACTAGTGTGCTTACCTCCAGTAAGTTTGTTGTCTTATTTTATGCTCATTGTAAAAAGCAAGAATGAAATAATTGCATTTACTTTTTTTTTTCCACTTACACGCTGTTAAACTTGCCATGTCAATGCATTCTCTTCTGGTTTGCCCAGAAAAAGGCAATTTACATAAAGCCCAAATGCTAAATGCACAACTAGGGCATATTTTTAATTGCTTTTAGTCATTTTTAGAAAAAGGAACCAGGTGTTTTCCTTTAGTTCCTTGTCTAATCAGTTTTCAGATTCCCAATATAAATTACAGTCTATTTGTATGCAACTGTGGGTTTCCTTTCTGAGCCTGAATGTTGTCTGTGTGAGCTTAAGCAGAACTCCCCTCATGCTAGATCTGTTTTTTGGCATTCAGTGAGGAACAGAAAAGGACCAAACACTTCATTTTTCAAAGGCTTGCTATTGACAGGAAGGTTCGGGTCACAATGGCAGAATTAAGTGTTGTCCAGCTCCTGATAAAAAGTTTTGTAATTGCAGAGAAGGCAACAAAACCCCAAAAATACAAACATGAATGATGTAGTGAGAGCTCTGACTGCATGACATTCTGTAAGTGCAGGCTTAATCTAATACTTAAGGCACAATAAAATTCCAAAACTAGGAAGGGAATCAAGGCAAATTCAAGTGAGACAGGGTAGGATTTCAACAATAATAACTATAAACCATCAGAATTACTTCATATGAAAAGTGCTGGTTTTCCCCTCCCTTTCAAGACTTTGAAATCAGACATCACTATCTTTCTGAAAAACATCCAACTCAGCCAGAAGTCATCAGTCAGGCTTAACAGGAAGTGTTGTGCATCATTTTGTGTTATAGAATCATGGAATTTTTAAAGTTGGAAAAGACCGCTAAGATCATTGAATGCAACCACTAACCCAGCACTACCAAACCCACCACTAAAACATGTCCCCAAGTGCCACAGCTACAGATCTCTTAAATGCCTCCAGGGATGGTGACTACTACTAATCTGGGCAGCCTGTCACAGTACTTGATAACCCTTTTCATGAAGAAATTTTTCCTCATATCCAACCTAAACCTTGCCTCATACGATTTGAGTCCATTTCATCTTGCCCTGTTCTTTGTTACCTGGGAAGAGATTGATCCCCACCTGGCTGCAGCCTCCTGTCAGGGACTGTAGAGAGCAATAAGGCCACTCCTGAGCCTTTTTTTCTCCAAGTTGAACACCCCCAGCTCACTCAGCTGCTCCTCACAGGACTTGTTCTCCAGACTTTTGACATGACCTTTATGCAAGAGGTCAAAGGAGACAATGGGTTTTTCAACCCATAAAACAGAATTTTGCTAAGGTGGCACCAAAAGCTTGATGAAACATATTAAACCCTTATGTTTAAGGCAGTGGCTGTGACATGGGAGTGAAATCTAATTTCAGTAAAAAAAATAAAATTTAATATACCTAAGCCATGGACCCAGTGTTTGGCTCTGCTCCCAACTACCTCTGCCAGTGAGGAAATCTTGAGCCTTGAACCTGACACTCTCTCCCCCACCACTGACTGTGATGATGCCTCTTCTATACATTCAGCATGGCTGCTGCAATGATTGTCTATTAAATTGTGTTTTCCTGTGCAATTGGATACTACAAATAGAGCTTCATGCAGCATTCAGTCACAAGCTGCTAATAGCTGCTGATTCTCCCTTCCACAGAAATGTACATTAAAGAGGAGAAGATATTATCGGACTCGTGCTGAGATTTAGAAGTCCTCTGTGTGGGTGTGAGAAGAGAGAAATTGGAGGAAGAATAAGAGGGGTGATAAAGAACAGACACAACGTCTTCAAAATTATGGCCATTGAAAGGAAAAAAATTTCCTGGATCATTCTTGGGACCACAAACTCTACATCTGAATTTTGTCTCCTTTTTGCCACCGAAAAAAAAATTTCCTGATGGGAGATATCTTCTGATATTATTTGTTTGAGTCTAGACCTGGTCCCTAGCTTACTGGAAATCTATATTTCCTGCAGATTGCTTGCTTTATACTTTTTATAAAGCACAGCTTTTTTCAAAAGGCTCGGCTCCCCCTGATGTCCATGGGACATTTAGCATTTGACAATAATGTGAGTAAAATTGGACCAATGCTGAGAAAAATCTCTCTCCCATATGCCATAATGAAACCCCCCCATGTGTTTATGTGCTTTTTAAAGCATATTAAGTGATTATGATGGGGCAGACACTTTTAATATATAAATCTCTAGAAAATGACAGAACATTTCTGAAGCCTCCTGGGTGGGTAGGAATCCTGAACCAACTGTTATTTCATATTTAATCCCATTCCTTTTCTCCCTGAAACTAGGCAATCCTGATTAGGCTCTACTTTTTAATAAAATAACAAATTCAAATAACAAATGCAAGTACAGTAGTGTGCTCCATATAAAATTTACATTAGAGCTTTTCTGAGAAAAGCTTTAATGCTGTGCTTGAAGTAATTTTATTTTTACAGAGTGCTGCTCGTTAAAAGTTGTAAATCCCTTTCTGTGTTGCCGAGGTTGTGTCTAGCTCCCAGTTAAATGGAAATGTATAATCCTTCTCACTCATTTGATTTTCTTAAATCGTGGTTCTTTCTCTGGGCTCATTTCTGGAAGGTGCTGGATACTCCCCAGCCAGGAAGACAGACCAAGTCAGACCTTCCTCCTTGTTTGGAGGTATTTCACTTTGGTGGTATTTCACTTTCCTGACCAGAAGCCATTCCTTCTCTCCTCCTGCCCATTTTTTACATCCTAGATAAAGGAATAGAGAAATGGGTCAGACCTGTTTCCTGTTCTTCCACCTCCATTCACCCCTGGAGCAGCAGAGCTGAAGCCATGGGAGAAGCTGTGGGTGGTATGCGTTTTCTGTGGGTAAGAAGACAGTGAGGCAGATTGAGGCTTAGAGGATCAGTCTCTTTCACAGCTTCTTCTCTCCTAGACACCGGGCCAGTGGGTGGGGTGTGCCTAAAATGAGCCTGAAATTCAGTATTTCAGAAACATTCTATCAGCTATCACTGTGGGGCTTTGATGCCTAGCTACTTCAAAACCCAAAAATCATTCCTGAAAATTGGTAGCATCTGGAACTTGCTATTATTTTTCCCTTCAATTTTTTACTGCAGAAATAGAGAAATAATTAAACCTGAGCAAAGTCACAAGGGGAATGTGACTCATGTGTTATTTGCCAAGCTGTTGGAAATGCTGAAGGCCTCCTGCTACCACACAGAACCTCACAGAGATTTTGCCAGTCCTGAACACTCCCAGGCTGGTGCTGAGGATTTGGGAAGGAGGAAACACTTTGCCATTATACACAGCTGGAGCCATGACCCGTAAAGAAATCATCTCCATGCTTCTAAAAGGATCAACTTCTTTCCAAGTTGTGCTTTGTCTGAAGTATAGACAAGACAAGGTTGTTTTTTTTCCTGTGAATTTTAGGTTAATGTGACAGAAACCAGAAGTCTGATTAGACCCTTATGTGAATTTCAGAGAAACAAAACTCCTTTAAAACATGCCGTTCTTGCTCAATGGAACCAAGCAACTTTGTTTTCCTCCTCAGATCTTTTCTTAAAGGTAAATTAATTCAAGGTGATCAGTTCCCTTCAGCATCCCCCACTTTACTGGAATTAGTCTTAATTTACTTTAATGAAATGTACAATATTAATCTTAATTAAAAGCCTTGGAGACAGACCTGTGTAGACTCATGACAGACACCTTGGACTTTTGTTGGAGCCTCTTTTCTATATCATTTGGGATCCAGGAATTTGTCTTTCAGCAAACAATAGCTCTGATATTTTTCAGCCCTATTGATCAGTTAAGTAGTCAATGACTTCAGAGAGTTTTCTTGATAGACTCTGACTTACACTTAGCTTGCTCCTTAAATCAGCATTTGTTGTCAGAGGGAGGAAAACCAGGCTGAGTCAATTGGCTCAAATATCCAACTTATTTTGCACACATGTCGTATTTCAACAAGTAAAAATAAACTATTACCTAAAAGTTCAACAAGACTGGCCATTGAGTGCCATCAAGAATGAAACTGTCCACAGAATTTTACGCAGAAAGGCTGAGAGGATTAGGATTGCTCAGCCTCAAGAAGAAAAGGCTCTGGGATGACCTTATTGCAGCTTTTCAGTATCTGAAAGGTGTTTGCAAGAAAGCTGGAGACTGACTGTTTACAAAGGCATGTGGTGATAGGACAAAGGGAAATGGATCTAAACTGAAATAGGGCAAGTTTAGATTCAATAAAAGGAAGAAATTCTTCACTGTGAGGGTGAAGCTGGACCAGGTTGCCTGAAAAGGTGTGTAAACCAAGTGGAAAGCTGGTTTGCATTCGTTATGATGTTGTGATACCTCACAGTTTTCCATGATATTTGGAGAACACAAAACCAAATATGAGGATTTTTGTTTTACCTTATATACATGAATATATCTATACATATAGGTATTCATGTATATATATATCCATTACACGAGATGTGGAAAGAAGTTTGCATGTGACTGACAGAAACATTATTTGTAGTGCTGAATGAGCCTCTATTTTTTTTAAAAAAATGAAAACCACACTGCTGTCCATCCCACCACTTTTCATCTCACCTGTCTTCAGCAAGTTAAAAAATACAATAGGCTTCTCTCCCCTGCTCCATTAAACTAAAACATGTTTAAATGGGCTTTTCAACACCTCTCCCTCTACAGTGAACACTCACATGGGCTTGAATATCAAACTTCAGATGTTTGGGATCTTGGCAGTCATGCCCTGATCCTGAACCTTTGCCATCAGCTGAAGCAAATGGCTGTTTCTGAGAGCATTGTTGACCCAAACATTTTCTGACAGCAGCTTCAACCTGTCCCTGTGATTGACACTTCCCAGAAAGCTGATGTGTCTGATGGGCTGTATCAGTTTCAGCTCTTTAGGTTTCAGACTCAGTAGCTGGTAAAATGATTTCAGTTCTCACCATGCATAATTCGGTAACTGCTGCATCAGCTTTAGCTTGCTCTGCATTTAATTCATTAGGAGAAGAGATGCATTTCATACGCACAGATTGATTGTTATTTCACCATCTGATGTGTTTCAATCAGCAGGTGATATATGTCATTTACTGCGTTATACAGTTGCAGATGTTGAAATATAGTTTAAAGGGATATATACCTGCTTTTGCAATATATTCTAATGTATTTTGGCACGTTTTTCATTTAGTAATATGTTTAGTCATTCCTTCTATTGTGTATGTTTTTCAAGTGGGTATTAGGTTGTTTGGGTTGTTTTTTTTTACTTAAATGTGTGATTTATGGGTGTTTCTCTTTATTTAGACTGTGCTTAAAGCTTTTATCCCAACTTCACTCTGCTTTACTCATTTATATATCAGAAACATTTACACTTGTAAATTATTACCACATGTCAACCTCCACATACAAAGTAAAATTAGTCAGTTTGTAGAGATATGGACTAAACATTGCAATATTATAACTTTGGGACTTGGGTTTTAGGGGGATCTTAGGACATTGTTCAACTAACATTGACTCATAACCATCCTCATATGCTCACTTCTTTTCTTCTTGTCATTCATAAATTTCTAACTTTCTTTATGAGGATATAAGTAGAAAAAAAAATTGTGCTAAGTTTATTTTTTATTTATAGAACTTCATATAAGCTGACAAAGAGCTTACAGTCCTGAGATGCACTTTCAGGAAATGTCTTGGTTTCTGTGTGTGCTGCAGCAAGATTTTCTGAATTTCCAAGCTAACAATATTTCTACCACTCCCAAACACATGCTGTTGGAAAAAATGCATATTTTTTCCCTTGTAAAAAATGGGTCATGATACTCAAAATGTATTGGTAGGCGGTTGGCAGTAGGTGATGGACATGTATTTTCTCTGAGGAAAGATGAAGCATCAGACAAAGCAGCAGCATCCCATCACATGTTGCAGCTGGAGGCTCAAATGAGAGTCAGGCAACTTCAGTTCTGTCCTTTGTCATTTTGGAGTGGATGCTCTAAGATTGAGATATTTTACTTGAAACATGAAGCTTTTCAGCCTAACTATGCTTCAGCACTTTAACTTTACAAAACACTTCACAGAAAATATTTAGCCCTTAACAAAACATGCTTAGAAACTAAGGTTGTCGGTATTCCACACAGTCATTAATGACTACATGACATTCTCAAGAGAAGAGATTCAAAGCAGAAATAAGAACAAAGTTTGTTCTCACCTTTGTGTCCTTCAATTCCTGGCTCCAAACCTTTAAATAAGTGCTGCAATTCAGAATATTCTCTAATGCTTTTGCTGGGAATGATTTTGCTGGGAATGATTTTGCTAGCACATTCAGGGCACTTAAACTCTGCTTCTCCTCAGAACTGCTCTCTGGAGGAGGTTTCCTCACCCCAGCCAGTATAAAGAGAGCCACAGTATACAAATCTCCTAACTTAGGTATCTACACTGTAAATACCCTCTGAGGGACTGTTGCTGTAGGATGTAGCGTTAAAACCTGTTCTGATGCCTCAAAGAATTACTAAAATGTTGTCACAGGCAGGCAGCTATGTATCATTTTTCTGTCACTGAGCACCTTTACAGCATTACAAATATTCTAAGTGCTCAAACAATGTGAAAAGTAAATCCATTTAAACCAAGCCAGTTAAAGTATAAACAGTAAAATGTTTGTCTTGTTTTTGCCTTTTCATATTTTCCCCAACAGAGAAAATAATAATTTGCAAGGCTGTAAAATGCTGGAACAATGAGGGCAATTTTATAAAATATTTTAATGGCTTGAAGAATGGAGGATGAAGAGTATATAGGTGTTTGTATATATATAAAAATATATGGGGATAATGCTTTGGTTTTCTTCTCACACCACTTTTCTGACTCACAAAACACTTCAGTTCATTGAATTTATTAAGGGAAAATTGTGTGTTGCTGTTTCTGATCCAGTGATTAGCTGAACTTATCTCTTGAGGGCTGTGGGAGAGAAGAAACTCTTAGGCTTTTGTTTCACAATGCCATCTCTGGACGTAGATCCAGAATATTGATATCAAGGGACCAACCCAAAGCTTATTGAAATCAATCGGAAGACTGACTGCAGTGATAATGGTACCAGCCACAATTTTGGAAATTTCTTAAGCAACAGCTTTATACTGCAATGGGATTTGAGTAAATGCTGAAGCATTTTGCTGCACTGAGATTCCATCCTGGAACTGGGGTTTATGTACCTGCATTTATCAAAGGTGGTGTGTCTGTGTGCTTGCAGGTGTGTGTACATGTGCCCAAATGAGCAATCCATGTTGAGCTGCTGTGCCTTTATTACCCAGAGCAGATAGCCAAAAATCCATCCGTCACATAAAATAATGGGGAACTACAAAAACTCGCTGGTTTTGCCAGCTGCATCCTCCCCTCCTTTTCAGGGAGATGGTTTTGTTGTTGCATTTGCTAGGCTGTCACTGGCTATTTCTCCAGTGTGGGGAGATCCTGACATCAGCCATCAATATGTCACATCTAAGTGATGCTGTGTTCAACACTCACAGACAATTTTCAAGCTCTGCAGTTCTGTGTTCTGCATAAGAACCTGCCTTGGCTTAACCTCAGCCAGCAGCCAAACCCCATGCAGCCACTTCAAAGCCCTGCTCAGCAATAACAAAAACATCTCTGTAGTATCAACCCTGTGCTCAGCACAAATGCAAAATATAGCCCCTTACCAGCCACTGTGAAAAAAATTAACTCTACCCCAGACAAAACCTTCGGATGAGAGTAAGTCTGTAGCAGATTTACATAATAAGATGACCTGAATTACAAGAATCAAATTATTTTGATGCTAACTTGCTATTTTTAAAACTTGATTTGGTTTACTTTGGACCCCTAATTTTCATTGAGAATGCGTACAAATCTTATCCCTTGTTAATACAAACGGAATATCCAAATATCTCCTCATCCATAAGAATTGATTTGTGTTCAAAGGTTTTTGCCATACTCTAGTAGATTGTAAGCCATAAAGAAAGGACTTCAAATATAAGGAAGAAATCATTACAGTAGGTTTTGGCAAAGAAAGAGTTCTCAAAAATGTTGAATAGCAAAAGGCTGCCAAGGGGTCCAAGAGATCAGCACGTGTCACTCTCAAGCAAAACTAAAACAAAAATGTTGAGAAGCTGGGTCCAAAGATTGCTTTAGATCTTTTTTCGTGTGAGTTCTGTTGGTTTGCAAGCACAAAATCCTCGACATTGGTGATAGGGATAAAAATGTTATGTTACTATGGAGAGTGTTTTGAGGTAGCATTACTCTGAGTTTATTTTGTGCTGCTGTTCTGTACTGTATTTGCAGAGGGTGTTTTTGTTGCTGCTCTTTGCTAAATTACTGCAGTACAAAAGTTTCCTGTCTCACTTCACTTCTTCCCCATCTTTCAAAAAATACTACTTCAGTAACAAGCTGAAGGTAACTTGCTATGTCTATTTCTCTATCATTTTGCAATAAACAGCTTTTATTTTATGGTTCAAAAAAACCAAATCCTTACTTGCGGGATCATATTTTTTTTTTTCCCAGTGGCTGTGGCATCACATTAATCCTGAATTATTTTTCTGAAATATTAGCTGTGCAATAAACTGCATTTAAATAAAATAGCATTTTGCTGGAAATCATTTGAAACTGTAAGAGGATATAAGTATATTTTAAAGATGGATAGGAATGATAGACAGACCCAAACACTTATCTACGCATGTCCAGATGGTACACTTTAGTGATCTGAGCTTGGAGATGGATGAGAAAAACTCATGATTTTTAATCTTGGGTCTGACACCACTTCCCTCCATGGCCTAAGGCAAACCACTTAACTTCTCCATGCCTCAGTTCACCATTTGCCTCTAACTTGGAGTCTTTAGCAGCAGCTGCTTTCACTTGCTCTGGTAATTAGGCAAGCAGTCTCTTGCTTGAGGCCTGGCATTAAAATCTACCCCTCCTGCTTCAAGAATAGTGGAGACTTTTGATATCTGTCATGCTCATTTTTCCTGGTTTTCACTACTTTTTAAAGGCTTCTTTTGACATCTCCTGCATGTGATAATGCAATCAGCACGTTTAGGTTCCTACGGGTGCAACACCCAAGCAACACGCGCTGGCATCTGCCACTCCCCCAGCCCAGGGTGGTTTGAGGAAACACAGGTGAGGATTTCAGGTTCATCCTCAGGACAACCAGGACATCTGCAGTGCCAGCCCCTGGACACTCTTGTGGTATATATATAACTCAATAAAACAGCCTCAGGAACAGTCTCTGCCGACAAGACTTTTTATATGCCTCATACTTACCACATATATTTTTCAGCCCACCAAATGGAGTGATTATTGCCAAAACTGCCCACAGGGCTGGGTTTTTCATAGAGTCTCTTCTACTGCTGGGAAAGTTCAATGACTGGGAGAGGGTTAATTAGCACAGGACCAAAATCACAAGATAGAGAATTCTCTAGGTTACATGAGGACCAAAAGTCATTTTTAACCCTGTTTTATTTGCCTGGATAGATATGGACATGTTTGAGGGAAGTACCCTGAATTCCAGGTGAGGAATAAGTTCAAGAAATAAATTGTTTTAAATGTTATAGCACATTCCCTACAGATAACCAAAATATTTGAAGTTCTGACAAAAGTAATACCTAAGAGGCCAATCTTTAGCAGACAATCTCTAAATATACAGGTAATAAATACCATCATCTCCTTTTCAGAAATGCAAAACCATGATCAACTTATCCAAAGTAGCCCAGCACACCAAGTGGAACAGGGCTCAGACTCAAGCCTCTCAATATCTGTTGGGTGTCCTATGCTGTAGAAAACAGAGCTTCCCAAAACCAAACAATGATTAGACTTTAATTAGATATTTATATTGTTTCTGAGGCATTTTTACAATATTAATTCCAATTAAAATATTTTGAGGATGAACTAGCTAGTCCCAGGATGATTAATCACAGGTTATGGTTACTCAGGAAGCTTTTCCCAGGCCTAGGTTCCTCAGATGTCAACACTGCTTCTCTAAGTGGGAGACTGGATTTCTTCTTTTTGAGATATAAGAGCACTGGTTCCTGTCCCAGCAGGGCTTTGTTCCATGGCATTACATTTGAATAATATATATTTGTATGGCCACATCCACTTCCATTGGTCATTTCCAACTGAACACGATATTTCTGGAAGAATTTTTGCTAGTGGTCCCCAGATGCATGCCCTTGCCCTCTGTACTACTGAATTTCATTAAATTGCTATTACTCTGGTTTTCATGCTTACCCAGTTGCTCCTTGCAGATGCCCTGAACCTCTCTGTGTCATCAGTGAGCTTTATTGATGTACTTTCTTTCTATGCCAGGCTTGCTAGTAAAAGTATTAATTAGTATTGCTCTTAAGGCTCCTCTTCCAGCCTTCCTTCAGGCTGAAAATTTCCACTCTCAGGACTACTTGCTGCTAAATGGCTTTTGGGCAATCCCACAGTTCTCCTCCTTCACTAGCAGATTCCTGGTTTATTATTAAGCTTTAACTTCTATATGGTTTCATGCTCTTTTGCTGAGGGAATCAGTGTAGTTTTTGACTTTTTAATAAGTGAAAAACAATCAGGTTATTCCAGCAAAAACTACCTTTGGCACCCTAAATTTAATTTTACTCCATATAATTTTTTGGGGGAAAATTTTAAGTTCTTTTTCCTTTGAGAATTATTGCAGTTTTTGTATACTGTTCAGACAGAACTTTCAAGTTTGTCGTGAGTTAAATCATTTTCATTGTTACTTTCTGCAAAGATTCCCTACATCTTCAATACCTATGCCTTGGGGATTTTGTACTACTGGCTCTGCAACTTCTTATTGTTTTGTAATTCAAACACATCAGGTCACTGTGACTTCTCTTAAACTCTCTGAGGTTTTTTTTCTTCCTAATTCCATTTCCATATCTTGTAATTGTCATCACACCCTGCTGCTGTGTTCTCATTGCTGTTCTTATGACCCACCTCAGCATTAGTAAATGAAGCAAGGCCATGGCACAAACTCAGAGGCTGATGAATAACCATTCCTGTCACTGTACAGTTATAATTGACCAGTTTTTGTGCCATGCCAAGTGGTACTGATATGATACCTGTGCCCAGCTCAGGGACAAATCTACATACAAAATCTGGATGTGACCTTCCTGCTTTCGGGGGTGTGAAAAGTTTAATCCTATCAATAATTAGAAGTCTGAGGAAGCTGGAGGATTTTAACCTGGAGAGAAAAGGAGAAAAGAAGCTCCAGAGGGACCTTATTTCTCTCTACAACTCCCTGAAAGAAGGTTGTAGTGAGGTGGGGGTTGCCCTCTTCTCACAGGTAACAAGTGGCAGGACAAGAGGTAATACCCTCAGGTTGTGCCAGGATAGGTTTAGATCAGATATTAGGAAAACTTTGTTCACCACTGTCATGGTTTGAACGACATGTGTCTGCTAAGGAAGGCAGGAGCCTCCCTTGAAATGGAGAATGTAAACCCCTTCCCTCCAAATTATTACAGCTTTGAAATTAAGGGGCTCTCAGGTGAAGATATGGAAATAGGAATAACAGTTCTTTATTAGGGGAACTAAAATAAACAATAAAACAAAAATACATGCAGTATTACAAAGGAGAAAAACAAACAAACAAACAAAACCCAGTGACAGAGTCAGGATACAGCCTGACCCCCTGTGGGTCAGGGTGTTGGTGGCAGTCCCATGAAATGGTGACTGCAGTCCCAGTGGCAGATGTGGCTCTGTTGGAGGGATGCTCCTGGAGAAAGAGTGGAGTTTTTCACTGAAGGTCCAGAGGTGATAGATGGGCCTGGTATGCCTCTGAGAATCCAGTGGAAAGGCTGCTTGGTGTTCCAACTCCCAGATTTTTATCCAGGTAGGAATACTTGGCTCCTGCCCTGGATGGAGCATTTCCCAACGGGATGATGGAATTCTATCAGTGAGACTCAATGGCCCATTAGCAGAAGATCTTGTCCCTGGAGGGAGGCTGGGTTGTGGAAGAGATAAGAAAACTGCCCCAGCTGGTTTATGACAGTTGGCCATTGACAGACTATTATACCAACCCACACCCCAGTTTCATCAGATGGTGACAGAATACACAGTTTTGGTTACATTTTGCACTGCAACCCATGACAGCCACAAGGGTTAAGCAACAAAATATTGCCCAGGGAGGTGGTGGAGGCAACATCTCTAGAGGGATTTAAAAGATGTGTAGATGTGGCGCCTGGGGACATTGTTTAGTGCTGGACTTGGCAATGCTGGGTTAATGTTTAGACTTGATTATTCTTAGAAGCCTTTTCCACCCCTAATGATTCTATGATTCTATGTGATCCACCCACATGCAAGATTTTAGGTCATTTTATTCATTAGCAAATCTGTATCCATTGAAATCAAGGCACAGTATCACAATATCCATTTAGATGAGTTCATTATCTTTCCTCCCTCCATCACTAATTCTTACTTTACAGTGAAAAAAAGTGAAGGCAGAGGTGTTCAGTAACTCATTAAATTAGTTGCAGTCCTCAAAGCAGGGTGAAATAAAACAGGACTAGAAATACAGAGTGTATTTTTATTTCCTTCATAGATTTTTTGTTCGCGAAGCCTCTGGTTTGTAAGCACCTCCCTGCTTGAGTCTTTTTTTATTCTGTGTTGTGATTTTATCTGTTTTATTTTCTCCTCTGGACAATAGGTTATTTAACTTCTCCCTACACTTTTCCCTCCCAATTCTGTTGTCTCTGCTGCCTTTTTACAGCTTTGTTTGGCTGATTTGGGTTTGCATGATTTATCACTCTAATAAGCTCTTCCTGCAATGGTGACAGGGAAGGTGCCATGGAGGGTGGAAAACTCCTGCTTTATTGTTGTCTCCTCTGTGATCTGACAGGCTGGGAGAGGAACACAAAAGTGGGAGGGACAGAAATGGGAGGCACCGGAGCTGCCAGAATCCCCCCACCCACCCACTTTTAACATTTCTGCCAGGTTTTCTAGAAATGACAGGTTCCCCCACCTGGTTTTTTGAGCCTTTTAGGGGAGAGGGTGGAGATGAGTGGCAGTAGCATGAGAGAGTGGCCAGAGAGAGAAAATAGCTACAGTCTTGATGTGACAATTTAGGTCTGCAAGGGTTTTCCCTCAGGTGAAGATCCAGAGTAGTTGTGGTTTGGCTGCATGTGCCACTTAAGAGTGGTGTGAGAGCAGAGCTTGGATGACTGTTCTGGTTTCTAGTCTATTTAATCTCCGTGAGAGGGAAAAACACCAAAGGAAGGACCTGAAGGAATGAAAATAATATTAATGCCTGGTCTTCTGCAGCTTGGAAAATTCTGAGCTATTACAACACCAAATCAGCCAAGCCCTGTCACTGTTTTCTCTCTATTTTATGCAAAGCACAGAGCAGCCAAAGGCCGATGGCCTGTTCAACTACTTTATAGCAGCTTTGTTTCTCCTCCACACTGAAAAAATGAGCAGAGCATTGATTTTGTCCATTTTAGTGTCTATCTTTGCTCATTTACTGTTTCAGAGCTCCTCTCCCCTCATCCATCTGCTCATAAGTGCCTTGCTTTAAATATTGCCATTTCTTATCCTACTGTTGAAACATTTTCCACCACTCTCATGGTGCTGTCCTTAAGACATTTTTGTAATAGTTTTTCATATTTCTTCCCTTTGAAAATGCCAAACTGAATTCTGGCTCAGGAGAGCCACCAACTTGCCAAACCAGTCACCAGGCTCTGTTTTCCAAGGCTCTTAGATTATAAATTTTTCCTACTCAGATCTGTTTTCAAAATGGTATTAAACCCCAGTATTCCTAGAAAGGAGTAACTTACATTATCTTCAGGGTAAAAGATAAAATGGCCTTCATGTGGTAAAGGTTTCTTAAGATCAGGACTTTAGGATATGTTTATAACACCATAAGTTTTTGTTTGTTTATTTATTAGTTTTTCTCTGTGTTACCACCCCACATCTGTTCACAGATCAGCTCTCAGACACAATGTTGTCTTCACTACAATCCTTTCTTCTGTTTTTTTCCATGGAAGCATAGAATGGTTTGGATTGGACCTTAAAGTTATTCTCCTTCCAGCCCCCCTTGCCAAGGGCAGGGACACCTTCCACTAGAACAGGTTGCTCCAAGCCCCATTCAACCTGGCCTTGAGCATTTCCAGGGATGGGGAAGACACAGCTTTCTCTGGGCAAATTATAATTCAGGGTTCCAGTTTATTATAGCACAGACCAAGCAGTTGCCACTAAATCTGTCAGGAATGGTTCTGGCCAGGCTCCTGAGAATCAACTCTGCCTCTCTCTCCATTATTGCTCGTCAATATTTAGTGGCTCTTCACAATCTTTGTTTTTTCCTTTCTGCAGTTCCTCCTATATAACCTGGACTTGGCTCATGTCCTGGCATTTTTGCTGCAGGGGGAGAGAGGGAGGGCTGACAGCTCAAGTATTTTGTGAGAGTAAGGAGAAATTGCCCTCCCAAAACCTGGCAACACCACTCTGCATGCCAGAGGCATCCCAAAGGCACCAAAGCTGGCAACAGTACAGGCACAATGTACTCTTTCACCAGTGGTTTTGAGTGTATTTAAAAGATCTGCTCAGGCTTCTGCTGCAGGATGAGAGAAACTAGGAAGAACTCCTTTTTTTTTTAAACAAAGTAACTTCACTGCAGTTTTTAAGGGCTAAATTTGTAAGGAAAAATTATGGGTGTCTTTGAGATATCAAAAATTTAATTAGAAACACTCTAAATATAACTTTTTGTTTGCCAGACAATTTAATAAGTATATTTGGGTGGCTCAATAAACTTTGGAATGCATAATTCTTTCTTGCTTTTAAATTCTATGAAGCTGCAGACCATCCCTATTACAGAGAGTTCTGCTGGTTAAATATATCTCTAATTCTGCTTGTGACTTAATTTCATGTTAAACTCCTCAATAATGCAATCTCAGCTTAGTGGGAATAGTAATTGATTATTTAAGTGCTGTTTTCCACCCTAGAATAAGCCCTGCATGAGCCCAAGTGTCACTTCCCTTGACTCAGACCATGAGTTCCATGATCCTGCCAGTCTGCAAGGTGATCCAGAAGCTGTTGACCCATGATGGGTGTCCTCTCCAGTCCACGGGGGTGATTTTCTCTGAGGATAGCCCCAGGGGAGGTCATCCTTTCTCTGAGTGAAACACTGGTTTTCCTCCCCCTGCCCTGTTGCTCCTGGACTCCTTCATGTTTGTAGGGATGAACCACCAGTCACTAACCCCAGCAATCCATAGCTCAACATATAATTTTTTTCTTCTACACCTCTCTGCAATCATGAATCACATCAGGTTATTATAATTTGTAGTCTGGGAACCAGTACCTCTAAGCACTACATCATCAGCTACAGTAAGTTCTCATTTAAATGAGAAAGATGCAGTGGATATGTTTTGTCATTCCCACCCCATCTTACACTGATAGCCTTGAAGGTTTCCTGCAATATCTCATCCTTTGCTGCAGTCCCTGCAAATTTATTCTCTATTATTTCTGAGACTGGATAATTGTTTCTTATATTTGCATTATTACATTTTCTAAGTTTCTTCAGTCTGTACACTCTCTGAATCAAACCTAGGCTAAACATGTTTCTAAACCAAATATTGTCTTTTTTTCCTGTAACTATAACAGACTTGATCAGTTGCAGTTAAAGATAAACTTCAGATCACGTAATTTACTCAGAATTAGTTTCATGCCATGCATTCTCAATTATATTTGTCTTTCCTCTATGCATTTACATTTCCCATTCACTTTTTTTTTTATAAGTGATCTATGTTTCCTCTATAATTTATAAGCATTTCATTATTTTTTAACGAAAAAATAATTTCTTTGCTTCAGCATTCTTCAGCCAAGCCCCATGCAGAACTCCTCCACATCACTGCCAGCTCTGTCCCCTGGAAGGTCTGAGAGTACAGGAACTTGTCTGGTTTTGTGACTGTCTGTGCTGACCTGCTGAAAAGTGCTGCCTGTCCCTACAAACGCTGTCACTCCCTGCTCTCCTGGGCACCAAGTCGTGAGATTTTCTTCTTGTCCTGCTACTCAGGGCTGAAAATTCCTGCAAAACAGCATTCATTTCTAAATGCTGGCTGTGGTCTGGGTCTGTACATGTTCCCATTCCTCAAGCAGCTGCTTTTCTTTGACATTTTCTTGCTGTTTATTCTACAGCACCTCTTCCAAACCCCTCACTTTGTTGTGACCTCCTGCTTCCCATCATCCTCTCCTGCTGGTGAATCTGCCAAGAGTAGATGCAACTTGTTTTCCCATCTAATATTTTTATCCCACCTTGACTATTTCTGCAGCTTGGCACATCCTGGCAGCACCTTCCCCAAGTCTGGATCTACATCTTCCAGCAGTCCTTCCTTGCAGCTCTGGAACTGTGCTGTTGGTCACTACCTGATAATTCTAATGTGGTCTGGTGAAGTAAAACTACATATCTGACTCAATACTTTAGAGTAAGAAAACAAAAACTTCAAAAGGATTCTTCTGTATTCAGTTTTCAGTATTTTCTCAAGGCTTCCTTTTTCTTTGGAAGGCAATATACCCCAAATTTATAAAGTTTGTCCATTTGTTCTGGCTGAATTACGTACTAGAGCCAGTGCTGGTAGGGAGGTGTGCTGTAAGCTCCAGGTCAATGCTCTGGATTCATTTCCTGACCTCGAAGTCTTAGCAACTGACACTGTTTAAAAATTACTGTTGTGAGCTCTTGAAAAGCTCACTTGAAAGGATTCAAACATTACAATATTTTGGGAAAGCAGTCACATCCATATTCCTGATTTTCAAAAGTGAAACAGAGAAAACTTCATTATCTGATGATGTTATGACTGGAAAGAACTCTGTCTTTTCAGGGGAACTTCTTTGAATCACTGCATCTGGAAAAGAAAGAAAGAAACAAAAAAAAAAAAAAAAAACAAAACCAAAACCAAAACACCCCAAAAGCCAAACTAAGACAATTAAATTAAACAAGAGATTGAAATTAAATGAGATATATATAATATAGGACATAGTATTAAAACAAAAAAGTAAAAGTTTCCACTCTGAAGTTATAAACTAGAAACCATCATCTAAAAGGAAAAAAAAAAAAAAAGGAAAAAATAGGGGGAAAAAGCCCTCCCCATAGACTGCAGCTCACAACGTCTCTTGATTCAAACTGTTCTGTTGTGTCATTAAAAATCATTTGGATGACTCATGGTAAAAATGTGAAACAGTGATTCTTTCAGACCACAACTGGGACCTATGCTTTGTTTAAATATCAAGCCAGTAAGAATAGGAAAAACTGATTAGTTAAATAAATATGATAAATTATTTCTACATCTGAATATTTATTTAGAGAAAGATTCCCAGCATTTCAGGTGTCATTCTTTGTAGGTAATGCTGTGGGAAGTAATCAAACAGAAACCACAAAACTGCCTCCTTTAACCTTGCTGCATTATGAACTGTTCTGAGCATAGATGGGACTCCTGAAAATTGTAACATCATTTGAGGTTGGTTAACTTTATTGTATCAGAATTGATGATTCTTGGGTCCAACTTAGATCTGGACTCTCCTCAAAGTTCTAAAAAAGCCACAAGAGACAGCTTTTAATGCTCTTTACAATCTTTCACTTTATAATTTCAAAGACGATGCTGTTGTGAAATTAAAATAGAAAGAAATAGTGCAGGGAAACAATTTTTTGAGGGTTTTAGGTTTGTTTAGCAATTTTCATGTTTTTTCGTTTTACAGTGTTATCCAAGCAGATGAGAAACTCTTTGTAATACAAAGCATCATTTTGATTATATTGAAATGTATAAAAGGTATTTAAAACATCATTTTACATACAGAGTATGATGCTAGCAAAATCAAGCATTTTGTTATTGATTGAATAATCTATTCTTGTGATTAAATGAAGATTTTTTAAAACAATTACACTTTCCCAAAAAACCTGAATATGAGCTAAATTATTTAATTAACATTAAGACAACTTTCTGGAAAATAAAAAAAACCAAATCAACCATATTAAAATTAAATCTGTGTGTGATTACTTCAAACAAGTCCCTATTAGTCACTACCTGGGTGATCATGGTCCTTCATGCATTCATGTTTAGTTCCCAATTATTCACAGTTTGTTAATTGGTGTGATATGGAATGAATATTGATGGTACAGACTAAAGATGATTTCCATACCAAAGGAACAGGCATATTTACTGTCCATGAACACATCAAAAAACAAAGTTCCAAACAGATGTGTCTTGGAAATCTGGCAAACACCTTTCTCTGTGTGCTGCTCAGCTGTTGGCTCATTGTACAGCCTTGCAATGAGTTATGGAAAATATTATGCAATAAAATGAGAATGAATAAATAAATAAAATAAAGTAACACAAAATAAGGGGGGAAAAAAGTAAAATGGCTAAGTTTTGCTGTTTAATTTGCATAAACTTCTTAAGAAAATCTGGACCCTACAAGGTTCAAATAAAGAGTGGTGTGACTTGGAGCTTCTAATAGAGAAGGGACAGCATGTGTTGTTGGCTACCCAGATTTATACCTGCACTGAAACAGGAGGGTGTTCAGTGAGGAAAAAGAAGACTTAGGAACTCAGATCTGTGTCAGTTTTCCCCAAGCTGAGTGTTAATATCCCATTTTTTGCTAGTCTTAAATGTATTAAATCCAGCAAGGTAATGAGCCAAAGTTATTCAGAGGGCAGGTGAAAAAGCCTTTAAGGACCAGTGAAAAAGACAGCCTCTTTCACTTGTTTGAAAGAATTTGTTTGTTTGTTTTTGCCATGGGGTAGAATGTAATTGACCAAGAGGATATGTTAGTAAGTAAAAAAGCAACTCAAGCTGGAAGTGGTGTGAGACTATGAGAAATCATCTTCGAGGAGCTGGGAAGTGAATCTCAAAGGAAACTTGAGAGATTAACTCTGAGTTAACACTTTAGAGGGATGTATCCAAACTGACTCTTAAAATGGGGATGCAACAGGAAAGTATGAAAGAAGTAGATGCAAGAGATTAACAGAATTGATACACTTCAATTAGAGGTGTTACACCTAAAGGAGAACAAGGTGACACAATGCCTCACATCCAATCTGCAAGAAAATATTTCTACCAAAACAGAGGTAAACTGGAGTTTTCAAGGAAAAAAATACATGCTCTATTCTGGAGACAAGAGAGCAACTATAGGCTCACAGGAAGTGTGACCCATCTGCTCTTCACCCTGGCCACAGTGTGCAGCATTTAAAACAAGCCAATCTAAAGCAGAAAGTGAAGTTCTTAATTGATTTTCTTTCCTTTCAAAATGGCTCAACTTATCATTGAAATGCAAAGAAACACAGCTGCTCTGTAAATGTTCAGAAAGGCTGTGTATGAAAAGAAAGAGCATTAACATTTAGCTTGCACTTGAGGTGGTCTTCACCTTTAATCAGATAGCATAACATAAAACAAATTTTATTGAAATAGTGACATTTGCAATATTCAGGAAACACAATTTTTTCACATAAAATGGAGAATAGCTTTGGCCCAAATTCTTTCCCTTTTGCATCTCCCTCCACTCATTGTGTTGTCAAGGCTCAGAGCAGGCTGCTAACCCCCCTAACCTCCTTATCTCTTTTCACTTGTTGCACTCACCAGCTGAAGGAAAGGAGAACACAAAATACCCATTTGTGAAAGACTGAGAGCTTAGTTGCAGAGTCCACAGAGTCTCCTTTATAACACTGAGGTTCTTTTCAGCTTTATGGCAGGGGTGGATTTCATTTCTGTCTTGCAGATTTCTGAAAAGACAAGTAGCCTTGCCAAATGTATGGGCACGCACGCTCAGGTTTGCACACCTTAAAGCTATCAAACATGTCACATTTCATTTCTTTCACCTGTTTATGGACTGTGGACAACTGTGATTTATTGGCAGCACATACTGGTTGCTGTGGAGGAAGTTTCCAATACAGGAATTAGCTTAGTAATCCTCCAGCTTCATGAAACTATTTTGGATTCTTTTTTGAATATTTAGTATTTGTTTGAAGCAACTGCTCATGTTTAAAATAATATTTAAAACAAAAAAAAAAAAAAAAAAAAAAGTACTTCCTTTGGAATTTTACAAAAGCCTTCATATAGGAGAGCAAAGAAAACCTAATGAAACCCAAAGGCACGTAACAATTTATTTTTCCTCCTACACTATATCTTCACTTATGGCAAGTGTAATCAACATTCTGTCAGGTAGTAAGAGTTACTAAGCATAAAGGGCTTTAGTAGCAGTTTCTAGATGGTGCAGGAACTGTTTCTGGTAGCAGACTCTACCAGGTACTCAGGACGTTTGTGCTTCTCTGATCATCTGTTGACAGGCTTCACTCTTTTCACTGACTCAGAGCTGAGGCATTTGGAGTTCAGTGTATTTCTGTTGGATTTCGGTGAAGGTAAAGAGTTTCAGAAGGGCAGTGATCAGTAGAAAAAGTCACCTTACCTGAGGACCATGCAGGAATAGAATTGTCGTGCACATATTTTAAAAGAGTTTTTGGAAGACTTGTCAATAAAACACAGATTGATATTGCGAGCATATATTTTTTTTTTTCCAATGAACGAATATAAAGTTTACCAGGAATACAAACAGTTTTTTTAAAGTTAAAGGAACCCCAAATTCTTTTTTCAGATTCTTCCTTCTCAGTAAATTATATCACTTAATTT
Organism: Certhia americana; assembly: GCA_018697195.1. Taxonomy (NCBI): domain Eukaryota; kingdom Metazoa; phylum Chordata; class Aves; order Passeriformes; family Certhiidae; genus Certhia; species Certhia americana. Next base: position 3,621,933 of record CM031879.1, read on the forward strand.
GACAAACTAGATTGACAAAGCAGACTACTGCTGTACAATGATTCTGCTACCCAAAGGCAGAGTGGCCAAAGGTCTTGGAAGCTGTCAGAGCATCCACTCCCAATTCTCCTTATGAGTTTTCACTCCAATATCACCAGCAGAGTGTAACCTAGCCATTGATTCTGATGTACTGGGCTGAGGTTTTTCATAGAAACATAGATTTATAGAATCATAGCCTTGGATATTTCCAGTGATGGGGCATTCACAGCTTCTCTGAGCAATCTGTGAGGCCAGGGCCTCACTTCCATCACAGGGAAGAATTTCTTCCCAATGTCTGATCTAAACCTTCCTTCTTTCCATTTAAAGACATTCCCCCTCTTCCCGTCACTACTACAAGCCCTTGTAAATGGTCCCTCTGCAGTTCTCTTGTAGGCTCCCTTCAGGTAGTAAAAGGACTACAGAAAGTCTTAATTTCATCTATGAAATGTAAACATTTGATGAAATAAACCCTGGGACCCTTGTCCCAAGTCCTGGTTCAGTACCCTAACTATGCAGAAAATATCTTATTTTTCATCATTTAAGAAAATATTTAAAATGTTTCATACAACACAAATGGCTCTAATGAGGACAGCTGAGATAGCAATGCCAAAGCAATGCAGCTCTTGTGCTTCAGGCAACATTCTAAGTGGCAGGAAATGTGTGAAAAGGCATAGTCTGGAAATTGTTTTCCTTCCTCATTGGTATTTATTCCAGGCACAGAGAAATCTATCAGACAAAATGACTGACCAGCCCTATATAAGACTGACCTCTGAACGCAGTTCAAACTCTACCATCCCTGCCAAACCCACATGGCAAATTTAGCAAGAATTTGGAAGAAAGATTTATGACAATCAGCTGCAGTTTACACCCATCAGCTCTTCTGCCGCTGTGACAGTGCAAGGATCCCACGTCACAGCTCTGCTGTGCAGAAAGGCAAGTGGGTGTTTTGGGACTTGGGATTTGATTTTTGGCTCAGATCTATACATTGGTGATCATTAGCAAAAGAGGTTAGAAGGTATGTAATCATTTAAATAAGTGTCAGAGGGCTGAAAATCTTGGCTTGTAAATGTAATTACAGAACTTGTCAATAGCTATTGATTTCCTTAGACAGATCACTTGAAAACATTCAGAAAGCTGGGAGTAAAATGGAGGAATGCTACAGAGCTCCAACAGGAGCAAAGTGCAGTTTTCCATTTTTCCTCCTACCTATAAATTTACACATTATGGCATCTTACAGGCTGTGAACAAATTTCGTATATTTGTAAGAAAATGTTCAGCATTCCTCTTATTCTCCTGTACATGCTGGTTTTAATGCATTTCATTAAATTTTTAAAAAGCCTGACTAAATTTTCTCACATGAAATGATTACTAATCTCCAAAATTTATCTTCTCATAGTCCATCTGCCCTCTCTTGAGTGACTATATTCTCATTAATAACTAAAGTTTCTTTGTAGTATCAGCTCTTAAACTATCCTTTAGTGAACCAAACTATCCTACTTTTTACTCTCCTCTGAGCCTGAGCAGGTTCAGAGGAGAGACATGACAGTGATCAGAGGTCTGGAACACCTCTCCTGTGAGGAAAAAAATGGCATAACTGGGGTTTTCCAGCCTGGAGAAGAGAAACTTCCAGTGAGACCTTAGAGCAGCTTTTCAGGGCTTCAAGGGGACAAATAAGAAAAACTGTGACAAAGCTTTTAGCAGAGTCTGTAGTGACAGGACAAGGGGTAATTGTTTTAAATCAAAACAGGGTCAATTTAGACTAGACATAAGGAAGAAGTTTTTTACTATAATGATGGTGTCAGGTTGCCCAAAGAAGTGGTGGATTTGCCTTCTCTGGACACATTCAAGGTCAGGTTGGGTGGGACTCTAGGAAATCTGACACAGCAGAAGATGTCCCTGCTCGTTACAGGGGGGTTGAACTGGGTGGCCTTTAAAGGTTCCTTTCAACCCTAACTATTCTATGATTATAAAAATTCAGTCTTGAAAAATCACTCTACCTCCTTGCTCCTTCTTTCCCGGAGCCTTGTGCCAGACCTTGTTGATGGAAGAGAAATATTTAAAGACTGAGTCCAGAAGTTTTTACACATTTAGTTGAAACTAAAAGTGGAATGTATTAAATGGCACCGAAAATATCATGCATAGCTGAACTGTATTTGAGGACAAGAGAGAGAAATGTAAACTTACTGTGGAAGTAAACTGTCAGATAATAAAAAAGTGAATATCTGAGACTCTGATTCAAGCATTAGCCTGGAAAAAAATTATTATAATTAGTGCTAGTAGAGAACAACCTTTTCTGTTCAAGAAGTGATAGAGATCCGGCCAAATATTTAATAGCAGGAAACAAAAAATAAGTATCATAAACAATTGCTTCTATGTATATCACATTATTCTTTCTTCTTATTTCTGATTTTTTTTTTTTTTTTAACAATTGCCACTGTAAATCTTTCCCATGTTCTTATTTATTGGAAAAATTATAAACTCTAGTGTATCTACTTGGTGCTTTTGAAATATATGAACACAGCTGAATCTCAGCTTGAAATAACAGGGAAAATTGCCTTCTTGTTGAAGCTTTTTTCCTGGAGTGCAGGATGAAAGTCTAGACAGCTGTATTAGATTTGTTTGGGAAAGGTTTGGTAGCAGAGGGGTTAAATGGGTGGCTTTAGAGAAGCTGTTAGAAATTTACCTCGTGTCTGATAGGGCCAATATCAGTTGGAGTCCACACTGGCCAAGGCTGGGCCCATCAGCAATGGTGGCAGTGACTCTGGTTAGACAGGAGAAAAAACCTGCTCAGCACATCAGCAACCCATCAGCAGAGAGGAGTGCTGATATGTGAGAAGAGCAATTCTGTAGACACTCACTTCAGGCAGTGAAGAAGGAGGGGTAGGAGGTGATCCTCTGCTTCTCTTTCCAGCAGAAATATTGTAGGACAGAAATAATTCCCACCAGGTGAAGATTTAAGGGGAGTTAATAATCCACTCACACAGCTCAGCCATTGTAGCCTGACCCATTCCCATCACTTCCTGAGTGTTAATGGCCAATGCAACTACAATTCAGAACTCAAAAACTGCCCTATCCTGAGAATGAGTGGAATTCCTCTCTGTGGTCATTCAGTGATGGGTTTTCAGATGAGTTTAGAGACTTTCAAGGCCATGGTTTCCTTTGTTTATTATATACCTCACGTTCCTTTGTTTTGATAGGATATCTGTTAGCAGCTCAATGTTGATGAAGAAAAAGAAAGCAAACACTGAAATTTCATTCCCTGCCATGAAACAGCATCCAACATAGGATTTTTATTTCTCAGATTAACAGAAAAAAATTAAGCTGCCTGGACTTCTTTATTAATTTGGGGCAAAATGAAGATTACCACCTGGTTGGCTCATGAGCTAAAAGCTTTTAAAACAATCTAGAGATCTTGACAGTGCAAGTGCTGCAGACATGGATATAAGCCAAGTAACCATATGTGGTCAAAAGGACGCAATTTTATTTCAATAACATCTGAAAGATAAAGAATTAATTGCAGTTTCTGGCTAGGAAATAGCTTAGGAAATATAATAGAATCATAGAATATCCTCAGTTAGAAGGGACCCACAAGGATCATCAAAGTCCAACTACTTGGCCTGCAAAGGTCAACCGCAAAAATCACACCATGCCCCTGAGAGTGTTGGCACTTCTTGAACTCTGTCAGGATCAGCTCTGTGACCACTGACAAGGGGAGGCTATCCCAGTGCCCAGCCACCCTCTGTGTGAAGAATCTTTCTTTAAATACTCAACCTAAACCTCCACTGACAGAGCTGCATGCTGTTCCCTCAAGTCTCATTGCTTGCACAGAAAGGAAAAGATACTTCCAGGGTGTCAGATGACCTGGGAGTCTGTCCCTTTGAGAACAAGCGCTTTTGAACAGAAATCTTGTCTTCTTTAATGGAATCCCTTTGTCCTCCATGGTAGAAAACAGGTACACAGACAGCAACAGAAAACAGAAAACTGCTGAACACACCACCCAGACTTGAGAACAAGACAGACAGCTAGGAAAGAAAAAAAAAAAACAACAAAAGGATAAAAATGAAAGTTAAGTCACTAAAAAAATCCCTTAAAAACTCTCCAGGGTATTGCAAATCCCTATAGGCATGGAAACTACATGGCTGTGAATTTTTCTGTAGAATTCTACAGATTTTGCAAACAATTTGGTATGCTGCAGGGAGCAGATGATTTCTATCACTGGAGTATTGCTACCCAATTATGGTTTTGTTTCAGAACACCTTTAGTATTTTCCATCCACTTTATAATTTTCCCTTAACTTTTATTAAGCTAATCATAGGCTTGCAGTTGCCAGCCTGATGGACTTGGAGAAGCAGTTGTTAAGCAAAGCTAGCTTGTCCCTCAAGAGATTCTCTCAGTCATACAACAATTCTAATAATAACAACGATATGGGGAGGAGAGGAACACAATCATTCAGGCAACAGAATATAGTGTTCATTATGTCAATTTATTCCAAAGTGTTTACACAGTGTTACTTGGCACTAAGAAATGAAATTCAGTCAGTCTCATTCATGCAAGGAGTGTGGTAACATCATGTGAAAGTTCAGTTTCATTTAGGGCAGGTAGGGAAACAGAGTCAGGTTTTATGCCTTTGTAACATAAAAGACGTATTCAAAACTTTGCATGCCTGGAAATACATGGCATTTTTTTTTCCATGAATCAGACCCATTTGGCCATTTGCTTACTATACACATGGTTGGCAAATATTGTGACTGTACTCATTCAAGAGAGGCTCAGGGATAGAAAATGGTGCAAGGAGGAAGACAAGTCCAGTTAAAACTGAGATGATTTGACAAGTAGGAGTGGAAACACTTTAGTGGTAGCATTTTGCCCTCTGACTGTTAAGCAATTTGTGTATTTATTGTCTTATATATTCCCCCTCATTTGTGGGGGAATCTTTTCTGCCTAGTAACTACCAGCCTCGAAATTCCCTGGATTTTCTTCTACAACTACCACAGAAGGCATAGGGAAGGGAGAGTCCACTGTTGTTTTAAACTCATTTGAAACACACAGGTTCTTTCCCTATATAGTTGCTGACATCTGTCATGCAAAGGCTCAACAACAAAAGGGTATAAACATCTTTTGGATAAAGGGACTCCTCTCAAAACAGGGGGCTTGCACAAGGATGTTGCTCAAGATATTGCAAGTGTGATATGAGGTCACCCAGAGTGAATAAATCCCATTGAAAGTTGGTTCCACCCAGCTGGTAAATGACAATAAGTTTATTCCAGGCCTGGCCTGAGTTTTTTCCTTTCTTCTGGTGCTCCCAGCAGTGGAACCTTCCAGAATTTCAGGCTTCAAAGTGCAGTTCTGTTTGCAGAAGGAGACAGAGCATGGTGGAGGTGATGAGCGTGTGACTCTCACCCTGACATGGTGCTGGATCCCATTCCACTCTGCTACACCAATAATTTTGGCATCAGTGTTACCTTGGAAGAGCTTCTGTGGCAGCTGCTCCACCTGCCCAAGAGTGCTTTAGTTTCTCAAAGAGATGGAACAAGGGATAAATATGTCACCCAAATTCCAGGAAGATTTAAAAAAAAAAAAAAAAAAAAAAAAAAAAAGGCACAAAAGGCTTTTCTCCATCTTTCTCCCCTCTCTCTATTTCCAAGCACAAACTGAGCAGAATCCCAATTCCATTGTAATCAGCAGGAACAAATTGTACTCCAGTTGACTGAACTAGGAATAAGCTCTTGGTGCATAATATATTTTTTCCTATTGTTCTTAGAATCTGGAGATGAGGAATAAAAATACTGAAATGTGGCATAATGCAGGGAAAAAGAGTAATCTTCCCACCTAACCAAAACAAACAAATACTTCTTGACTTTCTAAAAATCCCTTACCAAATAAGACTTTTTGAGCCTGTATCTGATTATTCTTTCTCTGGTTAGGAAAGATGGGAGAAGAGAAATGCATTTAACTACATGAAGCTGGTGAATTTCTTAGAAATGATGCAACAGTCTCAGTCCCAAAATAGTTTCCAAATTTAATTTCCAAATTTAATAAGTAATTTCCAAATTTAAAAAATTTCAGCCTCCCTTGGATAAGAGAATGGCATTGCAGAAAGCCAAGGCACAAAACCTACCTAATGTACGATTTCTCTGCCAAAACATCAATGAAATCTTCAAAATGCTGAAGGAAATGACATAAGCATGAGCAACTCTGTTCATATTTTCTTTAAAATTAAATTATTTGCACATATATTTGCTAATGTGATAATGTATGTGCTTGTGTGGGGATATTTGTATAATTAGCATTCATAGACCTAAGCAATGATTCCTCACATAGTTTCAGTTATATTTCCCACTGAATTTCTTCCATTTAAAAAAATCTTTCCTAGAACCCAAAGCACAAAATATTGGGATATCTCATCTCTTTAATGTCATGTCAGTTCTTGAACTTATTATTTTTATGGTAGGTTTTCTGGTGTGTTGTTTGTAGGGGTTTTTTTGGTTGGTTATTTTTTTTAGTAGAACATTACCACTGAAGTTATTTTCAGAACATCATATGGATTTTTCATTGAAACATCTGTGTTAACTTTTATCATCCTAGCTCTGCTTTGTAATTTTGGAAACAGATATAAAGAATGAGCAACCCAGAGCACAGTAATATAGTGGGAAGCATCCTTCATAAGTCAATTGAGGAATTTAATAATCTCTTTAGAAATAAGCTCTGCAGCTATGAGAAAAATGTGTGGGTTAAAGGCCTTCCAATTAAGAAAGGTTTCTCTGTGGATTTATAGGCTGGTGGTTAGCTCTTCCTGTTCGTGTTTCCATGGCAACTGTCAGGTAGATTTTCTGCTACTTGCTAGGAAGTTGGAAATGTTGAGTCTGGTTGAGCCTTTCAATTCACTGAAGCTTAAATGAAATTCTTTGCAAGGAACTGGCATTTAGCCTGGGTCATTTATTCATATCTAGAAGAGAAATCAATTACAGTAATCAGAGGTGCAAATTTTTTTTTTTTTTTATTGGAATTATTTTGGGTAGACTTTTTTTATTATTATTATCATTATGCCACAATCTATTTTTAATGCTAGGGTAGGAAAGGTTTGAAATGCTGCAGCTGGCCTCTTTGCTGCTGATGGCTTATGGCTTTAATTACAGCCCAAGACACACACAGGCATGTCTCTCTCTGGTCTACTTTTACAAGCTATAATCACTCCTGGTGATACTCATGATACCAGCTCAAATCCTGTAGACTCATTAGAGTTGAGACACCTGTATTGTGAGAAACACAGCTCACTGTCTATCCTCCTTTCAATTTTCTTGTCTTGTTGATTTGTTTGAATTAGGCTTGAGAAAAGCAAATAATTTGTGTGGCTTTTATTCAAACTTTCTTGCTACACCATGGTTTAATTCCACATCAGAATCCCTTTGTGTTTGCACACTTCTCTGTGCTCCTTCTGTTTCCCACCCTGCACTGACTGTCACTTGGCAGTAATTCTCCCAAGTCAGATACATCAGGGGGTGTGGGGTGTTCCTACAGTTCCAGCCTTTCTGTGGTGCACAATCCATGCCACCTAACGAGCTCTGTCCACAGGCTTTATGTGAATAATTCCGTGTAGACTTCATTGACTTTTCTTGCAAGAATAAAGCCAGCAGGGCTTGGCCCAAAGATCACAGATTATCTAAACAGAGGCAGGACGGCCTTCTGGGCAGAGAGGTAGTTAAGAGCTTGGAAAACCTGAGGGCTTGCTACCTCTCTCTTCCCCTGGCTTCCAGGGGCAAGGGAGATTCATTTAGTGGCAGATCCTAAACTCCATGAAGTCCTCTCACACCAGAGTTAATGGAGCTGTGACAATTTATGCCAGCTACGAATGTACTCCATTACCTGAGCTCACTCCAGCTGTATAATAGAAATAATAGCAGTGCCCTGCCTGGGAGAGGTGTCGTGAGGATAAATAGTTAGACAGAAAAGTGTTATGATACAATGATAATGAAGACCAGAAAAATACCTGGAATAGACAGAAATCAGCATAACTGATCTGACATTTACTTTTGTTCTTCCAGTCCTTCTGCCACAGAGAGACAGTAATTGCTTGACAAGGAAAAAGTGATGCTTAGCCTCTGTTTCTCCTGCTGCCTTGCTTTCCTTGCTTTGCTGCCCTGCCTGTGTTGTTTCTTTCGTAGGATTTCACCAAACTTTCCTTAAAAGCTTTTAAGAACCAGCTAACATATATTTCATTTAATTTTCTTCCTCAATTTATCCCAGCCTATTACATTTTGATTCTTTTTTTCTGCTACTCTTCTTATCTTCATTTCCATGGGTTAAGCCCAAAATCTGTGTATACAGAAGTCCAAAGAGATTTAGTTAACTTTAAATGAAACATTAGTTCCTCTGGCATTTATAAAGCTACCAAAACCAAGTTTTGATGTTGCAAATTTTAGCAGCTGCTTCCAGGCCACCTAACAGAAAGAGAACTGACTTGGATCCAAAGACCCAGAATATCTTATCCAAGATATTAAAGTTCTGTTCAAACCATAGATTTTGAATATATAGCTCAATTGGATGCTAGAGGTTGTGTGAAAGTCATGAGTTTTCTAGTTTTCATGACTGACCTTTTTTCTTAGGCAGACTTGGCACCCCAGGTGAATCTCACAGGACTTACTTTGCTATAATTTGCAGTGTAAAGTGCCTTGAAGAATAATTCTTCCTAAATTTTTAGTGTGGCTATCTTCCTTCCTTTTGAGTCTGAAAGAGCCATCCTGAGCTTTTCTATGCATTTCCAGAGAAGATTCCATCCCTCTGGGCACCAGTGTGAGGTTTTGGGTTGGTATCATGATACACACTCTATCCCCGCCCCAGGAGATGGATGGACTCACAAATGTTCAGGTGGGAGGAGAAACCTTTCTAAAAATCCACTGCATGAGGAAACAACTCCATTGCTCAATGGGTGTCTGGTTCTTATGGCCACAAAAATGTTTTGAGGAACCACTGTGACCTTCTGCACTGGTTAGGGGTGTGCACTTCTCCAGCACATGGAGCTGAGCCTGATTCATTAATCAGATTTTAAATCATCTTGTTCTTCAAGAGACCAAACTCTTTTGTACCATGGACAGCTAAGAGAAAATCAACATACTCCCAGTGCCACCAGCACTGTACTACAACTCTTCTCTGAGCTCTGCTCTTTTTCTCTGGTTTATAATGTCAGTTTTAATCAGAAGGGGAGAGGGTACCTGTGCCTGTTCAAAGACTGCCTTCATGGCAATACAAGCTCAGGCCTCTCATTGCCCAAACCCACACAAAGCCCACATATTGCTCCTTTCCTCCACCAAGCACACCTGGAATGGGCAAGATTGATCTTTCATCAACACTGTAAAAACCTGTGGTGTCAGAATTATTTTGGAAAGATTTTTTAATGGCCTCTTGATGTCAAAGAAGCAGAAGACCACCCACTTTACTATGGTAGGGAAATTTCACTATGTGGTGGATTATAATTCCAAAAGGCTTCCTCATGTGGGTAAGAGGAGGCTCAGGCACTGATCTTTTTACTCTTGTGACCAGTTATAGGATCCAATGCAATGACATGAAACCATTTCAGAGGAGGTTTAGGTTGGATATTCAAAAAACGTTTTCTTCCCAAAGGGTGTTTAGGCACTGGAACAGGCTCCCCAGGGCAGTGGCCACAGCACAAGCCTGACAGAGCTCAAGGAGTGTTTGGACAATGCTCCCAGGGACATAGTGTGACTCTTGAGATTGTACTGTGCAGGGCCAGGAGTTGGACTCAATGATCCTTGTGGGTCCCTTCCAGAATCATATTCTATGATTCCCTGATTCTGTGAAGGCTTGGATGATAACTTGGTTTTCCTCTGTATGTCTCTGCTGTGGCTACTCAAACACTGGGTTCAGGCACACACAATAGAAGAAGCCAAGTGCCTACTTAACCTCAGCTTAGCACAGCACATGGGCAAGAAAAGGCTGTGGAGTAATTTTTCTCCGCCTCTCACTGCAGAGCACAGCTGACCCAGTAGTGACGAACTGGCAAGCTAAGGGTGCTATTGGTGTCCTGGTAACTTCAGTCTTGGTAAATATCTTGACCCAGTGCAAATAAGCAAGGAAATGGGAGAAACTCAGACTGCAAAGGATAGTGTGTTTATTTAGGGTGGTTATCTTTATGCACCAGCCTTTGCAGACAGCTGTGAGTAAAGTAATTTTTTTAATCATCTCTATGAATACACGCTGAATATCCCACTCCAAAGCAGACCTGTGTGTAAGCTGTGAGTGTCAAAATGGCAATGAGCTGGAAAACACCCGTGCTTGTTACACAAAACCCAAAGCAGTACATTCCTTCACTGTATATAGGCACATCTGTTTTAAATGTAAAGGCTGCTGTTTCAGGTGACCTTATATACTCTCAAGCATTAGAGTATGTTAGCAAGTGTGTTTTGGAAAGGTTAAAAAATATGTCGTCTCTTTTTTCAGGAGCTATTAGTTGGATACAAGCTGAGTTTTCCAGACACACAGTGCTACTGTAGGAAATACAAGGATCACTTCAAATTCAGTAATGGCTTGTTCTTCCTGGCACTAAAGAATTGAGGCATCTAATAAATGACCATACTTCTCCATCACAATCCCAACACAGATTCCTATTTGGTTGTTGCTGCAAAAAGCAAGAAAGGGTTTTACCAAGTCACTCTTTCTTTCTAAGCAAAATAGCAGAATGACGAATTGAAAAGAAATTTTTCTTCAGGTGTGGTGCCTGGACTACTTCTTTGATGAATGAGGAGTGTTGGCAAAAGACAGGACCTATTTTCACATTTCTACCCAAAGTTTTGCCAAACTGCTGGGGAGTGCCTTAAAATGGGGAAATGAGGGATGGTCAAAAACTTTGATTTCGGCTGAAATTAATGAGACAAACCCTGTCACAACATGACACCTTAAGTTCCTGCACACAACATAAAGCAACCAGAGAAACAGGTAGGAGGAACCAGGCTGCAGATGAGGCTAGAAGCACAGCTGGAGTAACTGGGACATGGTAGGACTGGAGCCCTCCCAGCTTTCCTTACACCCAGTCTGTCATAGAACCAATTAGGTTGGAAAAGACCTACAAATCGAAACATTAGCTAAACACTGCTACATCCAGCACTAAACCATGTACCTAAGCACCACTCAAACACCTTTTTTGAGCACTTGAGTTTATGCTATGTGACCTGAGTGGAGTTGCTCAATATCTGCATTTCTGTAGAGGTCTTTCATCCATGCCTGGTTTCTTGATTCAGCTCACAATCTTTCCTTTTTCAATTATTCTTTCCTAACTGATCACCATTGTTTCTTTCCAGAACAATAGCTTTAATACAACTGCCTTTCAATTCTTCTCCTATTTGCAATGGTATAGCAACTTCACAGAGACATCAATGCAATAATCCAAGTTTACATTTGCTGTCACCAATGTGTGGTTCAAGAGCTTTACAGCATGAAAACTTCCAAAGATGCTTGTGGGGAGAGATGAAGCTTCGGATACATTTAATGTTCCCTGTATTTATACTCACCTTTCCAACCCAGGGAACAGCTCTTGAGTTTCCAACTCTCATTTAAATTCTCTGAGTAATTACACTGAAAGGCCAATTTTTTTTTATTTTTTTTTTTTTTTTAATTATTATTTATGGATATAGGACTAACCTGCTCCCTTTCCAGTTTTCCTACTTTACATCATCAGAAACAGGCCAATGCCATGTAAGCCGCAATCTGAGGGAGAACAAAAGGTACTGATCATCCAAATTGCCCAATACCTTATCTTATACTCTTTTAAATATCAGCAAAAGCATATCATCAAGAAGAGCTTTACATTGCATGATTTAAATCTGAGACACAAATTTATCTGAAAATGTTTCAGATGCTACTGATTGTTCTTATTATTAAAAAAATTTAAAAAAGGAAAAAGCTAGTCTTAATTGTTGCTGTGGTAACTAACACATCTGCCAGGATATGGTGCATGGGAAAAGAGTGTGAATTCTGTGAACATTTCCTGTTGTCTTTCCTTGGAAAAACTTAGAGAAGGGCTCCTTAGTGGCAACTTTACAAACTCAACTAGAAGACACTGTGAAACTGAAAGACAAGCAGTGTGAAATGAACAGAAAGCAGTACTCTGGTTTAAATAAGCAAGCAGAAAGAGCAGGATTGGTTATGAGGACTCATTGCCTTGGTAAAAAAACAAAAATTTTTTTTTGGTAGAGTTTAAAACACTAGTGGACATTTTATATAGATGGCACGATACTCGGTAAGAATACAAATACCTATATTTTCAACAGTCTCAACAAAATTATCCTTTAGGGGTCCAAACTCATTAATACGGAAGGAAGAAGGGCAGCAAAGGAAGGAGGCCAGGTTCTGCAGAGTTCCCATCATATGAATATGGCCTTGCAGGGGACGGGTGAGGAATGCTTTTCTGGAGGTTTGCTTACTCCACATTCTACAGCATAAAAAAACCCAGAGTATTTCCCAGTCTTCATCTCTCAGTGTCAAAAAGTCGACCTGCACCTTCTTTCTCGCCCTTCCCACTACCCATATTGTTTTGTTTTATTCTGAAAGAATCTGATGCACTTCTCCCCTATTTATAGCTCAAACAATCCAGCCACAAGGCAGGTGGTTTCAGTGAAAGACAAACAAGCTTCTAACAAAACCCTACTGATTCGTAAATGACCAACTCTGCTGACACTGCAGGCTGCAGGGGACTTTAACTACCCTGGGAAGTTGGCCATTTCCTGTAGTACAGAGTAAGAGCCCCTGGGGTTTCCTTGGCCAGGAAACAGCTGGTGGTTTGTATTTTTTTTTTCTTTCTTTTGCTTTTTCATTTTCTTTTTCTCTTTTCTTTCTTTCTTAAAAAAAAAAAATCAATTTCTGTATTGTTTTATAAAAGGATCAAAATTTAAGATTTTGTTGCTGTTTTAATGTAATGTATAAAACAGCATGACTTCCATTCCATCCTTTGTCTGACACACTTATTGATTTCAAATTGTTTTGGGGCAGATTGTTAGCATCTTTTCTCCTTTTAAAATGTACTTCTGAATGTAATGGTTTATTCCCTCATGTTAAGGACTTTTGACCTTTGCACTGGGATTTCTTGTCTTGATCTTGTTCTTGTGGATGCCTCTCTCTCCCTGAATAAAAGCAAATTTCTAACCCATTGGTACTTTTATTCCATACAAAAGAGGCAGTAAGACACACAGGTTTGCACTTCTGCCTTCTTTCAAACACAGTGGGCTTCTGGATGACAAATAAAATTGTTTCTCTAATATTTCAAAGGTAAAACACACCTTTGTCAAACACAGCAGCTGCATTTTGTTTAGAGTCTTCTTTTATGGAAATGTCCTAATATTGATGAAATGTAGACTCTGCATCCCTTAGAGAAAGCAAAAAGAGATAACTGCATGTCTATGCAGTGTTTCTAAGCATCAAGAGTACTCTGAAGGCAGATATGTGCATTATCTTGACACTTCCTCACTCCCTAAGTGGATTCCCTTCCTTTTTTAGACCCACACAAATTAATCACAGTTGTTTGAACTGAAGATACAATTGATTCACCCAGCAAAAACTCTTTGCATCCGCTTCCTCCATTTGAGTTTCCTTCATTGTAGGGATGACTCAGGTTGCTGTATTGTCAAAAGTGTCCTTCCTTCATTCTTTGACAGAAGGAAAAGACAATAGAATGAAGGATTACACAGCGAGTTTGGGCAAGCAAAAATCAGGCATTTTTAGGGTGGAGAATTACATCTGCCAGTGATTTCAGTCAGATCTGCAACCTTCTGCTTTCTGCTTCCTCCTCCCAGGCTACATGGATGTGGTTAAGTAACCTTTTCCAGGGGGCAACTTCTGGCCCTCACCCAGTGTCCCACAGCCACATGGACCACGTGCCAAGCCTCCCCACCTCCACAACCTTCTTTGTCCGTCTGTCATTCTGAGGAAAGTGTTCCCTATCTGTGGCCTTAATATTTATTATTCATTCATTTGTGAAATGTTTGAGATGCTTGCGGTTTTTTCAGTTCCCAACATGTAAAATAAGGAAACAAACATGTGACAATGCACCAGAGAGTGCCATGGTCTGAGCTGTAACCTTTGAACATGCACAAGAGCCATGAAGAAGGTACAAACTTGCTGAAGCACTATGGAAGGACTTTACAGGGACACAACAAAACAAGGTGTGATTTCATCCATATTTCCTACATGGCATGATCTTTGGAAAGATTTATCACCTGAATTGTGTACTGGTGCTACCTAACAAGGAATTCCCTGGTCCCTATCAAAGTGGAGGTCATAAATTAATCTGATCAGGCAAAAAGGGTGTCCAGAGAAGCTGAGAAATCTCCATCCTTGGGGATATTGCAATGGAATCTGGATGTTGTCCCAGGCAGCAGTCTTGGTGACCCTGCTTGAACCACAGGGAGGAACTAGGCACCCTCCAGAAGCCTCTTCCACCTGATCTTGTGAAGGGATGCAGAATGATAGGGAGAGAAAAACATGGGCATAAAATCACTCTGCCATATAGAAGTAAGAAGGGCAGCAATACTTTGCAAACTTTTCATTTTGTCATCCTGTTGAATTGTTTTGCAGGAGAAAAAATATAACAAAACAAAGATGAAGATGAGACCTAGTCTGAAAATAGCATTTTAGTGGATTTTTGATGTGCGACTTCTTAACAAAGACACACCTCAAACAAAAAGTATAATTTTTGCATCTTCTTTCACTGTGTGGGAGAACTGCTGAAATCCATCTCCGCATGTAGACATATTAGAGTTGACTCTGTTTAGCAGAATTCCTTAAAAACAGGAAGTGAACTGGTAAAAATACTTTACTGGATTTTTTTCTTTTTCCATTTTTTCAAAAATTCTGAAGTGCATATGTTTTGCTTAAAACGGGTAGTACAAATTACAACTTTTAAGTTAAAAATTTGATATTTAATTCAAAATGAAATAATTTTAGCACATTTTCCTTCTTACAAAAATAAAAAAATCCAGCAAGAATAACAGCAAAGATAATTCCAAATTTAAAAAATACATTAGATAAGAGTGTTTACACTTGCTTAAATTTTTGGACAAGTTATCTATTCTCCTACTGTACATCATTTCCTTCAGCAGACTCCAAAGTGTGTCATATGGTTTGTTTTATACTCCTTTTAAACTACAAATTTGTTTTAAACAGCAAAACTAAGAGCACAGACTGAAAGAGGGAAATTGTCTTTAAATTACTTAGTTTCATATTTAACATCCCACTGTGTGCATGACAGAACCACAGAAACCAGCAGTGTCAAAGACATTAGATCATCCAGTCTTTCTTTTTTAAAATGCAGAATTCTATTGGCTTTGATATCAAATCAAAAGAAACCAAAATGGAACTCTGTGTAAAAAATTAAGGCAAATGTTCCTGGCCTTAGAACACAAGTTACTTTACTACTTTATATTTCATGTCTCTAAGGGAGGATTTTCTTAAAATACAAATGGGAGTTGGGTGCCTGAGTCGATGGAAATCGGACACCTGACTCCCATTTGTGCCTTTGAAAATCTTCCTTTTATAAATCGTTGTGGAATTCCTATACTATGATAGAATGTAGAAAGGGAGAGCAGGCTTAGAAGTGATGCTTGAAGTCCTCCAAGGACTATAAGGATACTCTTTCTACTTTCTTGCCTTTGAAACTGATATTCTTGGTTAAGTCACTGAATTTAAATATAGCTGTTCTTTTGCAGAGAATTATGGTTTGCAAATTATGATAACCAGCTTTCCTGCTGATGGTCATTCAAAATTCAGCTATATGATCTTTTTATTAAAAAAAAAAATGCACTCTTGTTTGCACCCATCTTTTACTAATAGTCTGAGGTAATGAATCTCTGAAAGAAGCAGGGAGATGAAAGTGTTCTGTAGCTCATTAGGCCACTGTTTGCTGCAATTATTGCAACATTTTTCAGTTATTTCTGTTGCTTTCATATTTTTTTTCTGTTTTGTGTCTTTCTGACCACCTATTACAGTATCCTAACAAGAATGTACAGGAAATCAATGACCTGAAAAGTTCATCACGCTGTTATATGACTTAATTTGGAAATACTGTGCAATACAAAAATACTCATGGTCTAATCCTACCTCAGTTTCTCCCTTGTTGTAACCGTTTCCTTAATCCTTTATAGACCTGAGACAGCAGAACTCTTCCTTAAAAGTACAACTATTTCTGTAAGATGTACAGTAATAGTCAGAGATATTCTGATTTTCCATCACTACTTTTTTCATCCCATGGAAACCCAAGAGAAATGCCATTCCCTCTCAGCTGTGAGAATGTTTTGAAGGTTTGTTTGTGTTCTCCCCTGGGATAAAGTTTTCAAGGAGTTAAAAACAGGCTGGAATTCATTCAGAAGAATAAGCAGTTGTTTAGGGAAATAAGATATATTATGATGCAATAGGAGATTCAGTTTGAGGAAGATGAAACATTTCTTAATTCATTAATAACTGAAGAGTACATAACACAATACCGAATAAATATTACTTTTTCTATCAACAAATAACTCACACATTACATTTATTCAATGCATTTCAGTTTATAATATATACTTAATGGATCGTGGAACATCAGAAAAAAACTGAAGCCTGAAAAAAATATTAATGTGATAATATTCAGAAAGGATGCAAGGAATCAACTGGTAAGCTTCAGAGTTGTCAGAGTGACATGAAATCATGGAAAATATGTAAAAAAGAAATAGGAATTAAGTGAATATAAATTCAAACAATGAAATATCAGTCAGCACTAATTAATGCAAATAAACATCTTTTACAAATCTTCAATGAGACTGTGAGTTTGGTATGGATAATTAAGAGATAAAACATATTACTTTTGGTATGCAAATTAGGTTTTACAATGCCTAAAATGACCTCACAAAGAGATTTACAACACCTGCTTCATATAATTCTTCAGATAGGCTTAGGTAGTGTGTAAATCCTTGGTCCAAAAGAGTTGTGTACGTTGCTGTCCAAAGCTACAGGCAAACAGGTCTTCCAAGTCAACCTGACATATTTCTGTTGCCTAAAAAGACAGGATTGATCCTTCCTCCCTTAGCTTCTCCTTCCCTTCCCCACCTCCTTCTATTCCAAATAATTTATTTCCATCTGTAGAGCTTACCTGACCCTTTGGTGAGCTAATTCAGCTTGCAAAAACCTAACTTGAGTTTATCCACTCTTTTATGGGTTCATTTCCTTCTGCTTTAATGGGTAAAATGATTCATCAAGAACTCAGACAAATGTCAGAGCTGGTGTGTGGAAAACAGCTGGAGCATGTGGCTGGGAGCTAGCATGGGGAGGTGGAAAGATAAGAAAAGTGAGAATTTTTGCTTTTGGAAAAGTGAGGGCTGCTGAGTCAGCCCTGGCCATCCATGTGGAGCAGAAAATCCATTTGATGCCTAAACTAAAACACCTCCAAAGAAGCACCTTAACTGAAGTAAATTTCAAAGAATATACAGAGTTTGAAGGGTTCTGGAATTTGGAGTGTCAACAGAAATATGTCCAAAGCAAGATCTCAGTTTGAGCAGATTGGTCCTCCACTATGATTAAGAAGAAAGAAAGCATTTAAAGTCTACATTCTATTTTAGAAAAGAAAAAAATTTCCCAGAGGAAAAAAAAAGAGAAGGTGTAAGTTTGTGATGCCACAATCCTGAATAAGAGTCTGAGTAGCCCCTTTGCACTCTCATGCCCAAATTCTGACAAAGTCCACAATATATGGGCATATAAATATCCATAGGTGTATTCTTTTGAAAAGTACCAAGTAATCTGTGATAAAAGAATAGCTTCACAGAAAATCCTTTAAACATTGAAGATTAAATGGACATCAGAAAAAATGCTTACAGAAATCATTTCACTCTGTGAAAGCATTTCTAGTAGGATTCTACAGGAATCTATATTAGGGCTGAGAAAATTCAGTGTTTCCATAGTGATGGAGAAGTAAACATGATACAGCTGACAAAAAATAGGTAATTATTGGCAGAATGATAGATAACAATAGTGACATGGATTTCCTGCAGAACAATCTGACAAGCAGGGTCCATTCAAAGAAAAACAAATATTTTCATCTGTATATTTAGCTGAACACATTAATGTGAGGAACATTACAGAACTGGGGATTGCATCCTGGTAAACCACTAACCATAAAATTATATAGTATTGCAGTGTAGCAGGAACTCAATATAAAGTCACAGTGGGTTATTGGGCCAGAAGGACAATTGTAAACCTTTGAGAAGCAAAATATTGATACTAAATATTTATGTGGCATTAGTACCCAAATAATCTTTCTTGCTCTTGTTGGGTTTATAATTTTTCTTTTAGTTTTTTTAGAAGGTGAATTTACAAAAATTATTTAAATGCTAAAAAGCAACAGCTTTCATTTCCCTAATTAAAGGGGTAACAGGATTTCTTTTGTTTAAGTCCACACAGGTATGTGTCCTGTACAAATTTGCTTGCCCTGAGAAAAAGATTGTGGCTGCAGGACACAACCCAGGGAAATTTGCTCTCACCAGTACAATATTACTTGGTTTCCCATTGAAGGTAATTTCTTCTAGAGGTGAGACAGCTTTTTTCCTAGGACCACTTCCCAGGTTCATTTGAGAATGTCTGTCCTCTCTCAATTAACTCCATGCTCTTCCCTTGGAGCAACTCCACATGCACAGCCCTGGCTTGAAGGAAGGTTGAGAGGTGATGTGATAAGTACATCCAGGAGCAGGAAACCAGAGGTTTTAAGTGTCTATTTCATCTAGCAGAGAGAGCTGTAACAGAGAAATGCTGAACCAAGCCAAATTCAAAGTGGGTACCTGCTGTAAACAGAGAAAGGGATTAAACAGTGGAACAAATTACCAGTGGAAGTGTTGGTTCCTCCCTCTCCTGGTGTCTTCATGTCAAGCATAGATGTCTTTGTGGTAGCCAAACAAATTGCAGTCAGGTTCAATTTAGGCACAATAAAATGTTTCCTGATGTTCAGAGGGACAGTGTTTATGACTGAAGGTTTTACCTTCCTCCATTTGCATGGCTGTCAGCAAAAGAACATCAAGAAATTATTACACAAGTAATTTTGGTATTATTTATTACATCAATTATTTTGGAGCTGATTAAGTACTAACATATAAAATCCAGGGTTTTTTACTTGAAGATTTTCTCCAGTGAGGCTAATGAAGATATGGGAATCTCAGCATTTTGCAGGGTTAAATGACTTTTCCTTCTCTGTATGATTTATCTCATAGTTCTTGAAATTTCTCCTCAGCTTTATAAAGATATTTAATGATTTTTTTTAATTTTTCTAGCTCCTCTACTCTATGAGTAAACCCCACTTGCTTAAGCCTTAGCTCTACTCTCACACCCTACTTTGTGCTGGGGGTGCTTCACCTCAAGTCCTATATGCAGTTCTGGACACCACAATAAAAGGAAGCTATTAAACTATTAGAAAGCATCCAAAGGAGAGCACCAAAGGTGGTGAAGAACCTTGAGGATGAGCCAAAGGAGGAGTGGCTGAGGGCACTTGGTCTGTTCAGCCTGGAAAAGAGGAGACTGAGGGGAGACCTCATTGCAGTCACAACTTCCTTGTGTGGGGAATAGGAGGGGCGGACACTGAGCTCCTCTCTCTGGTGACCAGGGAAAGTACCCAAGGGAATGGCCTGAAGTTGTGTCAGAGGAGGTTTAGGATGGATGTTAGACAATGTTTTTTTCACCCAGAGGCTGTTTGGGCACTGGAACAGGCTCTCCAGGGAAGTGGTCACAGCACTGAGCCTGACAGAGTCCAAAAAGTGTTTGGACAACACTCTCAGGCACAGGGTGTGACTCTTGGGGTGTCCTGTGCAGGGTTCAGTGATCACTGTGGCTCCCTTTCAACCCAGCTTATTTTGTGATTCTGTGAGTCGCATAAGTAAATCACAACTTTAATGGTTTTTCTAATAGAAACAAAATATTAGCACTTGCTCCCACAAAATCAGTAGCAAAACTAGTATTTGCACCCTCTGAGATTATAATACAATTTAAGAAGGAAGAGAATGATTTAAAGAAAATCCAGGTGTTACTAGTCACCTAATTATATGAGAGTTTCCCTTGCAAATGGAGTGAATGAATGGTACAGTACCAAATTAGAGAACATCAAATATATATCTGTTCAAACATTTACACTTAATACTTACAGGATTCAAAAGTATTTTTGAAAAACACCTGGCTTATTGAATACTCCAATAACATGACCCTCTAGAAGCAGCACAGTGATTAACTGTGTTTATTGCTTATTTATGAAAATGTTCTTGACTAAGCTTTATCTTTTTTTTTTCTTTTTTTTTAACTCAAGCAGCCTTAATGTCCAGAATGTAAAGCAAGATCTTAACTACAACATGATGGCAATATGGAATAGTTTTAATTAGAAAATTTTAATATTCTATGTGTAATGGAAGGAATTTACAGTGTAGTTGGTTTTATATACATGTGTCTCAACTTGAATCCCACATATTTTTTCTCTAAAAATTGCCCAAATCCTGATTTTTTTTTTTTTTTTTTTTTAGGATTTTAGGGTCTTGACATTCTCTGAAAAAATTTATTGTGAATTCTTTAAGATTGCAGTAATGCATGTGAGAACATTTGTGTGCTTAAGAAAGTATTTAAATGTGATTTCAGAAGAGATATCTTTAAAGTTTATCAACTAAATGTCTCTTTTTCAGATATCTGGTAAAGCAAGTTTTTGTGAAGAAAAAAACCAAACCAAAAAACCCCAAACAAATCTTTTTGCTGCTTCATTTATACTGAAGATTTGATATTCAAAACCCCAGAGAGGCATTGCCTATAAAGATTTTTCCAAGGACTCATAGAGAGGTTTTGTGTTGGGTTTTCTGGTGCTTGCCTGAGCCATTTTTTTAAAAAATGCATAATTTGATCTTGAAACTTTTTAATTATAATGTCTAAATGAAACACTCACATTTCAATGAAAACAAAGCAGTCTAAAACCATAGGGTGTTAGAAGCCTATAAGGAAGGTATAATTTATTACCATTTTGATGATCTCTGTCTTCAACTCATATCGATTATAAATAACTCATTTGAAAATGAATACAAGTGAAATTAACTAAATTGACATCAGTTTCTTTTTGTAATCTGAAAATATATGCATAAATGACAAGAAAATGTTAATTGACCTTAACCTTTTAAGACATGATAAGTCTCTTCAGTAATGTGCAATACTTGGCACTCATATAGTACCTCTTAGTTGAAGTTCTCAAAGATCCTTACAAAAATTAGTTAAATCTCACAGTACTTCTTTGACTTAGGCATGTAAACTATTAAATAGGTGATTAAACTGGAAACTAGAGGTTAAAACTAACATATTTTCAAAACAGGATGATTATTTTAGGAATAAGGCCCTAAATCTAGTTCTTGTGATACCTTACTCTCTATAAAACCACATTTGTCATTGATCCTAGGGCTCTAATGACTCATAAGCACAGAGCTTTTGACTCGAAAGTTCTTTGATCCAAGGACTTGATTATTTCGGCCTTTATAATGCCAAGCAAATCACAAGTGAGATAGTGCGGAGACTCGTGCTTGGAGGAAGCAAAGACATTCTCTCTCACCTCTAACACCTTCTGATTCTGCCCAGAGAACACAGAGAATTTATCTTTGAAACGTGTCACCATCAAGACACTGGTATGAACTGTCTCCTGGAGGTGAGTCTCTCCACCAGCAGTGCAGGCAACCAAGGCACTTGCTAAGAGTGATGTTAATTTTGACTGAGCCAACATCACGTGAGAAGAATTTCACCCTAATTAGGGTGAATCCTACACTAATGAACCTGATTACCACAGCAATGAGACAATTCCAGCATAAGAAAGCTCAGGTACAAAGAATACTAAGACATCCTTTAAATACAGCACTTTGAATCACTTACTGTTTTGTGGCTTTGAAACTAAAGGCATAAAGATAGAATAAGCTTTATAATTATTACCTTATATCCTTGTTAACATATGCGGCAGTCTGAATAACCATAAAAAACTTCATTCCTGAACAAGGCTTGCAATCATAAAGCTTGGAAATGTAAGTTGGTGTCAAGCAAGGTGTAACCACATATTTCTGTGGATGAATGCAATGGTGCATACACATATTGCACCTTAATTCCAGGAATTCTTGCCTGAGGAAGCAGTTCAGAGTCAATTCGAATAGAGGTATCTGTGCAGGATGGAACTCTCTCTTGCATGTAATTCATCCATGGTGGATTTGAGGAGGAAGACTTAATCTCACCAACAACAAAGCATTCCCCCTTGGAATTAATTAAGATTATGAGCAGAATTGACAATATGTGCTAGCACAGAGTTCAGAAGTCCATCAAAAACCTCTTAGGAGAGGCTGGGCAGCCTTTGGGACTCCCAAAATTTAGGAGATACAGGTTGTAATTTGTTTTCAGTCCCCAGCTCCCAGGTAGCTTCTCAGCTGATGTAAGAAATTTTTTGAATTCTGAGTTCTAAGCAGACTGTGTTGGGTATTTTTTAAAATGAGAACCTCAGGAGGGAAAAAAAACAAACAAAAAAAAGGATAAGTCTTTAAAGATTCATAGATACTCTATTTTCAGAAGAGTCACTACCTACAGATTTGTGGTGTTATCTTGGAAGATCTCAAGTTTACATACTTTTATGTCCTGTATATCCATTACCCATTTCTCTTGTTGGTTTGGTTTGGTTTTGTTCTTCTCTACTTTTATCTTGAACACAATTCACACAGACAAAAGCAAAAGCAGACAATTCATATTTTAAAACCAAAATACACCTACCAAAAATATAATCACTTGAAATTCAGTCTCACGAGCATTTTGCAGGACTGGGCTACCTTTATCTATGTCAGTGTGCCATCAAGAAATGGCAATTGATAGGAGCATGACCCAGCTTCTCTTGCAAACAATTGAGATATCTTACTTTTTTTTTTTTTTTTGTCTTGTGAGGCTCTAGAACCACTGCATGATCTTCTTGTATCAAAAAAAAAAAATTTAAAAAAATAATTTAAAAATTACATTATCTAATTTCACAAATATCGTTTGTTTCTGGGTGAAGTTCAATGAAGCGAAAATCTCTTAGAAGAATCAAATGTATTTCTGAGTATTTTAATAAAATAAAAAAAAGACAAGTTCCAAAAATACTTTTTGTGTTGCTGTCACTGTGAAATCCTTGAACGTGAGTATTCAGGGCAGAATAAGACCAGCTGGAGTTTCTGAGTATAATTCTGGGGATACCTTATACCTTTATATCTCATGGGATCAGTAATATAGATTGTGTATTTTGCACCACAAAAGTTCACTGTCAATCCTTGAGAATTTTATTAGAAAATAAGGTATTTCTGTTCTGTTCAGCACATAGGGAGCACGTGCTTTTTCTAGGTGTCTCCATGAGCACAAGAATGATGAACACATTCCTCATTATTCAATTATATAGTTGGCATTTCCTAAAATGGCATTTTGAATATTTCCTTACAAGCTTGGAGCACATCCCTGAACTAGCTTAAGAGAAATACAGAGCCAAATTAGGTATAGTTTTTGGTTAATTCCTTCCTTGCATTAATTTGCATTTTCTGATTAATTTGCATTTTGTAGACCTAGTAACAATAGCATTTGGCTAGATCAGCAAGTTTTGGAATTGAACCACTGTATTATATGTCAGTCCTACTCCAACAGTACTTTTAAAGTTAGCCAGCTCCTCAAATGGATTAAAGCAACCTTATACACCATGAAAGAAAACCTTAAGTGCACCCAAAAGATCATTTTCAATTGAACTTTGCATTCTCTTTGAAAAAAAGATCTTATGCAAGAGCCACCAGCTGTATGGGTGCCAACTAATAACTGCAAAGACAGATGCTGGCTCAACTATTTATAAAGGTTTATTTATCAGTATGACCACCAAGAAAGTATGACCATCTTGGCCTAGTTTATGTTTTCAGCTGGATTTTGTGTTGTCCATCCTGTTACCTTATAAATAATTCTTATATCATTATTGGTGCTGAAACAGCATAAGATCCGTGTCGGCCTATTTAAAATTCAGAAAGAGCCGTGATTGAATTTGAACTTCGCCCTCCTGCAAATGAGTGCTGTGATTCCAGGATAAACCCTCTCCTCGTGCCTGTTGGCAAACCACACAAAGTCTCCTTGTTCAGCACCTGTCTGACACAGCAGCCTCTGCTCAGCAGCGGCTCCTTTTCGGGTTGACTCCAAAGCCCAGCCCCACTCAGCTGCTCTAAGTGTGTGGGCCTGATTAGCATTGCAGCAAAGCGCCTTGCAAACCACATCTGCTACCTGATCCTGCCTGCTGACACATCCATGCATCTTCCAGGGAGCCTTTTCAGCCTCTCCTCACAGCTGCTTCCAGTTCCTTTCTGGTCCCACTCAAGTTTTGCACAGCTGTGTGAGTCTCGCTGTGCAAGGATCCTAATCTCCTTTCAGTGCCTCTTTGTGTGCATTGTACTGGCTGGAGATTTGCTCAGCCTGATCCAGCTGCCTCTGGGTTTTGGTGGGAAGGGGTTAAATCTGGTGGATTTTTAGCACAATTCAGACAGTGAACTTCCTTCATCCTGCTGCCCCGAAAAGCAGTTTGCTGCTCATATGGGACCAGCACTCAGCTGACAAATAACCCCACTGACATCAGCACAGCTCGGCAGATTTATATCAGCTAAGGAGCCAGCTTTCCAGGGAATGCTGAAGGCCTATCTGCTCACACAGGCTTTTGCTTCTCAGATTGTCAGAAAGACACTGGATTTAGCCTTCGCTGTTGGCTTGACCTTTTAAAGCCTAGTCCCAAACACTGCTCCTTCCCACCCGAAATGAGGGATCTGATCAAGTTTCTTCAGCCTGAGAACCTCCCTTGGTGCCTGAGCTCTGGCCCTCGCCCCAGCCTGGGGATAACTGAGGCAGCTGCAAAGCTCATCTATGTTCAAAGGCATCCAGGGTGGGGGACTTGGCTTGGAAGACAGTTTTGAAGGTTGAATATTTTTTTTGCTCTTTTGCTGCCATTAATAGTTTGTCACACACAGTTATATTTGCAGGACTGGATGTGACTCTTTAGTAGTCGTAATTTTGCAGAGACAGATAGTGATAGGACAAGGGGCAGTGGTTTTAAACCAAAAGATATTTAGATTGGACATTAAGTAAAAACTTTTTACTCAAAGGGTTGTGAGGCCCTGGCACAGGTTGCCCAGAGAATTTGCGGATGTCCCATCCCTGGAAGTGTTCAAGACCAGGTTGTCTGGGACTCTGAACAACCTGGTCTAGTGTAAGGTGTCCTTGCCCATGGAAGGGGGTGGAACTAGAGGATTCTTAAGGTCTCTTCCAACCCAAGTCCTTCTACAATTTTATGGACACCTGGAGCTCCAGGGAAGACTACAAAAATGACTATTCATTATTGATTTCTTGTTCCTAATTTTCCAGCCCTGGAGAGATCTGTAATAATAAATATTTGCTCTTAGTAAATCAGGGTAGACGCACAAAAGGAAGATACACCTCACAGTAACCAACAACATTAAACATTTTTAAATAGCTTGTCTTGTGCTATTTTTTAAATCTACTTTATATATCGTAATTGATGACTTTATAACTTGCAACCTGTTTAATGTGTCCCTTCTGATTGTTCAAGTGCTCAGATATTGAGTGATGCTGGAAGCCAAACGAACAGGAGCTGTATCCTGTGCACTGTCCTTGCAGTCATAGAAAGAGAACAGAAAAGTTCATCATTGAAAACAGTCCCTTACAGATTTAGGTGACCGTGTCAAGTGATGCTGTTCATAAATCTATTAAACTCTGTTCTCAAACTTGTTGTTACAAACAACAAAAATCAGGTCTTGCTGTGTGCCTTTAGAGCATGCAAGGAAATATCTCATTGTTTAGGCAGTAAGATGCATGAGGAAAATCTAAATTCAGAACAAATACAGAGATAAATTAGCTAAAGTATATGGCACTGAATACAATTATATAATACAAGGAGGTATTGTGTAATTTCTGTTTCTAAACAGTATGGCCTGACTCTTTTCTTTATTGCCAGCAGAGTATGAACAGGTTTCTAAATTCCAACGAAGACTTACAACTAAAGCCTCTGGTTGTGCCTTCTGAAGCATGTCTAAAACTGTAGTCAGGTAAAATTTCCTACTGATCCATAAAATGCTAAAGTTTAAACAGTATCATTTAGCTGCAACCACCTGTTTCAATTAATTCTCTTACATGTTTCATGCCTAGAAAGCTTTTGTCTTTCTCTTTAAGTCACTCTGTCAAGGACCACAGATGTTTTGTTTTTGCTGAAGCCCTACTATGCTTTCAGTAACAAGAGGCGAATTAAATAGATTTACAAAACATAGCATTCACGGGCATCCATCATTTGCAATGTATGTAAGATAGTTGTCAAATAAGAGAAACAATCCTAAATGACTTGGCAAGACAACAGCCAGCCTTGTGCTGTACTTGCTGGATATCTCATTCTGTTACACACTCAGGGAAAAAAATACTCTCATAAGTGGGGGAAAAGAGCTGCTAGTTATAATCCTTGCTCTCCTGCTGGCCTGGCAGGTAGTATTGTACCTTCTAAACCATCTTGTGAATTTGTGCTGAGATCTCTCTTTGCTTAGTGTGGGACATCACCTTTGTCAAGAGCCCTTCAGTATAACACTGAGGTGGACAATAATCTGACACCAGAAAATCATACAGTTTTTCATTCTTGATAAAACTGGAGGCACTGTATTGAGTGCTGTGTGACCAGCAACAAACAGCATGGAAGTAAGATGATACCTATCTGCAATGCAATGCAAATGCAATGAAGTTGTGTCTCAAATACCTTCAAAATCCTCAGCACTTATTTCCCACCTATGGCTCTCATACAACGTGGAAGCATCCTGCTCTTGCCAGTTAACCACCACTCTCCTTGCACTGCAGAGTCTGTCACACATAACCTGTGATTCTTTCACAGGAGACCTGAAGCTCCTTGAATTTCCAAACAGAGAGAAGGGCAATTTTATGCCTTTAGAAGTGGACTAGCAGGATCATTTATCTCACTTTGCATTGTTTTTCAGGTGGACTACTGTGGTGCACTGAAGAACTGGATCTACCTCCCTACATTATGCACAAGATGCCTTTGGATTTCTCTTTGAGTTGTTCTATAACCAAACCTGATACACACCACAGACAACCCACAAGCCACTTATCTAGGAGAGCTTTTCCATAAAGTATCCTGAATCTATAAGTTCATAATTTGCAAGGCTGCAAAGAATCATCTGTGCTACTCTCACCTTCTGTCATAACACCCACAACCATTTTGCTTCTCACAGAATTTCAGCCCATATCAGTTGCACATCCTGCCTTCCCCTTTATACTAATATAGCTTCAAAATGCCAGGTCCTTTTTTCTCCAGCAGGAAAATCTGGAAAGAAGTCTCTTGCATCTCCTCTTATAAAAACAGCATGGATAAAATCATAATTCTATCACTATCTGTTGAAACCAGGGCAGGGGGTGGAGGTGAGGTAATCCTCTGTTAATGGACCAGTTAAAAAAACCTGCTGGGACAGTTTTCTTTATCTCTTCCACAACCAATCCTCCCTCCAGGGAGAGATCTTCTGCTAATGGGCTATTGAGTCTCACTGCCTGCCTGATAAAAATTACATCATCCCAAAGGGAGATGCTTCACCCAGGGAGAGGAACCAGGCATTCCTTCCTGGATGAAATTCCAGGGATTTGGAACACCTAGGCAGCCTTTACCACTGGATTCTCGAGGAGAACCAGGCCCATCTACTACCACTGGACCTTCTGAGGAAAACCACACCTTTCTACAGGAGCACCATTTCAACAGAGCCACATCTGTCACTTCAGGAGGGCTGCAGCCACCATTTCATGGGACTGCCACCAACACCCTGACCCACAAGGTGTCAGGTTGTATCCTGACTCTGTCAGTGGGTTTGTTGGTTTTGGTTTGTTTGGTTTTTTTTTTTTATTATTACTGCATTTTTATTTTACTTCCCCGAATAGAGAACTGTTATTCCTATTCCCCATATATTTGCCTGAGAGCCCCTTAATTTCAAAATTATAATAATTCAGAGGGAGGGAGTTTGCATTCCCCATTCCACGGGAGGCTCCTGCCTTCCTTAGCAGAGACCTGTTGCTCAAACCAAGACAGCATCTTCCCGACAGCTTTTAAGATTGTTCTATCTGGAATAAATATTTCACACCTGCAATGAAAAGGCTGAGAGAGGCGATCTTAGTTAAGACTTTGATGTTTGTTTGTGTGTTTATTTGGATTTTCTTTATGCTGAGAGTTTTGTGGGATGCTTGAAACAAATATTTTATGACTGAATGTCTTATTTAATTCCAATAATAGTTTTAAAGGGTTTTTTAATGCCTTCCTGAAAGTAACAAAATGACAGCTCTGCTCAATTTGGGGAATGTATATGAAAAGTATTGCAAATTAATTTGTCAGTAGCTCCACCTTGAAATTTCCCATTTTATTGCATAAAAAACCCAAAAAAAACCCCACACAAAACTGTCAAAACTTCTAAATCTGCTTCCACCATGTCAGCTACTATGTAAACATGTGCTTTTTGTGTCAGTTTTTGGAGAGAAAGAATGTTTAGGATGGTTCTTGCTCTATTGGCAGAATTTGTGGCACAAATGCTGCAAAATAGTGAGAATTATTTCAAAATGTAGGCAGGACAATATTTAAAACATGTAAAATAATATTGGAAAAAATGGCCGGGATTAATCATGTGTCGCAAACCCTGAGACACCGATATTTTCTTATCAAATGTTTAGACTTAAGACCTCTGTGTGTAGAAAACTTTTCCTGAAACTGCTCAGTAATACATCAAGGTTTTCATTATTCTACTTGCCATCCTGTATTAAGGTGCTGGAATTATATATATATATATATATATATACTTACATTTTTAATTCTGCATGAGATGATTTTTTTTGGTTTCTCAAGTTCAAATATTAGGGAGCTTTGGTGTTGATTTTGCTACAAAAAGAAAGGCTAATGCCTCAAAATATTTTGCTCCAAGCGGACAATCACAGAATGGATTGCTGAGTCCAAAAACCTCTTGGCTTTAGCATGATACTGGAGTAGAGCTGAACATTAGATTTACGTAAGCATTATTAACCTTTCCTTCCCTGCTGAAATCTGAGGGCTCTGGGAGAAGGTTTCAGCCTTGTTTCAATCTGTAAAGTTCTAGGAAAGCATCTTACAGATACTAAAAGGTACTTTGTTTAAAACATGCTCAGACCCCACTGAAGTGATATTTCTTGCCTAGAAAATAATAATGGTGGACCCAAAAATTTATATCAAGTGTTATTTCTTTGTATTGTAAATAGGCAGAAAAAGCTTATTTAATGACTCCTAATATGATTGAATAATTTAGCAAGAAGATCAAGGAAATAAACCTTTTTTTTCCTTTTTTTCTTTCCCTGCTCTCTTTCAAGAAAACAGGTCCTACAGCTCAAGAAAAAACTATCACACTGCTACAAGAGCCACTACTAATATCAGAAGACCAATTAGAATCATGGAATTTTTTAGGTTGGATACAAACTTCTAAGGTCATTAAGTCCTAACATTGACCCAGCACTGCCAAGTCCACCGTTAAAATAACTCTAGAGGTTCATACAGTCAATAGAGAGAAATACACTTGGAGGATTCAGTTCATCTGATCTTACACTGCTCTCTTTCCACCAAAATTACATACACCTGTGGAGTTAAAGGAATGCTTAGAGGTAGATTTCAGTTACTCACTTTAAGCATCAGTCTTTATTTATTGCTTTTACACTTTTTTCCACACATTTCTCCCTGGCTTCAGCCAACCATAACAGCAGCTAGCCTTGTAGAAACAGATATGTGGAACTTAATACAGGAAGAAACCAACAGGTATCTAAGCAAATAATTCTGCCTTTTGATGCACGTGTTTTATTCTCCATTGCAGTCTGGAGGTGGGTGCCTCTCCTAGGCAGATGTATTCAAAATTGCCATCATTCCAGCTGTGTCTCCATTGTCTCCATAGTAGCCAGGACTTCCTATGAAGTGACAGTCCTGACAGACATGATGTGTGTAAGCTGGGGAAGCTGTGCCTCCTGAGTTCCCCAGAATCAGATTAAATCTCCCTTGGAGATATCATCATCATGAGAGTTTTGGGTGTGTTTTTCTGTTGCTGAACATTTTTGAAAGACATTGCCTTTAAATGACGATTGAAATCTATACAGATTGGAGAGGGAATAAAATCTGAGGAGCTCACCCATCTGGAGGGGGAAAAAAAACAGGACAGCATTTATCAGTTCTGATTTTTAAGAAGGATCTCTGTGGAGACACAGACACATGACTGCAGGCCTGATTAAAATATCGAATTTCTAAAGAGATCATTCTATTGTTCAGTATTTTCCTGTGGATCAGTCTGATTGTTACATGGCTTATGTATCTAACTCCAGATTTTGGAGTTTGCTTTGCAAACGAGTTAAATCAAAATATAGCTTCTGCAGCACTTTGAAACACAGGCACCAGCATTTTATTCTTCCTATATCTCAGACCCTAAAGAGTCCCCATGCTGCTCATCGTCAAAAGAGGATAGAGATATTTCATTGTATTCCATGGAATGTCTCTTCTTTATTTTGAACTCAGACAGCATTAATTCATATCCAGGCCTCCAACAAGCTGCAACCTGACTAGAAAGAGTGAGATTAGCTTTCAGAAAATTTTCCAGGCTAAGGATAATATAGATATTTCATGTGTCACTCTCTTATCCTTATCTCAGAGATCTATATAAATGACTTTCTGGCATTCCTCTACTTATCTGTTACACAGCATTACAGATCTGTCAGATTACACTTTCTGTGGGCTCTGAGATTCTAGATTGAATCCAGATTTTCAGCATTTTGTTTTCACCACAATTGGACTTTGTTCCACTTTTGGTAGCAGCATGGAGTCAGTCACATTTAAATCAGATGAAAACCTGAATTTTTCATATTAATTAAAGTTCAATAGAGTCCTTATAAAGAATAGATGAAAGGAGCAGCAGTGACACAGGAGTCATGTAGGCCGGATTTTCTGCAGATTAGCTAAAGCTGGTATGAACTTCCTCCCCAGCTTTCTCAAATATTTCCTGATTTTTTGAAGAGATTGACAAATAAGGTTTTGCATAATAACACAGAAGCAATTTCCTCATCACTTCCACAATGTAAAGAAGAGAGAGAATTAAAAAAAAGACCGACATGAAAAAAACCCCATGGCTGCCTCTCCAAAGTGTAGTTTCTAGAAATGCTGTTAAATGCACAGGACCCTGATCATCCTCCAGTGTAATTCTCCCAGTCACACTGGGTTACAATGGTGATAAATTTAGCTTTGGCATGTTTAGGGGTAGATTTCTGGGAAAAGAATTAGTAGTGCCTCTTAAAACTGTGGATTTTTGGAAACTGATCAAATTGATTATTTACAAAAGAAAACTCCCATATTACTGTAAGAGCTCTGTAATTTTTGAGGTAGTGGACTATATCATAGAAACAGAATAATTGGGGTTGGAAGGGACCACTAAAGGGACATCTTCCACCATCCCAGGTTGCTCAAATCCCTGTCCAGCCTGGTCTTGGACAGTTCCAGAGATGTGACAACCACAGCTTCTCTGGGTGACCTGTGCCTGTGTGCTACCACCCTCATTGTAAACAATTTCTTCCTTATGTCTAGTCTGAATCTGCCCTCTTTTAGTTTAATGCCATTATCCCTTGTTCTTTCACTACAGGCCTTGCTAAAAGATTTTCAAACATCTCTCTTACAAGCCCCTTGAAAGTGCTGAAAACCTGCAACAGTCTTCTGGAACTTTCTCTTCTCCAGTTTCTTAAGCTTTTACTCATATTAGAGATGGTCCAGACAGGTGATTATTGTGTCACTCCTCTGGTCCTGCACCAACCAAGCTACTCTTACCACAAATTTTGCATATTCTTGTTATTACTTTTTTTGCTCTTTGCTGGTGCAGAGCTTGTTGCTAAAACATGTCCTATATTTTTTCAGTATCCTTGAGTCTTCAGAAAAGACTTAGCTATACTTCCAGAAATAAGTCAAAGTGAGTGCTTAAAGTGAGTAATTTAAAAGTGGAAATTGTGAAAGTGTTTGAATTTAATTTAGAAAATGAGTAAATTAATAAATAGAAGAATAGATTGTTCAGCCCACCTTTAAATAAATTCTCTTTAAAATAAACCACTCTTTATTATTGAAGGAAATTTTACTTGTGGACTTCATCACCTTTTTCTATTGAATATTTGTAAAACTGCTGGTAGTAGAGGTAGCAATTCTAGATTTTTCTGGGAGAGATCAGTCAATGCTATTGTTAGTTAACATTGCAGAGGGCTTTCTTTTTTTCATTGGGATTGTTTGGGCTTTTTCCCTTGGTACAAAGTCTCTAAGCTATTAGTATAAGGCTTGATTTGACTTCATTTTGGATGACAGTGTCTAAAGTGGTAAACCCAAGACAGGCATACCCAGAAGACTTTGACTTGGAGTTCACTTGTAGCCAGGGAAACAGCAGGAGTTCCTGGTATGAAATTCATAGTATGAGTAGGGAAATTCCTTCCGACTTTCTCCTTTGAAAAGGGAGAGGTGGGATTTAGGATGTGAGTCTGTTCTGAGCAGGAGACAGCACGTGATTCACTGTGTATCCAATACAGTATTTCTAACATATATAAGAACATATTTCCATTTTCTAGGAGGAGCACCACTGCTCCCCTCACTCACAGAGGCTTTGAACAGTGAACTTGCTCTTTTCTCAGCCAGCACTCAGTGGACAGCAACTCCACACTTATGGCCTTGGGTCACCTAGAAGCCTCCCAAGGCTCCTCTAGCTGCAAACAGAGATTCCTCAGTTATCCAGGATGACTCTGAAATCTCTCTGAATCTCTGATCTCTCTGAACAGAGACCCAGATTTGGGATACCGGGGCACTGAACTTCTCCAGGTGGCTCAGGGAGCAGGTGCCTCACAGTCCATCAAGTCAAGCCACGGATTGATGGTGTCCCTGCATGAGGCAGGAGAAGAAGCCCCTCCTACTGTAACATCTACAGCCATGTAGAGACTACTCTATTTCTTTATGCACAGCCACCAGATACACATTCCAAGGTGGAATTAAAAAGCAATCCTGACTATTAGCCGAGCAGACAGTAACACAGGGAAGTTTCTAAGTAGATTAACTGCTTTCTCCATCTCTGCAAGAGCCACCTGCACTCTGACTTTTTACAAATAGCAAGGCTGAAGTTGACACTACAGTGATTGTAAACTTGTATTCCTGCACAGGGATCAGTGAGATAACATCCATTAGATGGTGGGTTTAGCATTTATTATCTCCCTTCCACTAAAGCTGTTCCTGAGGGAGTCAGCAGCATGGTCCAACTGGTCTAGTGCTATGGGGAGCATGAAGAGGAGTTCTCAGCAGGAGGCTGATGCCACGGTCTGTTAGCCCTCCCTATACCCAACTAGGGCACCAAAACAACCTTTCAGAACACAGCCCTGTTATGAGAAGGAAACCTCTTGTTTCACACTGACTTAAACATCTAAAAAAATTAAGCCAAACTAGGCTGTGGTGAAGACTGAGGCTAGTCTTTCATCTTCTCTGTGACAGAAATTTAAACATTCCAGCCCAAGCCAAAAAAGATGGCTTTGTACCATTTCCAAAGTAGTCTTCTATGGGGGACACATGGACTGAAAGCATCCCTGAGCCATTCCATCTTGCTGCAGTGTCCTGAAACATAAGGGTGGGCTGAGAAGCAAGAGATTTCTGGAAAGCTGGAAGGTAACCTTCAGCAGCAGCAAGCTTCCAGAATTTGGTCTGATCTAGAGCTGTAGGCAGCCACCTGGCCTGGGATTTGTCCCTGGTGTAAGGAAAATGTGTGCATACCCTTGGTCCTTGTGTGTGAACATCTATAAACTTCCTATAATGGAAGAGTTGGACCTCTCAGTAATTTTGGGGAATGCACAGATCCACAGAAGCACAGGACCACTGTGATGACTTACAAAAATTCTGGGAATTCCTTTAAGGATTTTACATTACAGTGCACCATAGCTCAGGTGTTCCCTACACGCCTCAGTCCTTCTCCTGTCAGGGCAATCAAGGCTTTGCATGTGCAGCCAAAGTGCAATAAAACATGGACCATTGGCAATTTCTTACTCTGCCTCCTTGGATGAAGGCACAGCTCCTCAAGAAGCATTCAGCAATCCCCTTCTGACTTAATTTCTTTCCAAGATTGAGGTCCAGGTACTCTCAGACCTCATTCTACAACAGAAAAAGTCAAAGGAGCATTCAACTATTGTTATCTACTAAAAAAAATATTTAAAGTTACTGTAAATCAGCAGGGGTGTACGACATTTTAGAGGAATTTGACAAGAACTGTGTTGAGTTTGGATGAGGTAGAATTAATTTCTTCATAGTAGCTGGTTGGGGATATGATTTGGAATTGTGCTGGAAATAGTGTGGATAATTCAGGGTTGTCTTTGTTATTTGCTGGGCAGGGATTACACAGAGTCAAGGCCTTCACTGTTCCTCCACCGACTCATCTTTTTTCTTGTCACTTACGTTGAAATCTGTCTACAGCGTTCTAAATGATGGGTAGTCCAACACAAAGTTGAAAGTTGCTGGGAGGTGTCTAGCAGATACTGCAGGAGTCAGGTCAGGACCTAATGTCTTCATTTTGGTCCAGGGGAAAAGAGCTAACAGAATATTAATGAAAGTTGCAGATGGTACTAGAATCAGTAAAGGTTATCAACCCCAGTGAAATAATGCAAGAGGACCTGAGTAGTTTAGGAATCTGGGATTAAAGCAAAATTGTGTTTAGCCTAGAAAATTGCAAGCTAATCCCACCAGAGAAAAAATAATTAATGTTGAGTAGCAAAGGGAGGAAGGTAAAAAGAGCCTAAAATGCAGAGTTATTGAAAGAGATCTGAGGTGAGAGAAAACTTTTAAGTTAGAGATAAATTTGCAGTGTGAAGCAGAAAGAAAAACTATTGTTGAGTTAAAGACTTAGGCAAAATTCACGAGTATCATAAAACAAGATGAAACGCTGGAGATTTGCGCGTGGCAATATCTGGCAGAGCATCTCTAAATGAAAGCAACTCAGTACCAGAGGGCAAAGCACAAGGAGAGAGGACTTTTTTTGTTGTTTTTTTCTGCCCTTCAGGGATAATTGTTTTCTGAGGACACAATAAAGAAATTGTTGAATATCTCTTGTAAAAGAGAGCTTGAATAAGTGATGTGAAAGTGGGCATGTCGCTCCAGAAACAAATATTTTCCTCTTTTACTAATACTTCCTTTGTAGTTGGCCAAAGAGAATAAGATGAATTTAGAGAGATCAGAATCAAGATCTAGTAGTCAGTGTAGCAGCCACATGTAGAGAAAACATTATCTTTAGCACTTCAGGCATTTGAAGGAAGGGGCAGGCAATTTTAGAGTTGTGCAGTAATAAACTTTGGTAAAATTGGAAAGAAAACTACATAGTACAGCAAATCTTCCTCACTTGTCTCTTGTGCTATTTCCTATTGACTTGAGCTTTCCCATTAGATAAAACATGATTTCTTGGAAAGTTTTGTTTCAAACTCATCTAGTCTCCTGAAGGGGATCTCTCCATTGTTTTCATTCAGGGAGTTTTTGGTCAAGTCACATTAGTCTAATTAATATTAGTGGTTGTCTGGACAAGGGCAAATTTGGGAAGAAATCAACCCAGGTCAGTGGTGACTGCATATACCTGAAGATCAGCCCTGGTTGATAACTTTATTATTTACACCTCCACATGTACAGCTTTGGAAATAAAACAGTAGTAATGCATTCCAAAGGAAATGTTCCTTGTCTTCAGAGATCTATCCTTTTTCTTGTCCCTGACTTTCTTTACCTCTATAGAAAAGTAATTTAATAACTTTAAGACTTTCCTTACACAATGATTACATGGACATAGTACTAGACATTTTCAAAAACTGCTGTCAAGGTGTGAAATCTGTATCCAAAAAAGAGTTTATATAATGAAATATTATATACATACTGATATTGCATTATCACTTTTATATATTATTTTGCTTAGTTAAACAAGTGAAGTTTCCAAATTATCTTAATTCTGAATTGATAGCTTTTTATTAAATATTTCACAGTCCAGAAGACTTCCCCAGTAAATAAAAATTTTCAGATTGAACAAAATTTACACCTAATTGTATTTTTCCCCTCTGACAAATTCGTGTTCTACCATTTCAGAGAGATTCCTATTTTATGTACAACACTTAAGAATGATTGCTGACTTTCATTTCTGAGGCCAAATCTTAAAAAAAGTAAGTCTATCATCAGTGCTGTAATAACTAATTGAGTTATCTAAACTCAACAATTGAATTAAAACAAATACAGTTAAAACAAAAATTGCTTTGTGCTTTTAAAACCCAAAATCTATGTGCTTCATTTCTTATGTTAAATGCAACACAGAAATCCTCAATCTTGCACAGGTAACACAAAAAATGAGCTACAGAGCAGTAGTGCACATTTGTACCTGGAAATGTCTGTGGTGAAGGTCTTTGCTCTTTCTGCTTCATGGCAAAAGGTCATTTACCATTGCATAAATGGGGCAGGGATTTCTGATGGTACAGGCATGAGGCAAATTGATCACTGGTTCTCACACTTGCCATCAGGAAAATCCCACTCTGCCTCTGCCTCATCAGACAGCGAAGGGATCTGGGATGGGAGTTAGGCTGGAACCTTGTGAGGTTTAAAAACACAGGTTGTTCAGACAGGCACTTGGGGTTTGACAAATATTTTGCCCCACTGTGTGTCTCCTGAGCCCTGAGCAGGAACACCTCTGGAAGAGAATTCCTGCACACAGAGCCACTCCAGTGAGCTCTGGCCCCAGGAAGGCGCCGGTGGCACGGCAGCAGAGCAGAGACACACTGCAGCCTGGGAAGTGACAGCTAGGGTGCACTGATACACAAGTGCCTGGCAACTGCTCTAATTTATTGCAGTAGCTGTTATGGCTCTCTGTGAAGCCTAAAATAATCTATGAGCATTTCACATTTTAATGGTATTCATGTTGAGGGCCTCTGTGTGACTGCAGCTATATGATAACATATGCCCCAATCGGATCTGCCCTTTGTGTACGAGATGACACAATTTGTGCACAGTTAGCCATGAGGGAGATGGAGATTATCCATTTCCAGTGCAGGCAACGCTGGGTCTTCCAGCCTCTCATGTACACCAAAGAGACAAATATTTTCTTTTTTAAGAGCATTTACACCCTCAGAGCTCAACAGATGGAATGTTCTTGCCCTTCAAGGCAAAGCTGTGCTGTCAGAAGAGACACAGAGGACCGAGTAAGTAGCAGGCGCAGAAACTAGTTAAGAGTTTAATGGGATTTGGCTGATTATTATGTTTTCTTTTATTATAATTAACTCATATTTTCAATAACACCAAGGACCTCAAACAAGGGACAACATTCGGAATCTGTAAAGTTCCTAGCAAAGAAAAATGCTGTCCAAGAACATAACTGCTTATAGAAACTGAGTACTTCAAAAAGTTAGGAGAAACTACAGTTAAGATCACTGTGATGATTCACTGCTTCTTCTGAAACTGTGGTATCCAGTGCTACATGATCACGTGTGTCTCATTGCACTTCTTTGTCCATCCAGCCTATTTCTGACAGAGCAGCTCCATGTCTGAACCAATCCCTCTGACTGTCTGCTCATGCCTTACTTCCAGGCAAGAGGTCCAAATAAACAACCTATTCTCCTCTGCAGAAGCATCTCAGTTTTAGTTCTCTTTTCCCAGGCATTTTTTCCTCCTGTCTCCTTCTGCCCACCTGCATACACTTCCGGCTTTGCCCTCCTAATATATTAGCTCAATTTCATCCTTGCTTCTCTTGGTTTTAGTTTCAAAGCCTTTCTAAGAAAAGTTTAAGTGCTTGTGGCCATATCCACAGTGGTGAATGAAGAGTATATCAGTCTTGAGATCAAGGGGCATTACAAAAATCCATATTAGAGAATCATAGAACAGTTTGGATTGGAAGTGACCTTAAAGATCACCCAGTTCTAACCCTGCTGCTACAGGTTGCTCAAAGCCCCATCCAACCTGGCCTTGAACACTTTCAGGAGCAGGCCATCTATAGCTTCCCTGGGCCTAAACCTTCTTTCCTGAACTCCCCAAATTAGGGGACATCCAGTAATTCCAGTCATGCTGTACCATCACCTAAACCATATGGGATATAGCTTGTCCATCCTGTTGCTACTTTCTTCAGAAGAGTCCTCATTTTTTATAATTTCATGGATTTTTTTTTTCTTGTCCCTGATATAATTGTCACCACATGGACAAATTTCAAGTCTCTGCTTGAATCTTGTCAGAAACACAATATTTACAGACCTCCTGAAAGAAAATGCAACTGTCATCTCAGGATGCTTTTTCCCTGGCCTGGTTCTCCACTAAAACTGGGTTGATTTGACCAAAGATTTCCAGCAATCAGAGGCAGACACAAAGCAGAGAAAAATTTAATTCCAAAATGTAATGTGATAAAAAACCATAAGCAGCTGAAAACAGGGCTATATAAAAGGAAACATCATGAAACTTTGACAAGCACTGTTCCTAGCCCTGCAAATAATACCTCTTTGACTGGTCTGATATTCCTTGATCCACTTGTAAAGATTGCAAAAGATAAAGAAGATTTTACAGGCCAGCTCAACAAATACCAAACCTTGTCTTTGTCTGCATATTTGCATATTTCTCACCCCCTAAGTTTTAAGCTCAAAAGCTAAAAGGTTCAGGAGCTGACAATCTCCACTTCCTGAATTCCTCTTGGATTGCTCCCAGGTCCTTTCAATAAGGTGCAGACACACAAGTCAGATGTGAGGGTCAGCGCCACACACACGGGTGCCTTTCGGCGGAGCAGGCGCTCCTACGGCACATGTCAGGATCTGCTGAGCACATTTAGGGAAGCTGCCAAAGCCTTTGGAGTGCTTTGGCAGCAGAAGAAACAGCTGGTCCCATCAAAGTGATCACATTCTTGGACATTAATTTAGTGTCTGAGAGGATGGAGTGATGCTTTCCAGGGAATAAGCTTCATAATCCTAAAGGGTTAAAGACCCTGAGATTACAGTCTAGTAAAGGTGTGGTGAAAGCAGGTGCAGCTGCTTTGCTAACAGGTTGCTTGAACCTTGAAGAACAGTGTATTTAGGCAAGGTGTAGTGCCTGACCTGACAAGTTCTTGAAATTGGAGGAGCTATAGATAAATTGGCATCAGAAGGCATCGGACTCTGAACATTGGGAGCCATTTTATGCAGTCTCAGTAAATAACAATAGGTCAGTGCTGGTACAAGAATGAATTATTAATCAGTGTGTATTGTGAAAATACACTTGAATGAGTCTGGAAGCTGTTCTTCTGGGGAGAACATGCTGGAGGTATATGGAGATACGTATCAGAAAAAAATTTAAAATACACATTTGTGGTGACTTCCATTAAAATATTTAGGGCCCACTGATGTCTGATTTATTGTGACATTTCCTAAACAAAAGATAAACAGCTCCTGTTAAGTCTTGGTGTTGACCATACCTCAATATGGCCCTTGCATATGCCTTTTCCTTTTTTTTTTTTTTTTTTTTACCAGTATATAGCAGTGAGAAATATCCAAATTACTCCTGAGCCCTTTAAGGAATCCCTTTCTGCCCAGAAACTGTAAAGAAGAAAATACAGGAGTCAGTTATGAACACCTGAACTTAATGTTGGTAATGAGAGTGTGGTTATCTCTTCTCCTTTTCCTATTTACACCACTGTGGAAAACATTCCCTTTCACCTTGGAGCCAAGGCTGTTATTGCAACATTACAAAATTGCTGAGCAATTTTCTTTCTCTGCTTTGCTGTTATTTCCATTGAATCATCAGTTACCACCCATTGAATGAAACCAAACATCAAAGCAAACCCCAAAACACATTATGAATAAGTTGACACCCTTATTTTCCACATTTTTTCTTCTGTGAAAAGAGCAGGAATTTATACACAGCATCTGTCTGTCTTTCTTGTTTGGGGCTTTATTTTCACACCACAAACTATTCTAAAGAAATGAACATTTGGAAGGCTAACGCACAAGGATGGATTAATTTATCAAAGCATTAAACTCCATAGAGATTTCTTTTTTAAGTCAGCTGCCATTGATTGCAAGACAACAGGATGTACCGAGGGGACAGAAACACAGGTATGAAAAATGGATTCAACCTAAGGCAAGGCAACAGGGAAGGACTAAGATGTGTAACTGTCATTTATTAAATCACATAAACTGCAGAATCTTTTCTTCCTGGAGAAGAAATTTTGGTAAGCAAAACTACATGCTATAAAATCATGATCTTTTAATGGAAATTGTAGCAAGCTGGTTTTTTCAGCTGGGGAAAAAAAAAATACAATTGAGTGATTGTTATCCACAAGGCAATCAGAAGTTTAAAACCATGGTTTCCACTTTACCAAACCATTTTTATGGGCTGGATTTGTCTGGGGAAGGAAGAAGTCTTCTTTTTTTTTCTTTCTCCAGCATCAGTGATTAACATATATAGGTCACTACATCAGATGTAGAAATCCTCTAGCAACACACTACTTCTGAAATAATGCACTGCATTCAAAGACCCCACAGAACTGTACACAAAGTACTCCATTAACAGCAGGTGCTGTACAGAAAAGCTCTCTTTAAAAGAGCTTTTAATTACAGTATATCTTTGTTTAGAAGCCACCTTCAACTACCTTTTCCTTGTGAGCTGCAGGGAAAAGCAATTAAATGTACGAGAAAACCACCCTCAATTTAAAGCTGTGGGAAAAAGCAATTAGTGTAAAAGAGACCTTAGCTTGTAGACAAAGAAATACGGTATGTGAAGTCAGTGGAGGCTGAGCATTACTTTGGCATAATTAATACATGTTGTAAATCTTGAGATGTGCAACTACCCCAAGTTGAAAGTCATAGCTGGCTGTGCAGCCCATGTTTATTCCCAAGTCTCCCTCTAACAACGGAGTTTACACAAAATTACATTTATCTCTCTCACCTGTATAATTCACACCTTCTCAAAATTCCCTTTACAGAGGTGAAGGTTTTCAGTAGAGCTGAGTGAGCAGGAAGACACAGGGGTTTATTTATTTAAGCGAGGCCACTGGCACTGGCCACCAAGGAACGCTTTACTAGAGGAGGAAAGGGATCTTTTTGGTCTCATTTGGTATTTTTAATTTACGAGACTTGTTTTTAATACTGGAACTAATCTCATACTAAACCCTCTTTCTCAACACTTTTCCCATCACAGTATAGCAGAGTCCTTTTAGCCATAGTGCAAAAAGGGGTTCAAAGGTTTGGTGGATTGTTTGGTTTTGGATGTTGTTTTTTTTTTAATAATTGACATTTACAAAATGGTTTCTGTGTTTTTAGGAGCTAATCTTTGATGATCAATGACATCAAAACTTGTGGGAAAAAAAACCAAAAAACAAAAATACCCAAACAAAACAAAACAAAAAACCCAAATTATCAACAACTTCACTGAAGTTAAAGGCAAAAATGTTCCTTACTAAAACAACACAAGAAAATGCTTCATTTGATGGCACTTTGTAGAGGATACAAAGGTTAATTAGATACTTTCTATTGCATTATATAGCAGGAAACCTCTGTTAATTACTGCTTCTCCAATGTGACTGATTCGTTAAAAAACAACTATGGAACAACAAATAAAAAAATATAATTATTTTTCCCATTCCAACACAAACTATTCCAGGTTTTAAGAACTGTGCCCTCTGGGTGCCTGTTTCTCTGCATAAAACCTAATTTACTGCTATATTCCAAAGCCTATGACCTTTTATCAAAATTAGATAATAACAGAGACACTGAATGGTTAATTTTAACATACAGCATTACTAAAACCCTAAAATTAATGAAACTTCTACCAGCTTCTAAGCACCTCAGCATTTGTTCCTGTGTTTTCTCATGTCCTACGTTACAGGAGAAAAGATTGATATTAATGGCTTATTTTACCACTATTTTACCACTTAATATTGTAAGGGAGGTGTCTCTATAAATATTTGAATTTATGAGCTTTTGTGAGTTTTCTCAACCAATTAGTCAAATTTCTGCCTTGAAGGCCTCTCCTTGCTAAATCCAGCTTTTTTGGGTTTTGTTATTTAGTGCACTACTGTATTCCTTTAAAGGCAAAGTTCAATTATTTCTCTTTTGAAGGTCTGAGTGCCTTGCTTAAAATGCCAAGTGCATTAAAAACTGTCCTCCCTTGACTTTTGCAGGGAGATATAGAAGGATAATAAGTTAGTTGGATTTAATGGAATTTTGAAATTGATCATGTGTGTGTGTACATGTGCATGAAGATACCAAAATAAGGATTAAATGCCATCAAATCATCAAGAACACTTGTTTTTTTAACCTTTTGCCATTTTTATTTCTTAACAAGGAACAAAAAAGAAGGAATGCTTTGTGGTTGGAAAGAAGGACAGGGATGCAGGGCACACTGAACTAGGATGAAAACCTACACTAACATAGTTCACAAGCACAGAAATATGTCTTTAAAGATACACAAGTATAAAAAAGACCAAATTATAGTGGAAAAAAGATGCATTTTTGCTCTTACTACTTGGGGAATCTACTGTTGCCCCTCTTCTGAATTACATTCACTGTTTTTAGGTATTTTTATTTAAATTTTTATGATAACTTTCTATGCTGTCTTTTTCCTCTGTGCTGGTATTGAATCCACAGGGGATGGCAAAACTTTTTACAGACAACCCAAGTGTGCTACGAGATCTTGGTGAACTTTGCAAATAGATGGTTCTTGGCCATGACAATTTATTCCTCATGTCTGGAATGGGGGGGGGAATTCTGCCCACAGTGGGAATAGCTTCAGGTCATCCCCTGTTAAAAAGTTCTGGAGACTTTAAAAGAGAGGAAAAACACCTTTAAATTTGACTGTGGTACCTGTTTGTCATGGCTGTATGTTCATGACAGGAGCCTTAGAAGGCTGTAGGGCAGACCCGACACCTTGAGCCCCGTTGTGTAACTCCTGGTTGTAGGAATCACCTTATGGGATCTGCTTTGGATAGTAAAGGCCGCAGGGGGATGTTTCTGCAGGGTTTCAAAAAATCTGTTTAGGAGCCAATTGCCTATGGTAGGCACGTTCAGCACATTCATGTATCTCTTCCAGTGCAAACTTTGAGTAAAAACTGAAATTAATTCAATTAAGTTTAAACATCTCAACTTTTTTTATGTTATGGGTAAACACATAAGTAGAGCAATAACTGAATACAAATGTTGCATATTTACTATGGCATGATCCAAGCAATTGCTACCAAAGCATTAAGGAAAATCATAATTTCAATCTTTTAATTACATTTTATAATTTTAGTGAATGCATTTATATTTAGAAGTTATGTATTATGCTTATCTTTGTTATGAGAGGATGATTTTAGCCCTGTTACTACAAGCCTGTTAACAATTAAAATAGCTATTAAGATTGGCATTTATAGCTTTTGTACTTCTTTTTCTTGTTAGTTTTCATCAAATAGTTCACACTCACATGAAGTATGCAGTCTGCTAATAGTCAGGAGCACAGACTGTCAAAAATGCTTTCAAACTTCTGGTCAAAGCCAGCTTTTTATGTAGTGGGATTATTAGTTCATCCTTTTCACACAAGTGTTGTGCTCATTATGCCTCTGACTTCTCTTACTTTTTGTCTTCAAAACATGATTTGAAAAAGTTTAGAAGGAAAACTTAAAAGCAGAGCAAAAACAATGCTGGCAACTTTTTTTGAATGCCAGAGTTTTAACTGATTTCTGTTTAAATATTTTCCTGACTTTCCATTCAAATAAGAATTATTGTGCAAGGTGTTACGGGGAGGGTTGACTACATCCCTGCAAAGTGCAACACAGTAAATGTCTGTGTATATTCTCCATA
This sequence comes from Certhia americana, assembly GCA_018697195.1. Lineage (NCBI taxonomy): Eukaryota > Metazoa > Chordata > Aves > Passeriformes > Certhiidae > Certhia > Certhia americana. Next base: position 3,665,853 of record CM031879.1, read on the forward strand.
TACCATACTATTAAAATCAATCTGTTCAGGTTAGTTTCCATTCTGAGGAGAGCTGAGAAACACAACCACCAGTTTCCGTCACGTGCCGCACCGCATCAATTAAAAATAAATTAAATTTCATGCAAAGAACCTAACTTAAAAATCTCAGCAAACAACAACAGAACCTTTTCACTAATGATTTTCAGTCATCAGAAGTGGAGAGAGGCTCAGACAGCAGACAGCATGGTCCCAGCATGCTTTTTGCCTTTTTTTTTGTTTGCACAGTAGCTGTCAGTTGCAGCCCTGCAGGTAGTAGAACCCAGTGGGAAGAGGGGCGGGACAGAGCGATGCTGCCTGAACTGACAGCAAATTTAAATTACTGAGCTTTCTTTTGCTTTTTTTCTTTCTTTGAGTGCCCTTTCCTTTCTTTTTTCTCTTTTCTTTTTTTTTTTTTTTTGGTATTTTTCTACTCTGCGACAAACTGAAAAGAATCAAGCACACACTAATTTAACAACCCTGCTTCGTCGTCTTCTTTTTTTTCCCCCTTCTGCTCCCAGGATAATTAAAAGAGAAACCTGTAAAGGCAACGTTCCTTCAAGCAAGTTGGTGCTGTAACGTGCTGGTAAGATGAATTTAATTTATTTTTTCTCCTTTCCTCATCTTTTCTTTTCCTTTTTTGGAGCTGAAAGCTTTTGTATATCTAACGCAGTCATAAGTGTGGTTCCCCTGCTGTGGAGGGTTAGGATGTAATGAAAAGGTGTAACGGCTTGATATGTGACCTTCTCCTATTACTTAAAATTGGTAATAACAGCTTTCGTGTCTGTCCTCATGATGCTTTTCTCTCTATGAATTGACTATTTGCTCAACACTGTGTATATAAGAGATGCTGTGATTGTCGCACTATGACAATGAGGACTTGATTGTTTTTTGGTTACTGTTCCATGGTCTTATCAGAACAGATACTGAGTTGGGGGGTTTGTGTTTGTGATTATTTTTCCCCTCTGAATGTTGCCTGAAGCACTGATACGACAGGGGGGTGGGGATGGGGGTGGAGGAGATGATCTTAGGTATCATCCTGCCTTGTTCAGCTGTTTACTAGGTAAGGAAGTGCAACACTGAAACTTTTTTTAGAAATAAATAAATATTTTTTCCACTTGCATCAAGTGGGATCAGTGTGTCCACGATTTATTGTTATCTGATGCTGGGTAAAGTTCTTGCTGTCCCTTGCATTTTCCCTCTGGAGAAGGGGGGAAGGGGTGTTCCACTCTATACCTTGTCTTACCATTGTAGTAGTTAATTGCAAGAAGCTAACAAACTTTGAGATGAAATACCAGGCGTTACTTTCATACTGTAAGGAATGATTTTGATGCTGTGGAACACCTCCTATAAATACCAGCCTGCCAGATACAATCAGATCTGTACTATACACATTACATTCCTGATTTGCAAGCCCCCTGATTTCCAAGATCTCCTTTCTAGTCTTTTTCTGGTACTAGCACATTATCATTTTATTTTTTCAGCAAATGAGATGTGTTTTGCTTTTGGTTTGTGTTTAAGCTTACAAAACTTCTAAGGTTATGTGTTTTTCTCAGGGTTTGTGTACGTAGTTCTGCCAAGTCTTAAATGCTACAACATCTACTAAAATCAACAGGAAGACTGAGCTTGTCCTGTATTTAAGAGGAAATTGCTGAGTACTGGCAGGACTGGGTCTTATGATTGCTGAACTATCTCTGTTTTCTCAACTGCAATTAATTCTTGTTGCACTTTAGGCTGGATCCTGTAGCTTTTACTGTAGTATTCAGAATAAACACTACTCTTACACTTAGTTGCAGTTTTGTGGTCATGCTGTTCAAAAATTTTTTGAACATAGGATGGGAATTTTAGGAGAAATTGAATAGAGCTAGAAAACCAGTCCTCTATCGCCTTGAAAGCTCTTTTTTTTTTTTTTTTTTTTAAAGTGGCACCCTGAAACTAATAATCTGCATATTGATACATAAGGCTTTCCAGACTCAAAGGTCTGTTTTGCCAAATGCATAATGTGATATCACATGAGAAGTTGTGTAAGGAGTGGAGAAGAGGAGCAGTGGGATTGAATACAGAGTCCTTTCCATGTCAAGGGAGTGGGGAGAGGATGAGCCAGTGTCATATAAATCACATCCTTTCACAGAAACTTTGTTAGGGCAGAGGGTTAAGGGCGCTGCACTTGCAGAAGTTCATCACTCCCTATTTCAGTCTCAGTTTCAAACACTGTAATACTTTTCTGAAGGTTTACTTTGCTTGTGCAGAAAATGCTGTTGGCTTGTGAAATGAGGTCGTTGGAGCTCCCACATCTTGCTTTTGCCCTGAAAACTTGCCTTCCCCCACATCAACATCAAGGTCTGCAAGGCCCAGAAAATTAGGCATTGTCCCTTGTAATCCTAAACTCACATCCATTTATAACCAGAGAAGAAAAGGGTTGAATTCAGTGTTCTTGTTATGGAAATAAGTTTTTATTCACTCAGTATCAACTGACAGTTAGAAGCGTATCTGATGTAATATGAATAAACTGTAGGCTGTTGTCGGTAAATTATGCATTTATAGTCTCACATTCTCCTAGAAACAGTGCTTTTACAATGCTCAAGTGGCCTAATGGGGTGAAATAACCACCAATGCTCTCATCTGAGCTTCTTAATCAGCCAAAGTCATGAGAAGTCCATGGTGGTTGTTTCCCACTGCCCATGGTGGGCATCTCAGCCATGGGTGAAGCTGCAGGGATGAGAGCCTGAGTTTAGCCAGGGGTCTTTGGTCACAGAGATGATGTCAAATTTACTGTTATGAGGCAAGATTAAAACATAGTACAGCTCAGTTTAGATGCTGAGTTTTGTGGCAAGAATGGATTCCTAAATTCTTAAACTACAAAGAAGCTGTACATTTAACTAAAACAACTACTCTAACCCAACCTGTCAGTCTACATCCTCTTTGAATGTAGCCTTTAAATATATATATTTTTTTTAATTAATCTGTGCACTTTAAATTACTGTTGGCTTCTAGCAGTACTGTCCTCTATTCAGTACTTGGAAATTTCTAGTTGAATGCAACTGCTTTCATTGTAACAAAAAAAGAAAAGCAAGCCAGAAAATGTGCTGTAATTTCCTGTCAGTAACAGAGAAATAAGAAAACACTAGGCTAATAAAAATGATAATCTGAGTTTACAACTGTTAACAAGATTCCTGAATAGAAATGGTGCTATTATGCACAAAGAATTTCTATCATCACTGGAGGAATGTAGTATAAAATTATGAGGTTCATTATTAGGGTCCTGTCAACCCATCAGAAATCAACCCATAATCTTACTTGTGAAATGCCATAAGTTTTAGCATCTTCCCTCCCCTCCTACTAATAAAATATTAAAGAAAATTTATAATTAGAAACTTTGATAACATAACTGTGAATTTCCTTTACAGCAAAAAGCTGGCATAATTCTGTATGTCTTCCACATCTCTAACGTTCCATACAAAGTCACTGCAAGTCTGAGTCTCACACAGCAGGTAAAATTAAGGTAAATCACAGACTTGCCATGGGCAATAATGATGGGATTTCATCAGTTGCTTTCTCCTGGGAGAAGCTAGATTCCCAGATTTTTCTCAGGACTCTGAAGAATTACTAAAGAATGTCATAGCACCTCCTTCCCTGAATGGAAGCATTATTTATTAGCATTGCATTTCTGGTCAGCTCAATTCAAGTGTGATAGAATCTTGGTAAATATTCTTAGATTTTAACCACTGCAGATTATTCCATTTCATTCTAGGAGTAAAAGACTCTTACATTTCTCTTCTAACTGCAAATTATTTATGTCATTGTAAGGGGCTTGCTGTGTTTCCATTTGATTTAACATATTAGCCATGGTCTTCTTTCAACAAGAACCACTCTTGCAAGAAAGCAGTACATAGGCTCAGAGTGACCCCAAGTCACTCCCCCACTACCTGATTGATAAGAAATTGGTCTACCACTTGCCTAAACACACTTCTCCCACAAGTCTAGCAACCAGTCACATGTCCTTCATCTCCTTGTCATGTGCACATGGCTTACTGCAGAGTCCTTGGGGCTCCTAACCCTGTGTAGAGTATAGAGAACCCTAAAAATAATCTGAAACCTCCTAATGACTCTCATCATCCCCAAGGCAATAGAGCTCATAGTATTTATCAGATCGCGTGATAAGAATTAAGAATATAAATAAGTATTTTATCTATTAATGTAAACAGTAAAATAATATCAAGAAGGAAACAAAGTGAGAAGAGAACTAGAAGTCCAGAGAGCTCATTTCTAGACTATAATTACCATCACCCAAAGCCTTCCTTGCATTGCTTTGCATGTCCCATAGCCTGATAACTCAGTTCCTGAACTGATGTGCTCTGAGACTTCTTGAAACCACATCTTTCCTACTCACATTGTTAAAGACATGTATTGTCATCTTCCTTGGGGATGGTAACAATGTGGGAGCAACCCAAAAGCTCAGTGTATTTTTTTTTTTATTTTTAAATTTGCCTTCTCAATCTGGAACCACCAACTGCCTCTGTGTGACCCACAGAGGTGATTGTTCTCTGTCCATGGCGTTTGAGCACCAGAGATAGGATTCATCTCAGCCAAATTTAGATGCCTATGATGTAGACACCTATATATGAGTGAGCCACTTCTGCCTCTCATTACAGTCAGAGAAAACAACTAGGTGCTTTTTCAACTTCTGTTTTCTTACAATCCCACGGAATGACATCATATTCAAAACTCAGACCATTTAACTTCCTCTCCTCCTCAAATTTTATCTACTGTTGCCATATTTACTTTAGACATCTCCTGTAACTACTTCACAAAGACAGAGGACTTAAACCTTCTTAAATTACATGAATCGAAAAACTATTGACTTACCAAGCCTCATATACCTGGCAGTAGGCTTCAAACAAGGCTGATCCTAGTGAAGTTAGGAGTAGAATGCATGGGCACATCCATATATCACTGACATAATGTCACTCATATATATCATTAGTCCTCCAGGGCTGCTGGAGGGAAGCTGTCACAAGCGCATTCCAGGCAATGTGTTTAACGTCTAATTAATCTTGTTCCTTGTGGTTAATTTTATTAGGCTGAACTGATCTAGTGAAAGGAGGTGCTGTGATTGGTTTATTTGTTCTACTTAGTAGACCAGTGGCATTTAAAAGTCATGCTGCAATGCTATAAAAAATCCCAAGCTCAGGAAACTCCATGAGTGTGATGAAGTCTACCTATTTTAGGCACCACTATTATAACAAGTTGATGCTCCTGATGTAAATTCCCTTATTCAGAGGACACTTTGTGCATTTGAAAGCTTTCAGACTGATACTTTGTCTTCCTAAATGTTTATAGCTAAAGCTGTGGTAAGACTGTAAAAATTGTGTTCTGCAGAACGACCCCCATCTCCCAAAGGTACCTCACACCTGCAGCCCACTTGGCCATCTGTGGAGGGGCTTTTTGTGTCCTCTTGGCCCTGTGCTGGGTCCATTCAATTGTTTTCATGTCCAAGTCCATGGTGTATGGCATGAAGGGCTGTGGGTGATGCTGATGGGTCACAGCCCACCTGAGCAGAGTGTAAAAAGGGTCTGAGGGAGGCAGCATCAGAGCAGCCTTGCTTGCAAGGTTTAGAGGAAATGATACCCAAGGATGACCATAAGCAAGATCAGTCAGGTTTATATTCAAGGAAAATCAGGTTTATTTAGAAGCCAAATATGTCAGCACATAAATATATATTAATATGTATATATTAATATGCATATTAGAGAATGGTGTTAATAATGCCAAAGTTGTGGGTTCAGTTCCTGTATGGGCCATAAATTGAGTTTGAGTTGGACTTGATGATCTTTGTGGGCCCTTCCAACTCAGAATATTCTGTGATTCTATCTTATAAACACATAGTATGGCTGCTGGACACATAAAACCCCACTAGACAGGTGAGACATTCAGCAATAGGAACACATTCTACCATCAGACAAACATGGTCTCCCTTTAGTTTTTGTTCTTCTCTTCACTTAGGTAACCTTCAGCATCTTAAAGAATAAATGTAGGTTTGGTTTAAGTCAGAGAAACTGGATTTTTGCAATTCATTTAAGCGTAAAATTGTTGATTTTCCACTCAGTTGTCGATCCACTTCTCAGTACAGTGGTATTCAGCCAAGGTAGGTGGACTTGATGATCATGGAGGTATTTTCCAACCTTAATGATCCTATGATCATAACACATGGTTGAGGTAGCTCTAGTCTGAACCGGAGTTCTGAAATGCTTTGCAGAAATAGTCTTTATTCAGACAATGGGAGTGGCCAGGTTTTGAAGCCAGCATAAAATGTGTTATGATGCACTTGAATAATATTCAATTCACATAATAAGAGAGCTCTGAACACAGGATTGTGCACCTTACACATTTGCTGTTTCCAATGATTAATGCATAAACTCTCTACCAGCCAGTGAGCAGTCCAGAGGGCCCATGGACTGCATTTTGGATAACAAGAGACAGAAGCATCAATTAATAGTGGCTCTTAATCAATCTGATATAGTCAATGTTTTCCATGGGCGCTCCATTAACAAGCAGCTCACAGCTCTACCAACACCTTTCTTTTCCTGCACTCTAAGTCCCTGAATTATGAAGGACATTTGCATAATAAATGGAGCTTTTGCACTCAAGAGCAAAGGCTGCCTATCCAGTGTCACAAAGTAAGAGAGACCACATTCACAGGACATTAGAGGCTGGGTACTCTTGCTGAACAGGTTTACACATTTAAGCCTTGATCCTGCAAGGACTTATACACATGCTTAACCTAACACACTGTGAATGAAATCCTGGGCCTCTCAAAATCAATGACAAAAGTCCACTGACTTCAAAGGGCCACTCTCTGAATAGCCTTTTTGGTTTCAGTGCAGCCACACAGCGTGCAGAAGTGTGTGAGCTGATCTCCCCAGCCCTGCATGCTTGTGTGAAGTCTTAAGAGATTGAGAGAGTTGCTAAGTGTATCTTTTGGAGCACTTCTGTCTCACAACAAACTATAGGCAAAGATGTTTTCATGTTTGATCTGTGCTCTTTACGAGTTTTCCCAAACCCTGTGGTAAAACCTGCTGAAGAAGCCTGTGAGCAATTCATAATGCAATTCCATCCCTGGCTAGTATTGCATTCTGAGCAGTTTGTTTTCTTTACTTTCCAAGAGATCCAATCCCTGGAGTGAGGTGATTATGCTGGAATCACATCTTTCTTTTTTAAAGAAAAAAAAATCTATAGCTCACATGATTTTATAGGAAATCTGGGAAATATCTGCTGAAATGACTTGCAGGTCGGGAAAAAAAATCGTGTATGAATTTGTGCTCTATTCAACCACTGGTTTTCATCTGCTTTCTGCTGATAATTGAGATACCTTCCTGCAAAATCTAACATCTGTCTCAGGATCTGTTGGAGATCAGAAACTCAGTCCTGGGCCTGTCTCAGTGTATAAAACTCTCCTCTGGCAGTGATATCCCTCAGACTCACTGTGGAGTCCTGAGGAGTTGGGTGAAACGTTCAGGACAATGGAAAGTGGTATTAGCCCCATTTTTCGGCACAGATCCTTTTCCAAAGCAGGTTAAGTCAATGATCCAATGATGCTGTACAGACCCTCTGGTTCTGGGAGTGGTAAATTACACTCCCAACCCTCACAGTAGCTGAGGTGCTGGAGCTGGGGGGTCTTGGGCTGCCCTGAGCAGCACCAAGGTGTCTCAGCTCCAGTAACAGAGCTCATGCTGGAAAATGCAGATCCTGTGAGTGACACAGCTGCTCTGGTGTGCAGATGCACCATTGCACCATGCATGTGCCCAGGACTAGGGAGGTTTTGGCTATCTCCCTAAGCCTGCAAAAACATTTGTGAGGACAATATGTGTACTGTAACAGGAAGCAAGGGTTTGAAAATATATTTATAAAGTTTTGCATCATAAAGTTATGCTTTAGGATAAACCTCTGTTAGCATTTGTGTAAGCCAAATTACCACTTCTCACCTAAATTAGTGGCAGTCATTTGAGAAGGAGAGTAGTCTGAGTGAGCTCAGTGAAGCTACTTTTTTCTCTTTCAGCATTTTCCTTTGACATGTTTCATTGCTCCAGCAGCAAAAAAAAAAATAAAAAAAATAAAAAAAAACCGCAAACCCCACCTTTTTTTTTTTTTTTGGCTTTTACTGTAAAGGTGTTTTAATTTTATCTTCATCGTGCTCCTGTACTAATGGGCTTTACACATTCCCAGCAAAGTCCTGTGTGAAATTCTTAACCACAGAGATTACAGAAATTTACTGCTTCACTGGTGTGGTCAAGTTGCCACAAAATTGCATTTGTTAATGTAGCTGTGAAAACACACGGCACCTGCCATCTCTGAGCATAAGGATTTTAAATATGGCTTGGAAGAATTTAAGAATGCCTATAAAATGGGGCTTGGCTGTGTCAGTTTAGCTTTAGGAAGGAGACTGTGCTATAAAATACTCACCCATAATTGGACACAAGTGACAGCTTTACTTAACTAGTGTTCACAAATGAACGAGCAATGAAAATGTTCTGCCTTTCTCACCCCAGAAGAATGACCATGGCAGATGTTAATACTGTTGAGAACAGCTTTATTGTAGGTACAGGTGAGACAAATGGAGGATTTATGAGTCTGGGGATTGAGGGAAGGGGAGGAAGGGTGAAAGTCTAATGTTCTTCCAAATAAGTGCAATGTCCATTCCCAAACACATTGCATGGCACACGCAGTGCACTAAAGCAGAGGCTATTCTGTGTCCATGAATTCATGAGCATGCCTGGGGTTTTTTTTTTGTTTTAACTACCCAATACCCAGAATCACAAACTGAACATGATTCTGCTGTTTATTTCCTTATGTTCTACCCTGTACCCATTTAAGTTGATGGCAAATCTCTAACTTAATTGATAATACGATGTAATCAATGTAATCAAAGTCTGGGAACTCAGTGACCTGTGAAAGTGTAAACAAGAGACAACGTTGTTTCTCTGATGAAAGTCCTGAGACTAGGCTTGGCCCAGCATCTGCTGGATCCTTTCTGTTCATTTTAATGAGCTTACAAATGGTCCCTAACATAATGTGCATTCAATAGAAATCAGCATTGGTTTTTCAGGCACTGATCCAGTAAAGCCCTTAATTATGTGCTTAAGATTATGGTATGGGAATAGTCCCATAGAAGCCACTGCAACCACAGAAATGTTTTAAGCTCAGCAAGTAAGAAAATGTTTTGTTGCTGGAATATCATCACATTTTTTTCCAGTCAGTTGCCTCTGCCAAGAAAATGAACAAATACAGTTTCTAGAAATCCAACACCATAAGACGCCATAAATATAGTGATATTCAGAGTTTTACCCTTTCTTTTTTTTTTTTTCTTTTTTTACCTGCTTTATATTCCTTTATGCCCAGATATAGCAAAGCACTTAACTGTAGTTGTGACATGAATAGGAGCACTTGCATCTTGAAACTCAAAGCTCACTTCCCTTTTAGATTCAGGGTAAGCTCACAAGTGGTGATGCTGTCTGTCATCAGTCCCATTTCTAGGTAGGATGATGTTTTTAACTTTATAAAAAGTAAAGCTACAGTAGGAAAATAGGTAAGTAAGAAAATAGGAAAGTAAGTAGGAAAATATTCTTCCCTGTATTTAAATTCTGGTTGTTTATCTCAAACTCCTTAACCAGGTACTTTTTTAGAAGAGCTGCTTAAATTCAGTTTGAGCTTTTGTGCCATGTGGAGCACACATTGTTTAACTGCTTCACTTCACTTCAGCTCATCCCACCTCACTAGAGGGGACTGCATTTCTGCATCCTCTTATTTTCATGAAACCTCTTTATATTCACCAGGATTTTTTCAGGTAATGCTGTTTACAGCAAACACAGCCTGTGGTGTTTCCAAAAGTTTCCTGCTGTCAGAAGCATGAGGGCCAAATTGAAAATATTGGTTTGGGAGAATGTAATCTTTTCAGCACAGGCTCTGGTCAGCGTGGCTGTGTGCAGTGCAAGTGCCCAATAGTAATGATGTCCAGGCACAGGGCCAAATGCTAAAACTGCCCCCAGAGTGAATATACTCACACTTTGTGAGAGAAGCAGTAAAGTATTCTTGTTTTCTGGCCAGCAACACAACTTCCCAGGGGGATAACTTTTGCCAGGAGTATGAATAAGCTGCATTGAGGGTATGCCTTATGGCAACTGCTGCGTCAGGGACTGCTAAGTAACTCATAAATAAGCAGTCCCTGCTGCCCCCCAATTCCAGTATCCAGCTTCAGAATGTACTTATGTAGGTCCAAGTATAAAGGCTTGCACAGTGGCCTCAGTGGGCTCTGAGAAGTGCCAAGGCAGAGATGGCTACTTTCCATCTCCTCCTCCTTCGACTGGCCATAATTTTTCTGGCAAGCACAAATATACAGAGCCTAGAAGGATTTGGCTTCTATTCTTCAGCTCATATTCATCATGTGGGTTGCTCCAGTGAAGTTATGAAGCCAGAAGCTCCTGTTATGGTAGGATAAAGACTCCACCACAGCTGAAATCTTTATTAGCAAATTAATTATGAATAAACACAGGAAAAATAGGCACACTTTAATAAACTCAGCAACTATCCTGTTTTGGGCACACAACGTGTTTACACCCACAACAGAAATACATTAAAATGTAGGGGGCTTTGCATTAGTGCTCATTTTCAGTTTTCTTGAGATCTTCAGTTCCACTCACATAAGCATGCCAAACCTTCTGCTGATATAAATCAGCGTGATCCCTTGAAGACTGTTGAGCATCTGCCCCAGAATGGCAAATAATACCCTCTAGAGCCCCACTAATCTTTAAGGATGATAGAAGTTACTGATCCAACATGAACAACTTTTTAACACCATCCAGACAAAAATAATTTCAGGCAGGAACCACTACACTAGGGATAATCATATATTCCATAAGGATGTAGTAGAGGTTAACTGCATTCTTGCAGCAAAGCACCCTGTTTTGGTTTAAAAGGTTTAAGACCTGCTTACAAGGATGCAGCAGTCCTAAGTTTTGTGCAGAAAGGTAGTAACAGATATAACAAAGAATATGAGCATTTGGACATCCATAATGTTCTGTACTGTGCCTCTGTATGAGACATTCCCCAGTTCTAACTGCTAACATACAATGATCCAGCTGCTGCTTCTTTGCAGCAGAATTGAGAACTCTAATTTCAAATAATGCAATAAAATGATTTTCTGGAAGGCAATACTCTGTCCTTGTACTCCTTTTCTTCAGGTACATTTTTCTTGCCTTTCAGGACATTTCCTTACTTACTGCACAGATACCTTCTTTTGGAAAAAGATAGAAATATTATCAGCTGATGTGTTTATCTAAGAAAAATCTGTATCATTTAGACAAGGATAATCAACCTCTTCTGTATATGAAGACAATCTGAGCACCATAAAACAGAAAAACATTGTTATAGTTTAAATTTCTTTATGTTCTTCTCTCTCGTCGGTATAAGAATATACTTTTGTGATGGAGCTACTTATCTTTGGTTGAATACAAGAGTGAGCATACAGAAGCAGTTCTTTTTTTCTGGTATTTCCAGTCAGCTTCATACCTCAAATTATTAAAAAACCTTTGGAAAGCCTTTCTCATGAAGTTATTCACAAATTGTATTAGTTAGTCTTCAAAGATTTTATTAAAATAAAAATGGAAGTCTATGACCCTTACTAGTGGTTTGTCTTATACAGATGTATTTCTCTGCTTGACTTTCACAAAATACATTAGGAAGAATAAATGGCATTGAAACAGGACAGGAAATGCTTCAAAAGGAACTAATTTTCACATGCTGCAAAACTAGTTTGGGGACCATCCTGAAAGATCCTCCATGCCTCCTCCTTTCTTTATGCAGCTTTATTCATTGTCTTAAAATTAATTTTTCAGAGTGAGAAAACTTGTTCTTAGGAAGGTGATAAAATCAATTTTGAAAGTCCTAGTGATAGTAGTGGTTCACATTGCTGCTGGTGAATATGTTGTAGACAAGTCTCTAGGGTTCTGTCATTCCTAGGAAGAAAATAGCCAAGGACCACCCTTTAGCCCCACGTGTTGTTGAGCTGGTACAGCTCATGTCCATCCACACACACTCCTCCAGCCCCAGACAGAACTGCCAGAACCCAACCTGCCTGTGGTACCTGCTGTCCCCCAGCCCAAAACCTGGAATGTTTTAGAGAGTGACATTTGGCATAACCCGAAGCTCTACAGGGGAGCAGGCTATTGCCTGAAGGTCTGTGAATGGTCAGGAAATGGCCCTTAGGCCATGTTCCTGGTCTGGGTCTTCATATTAGTGTAGACATAACAAGTGGAAACACAGATCAGAGGGAAAGTCCTCCCCAGAATACTTACAGACTCTGATTTGAACTTCAGCCAGGTGCACTTTCAGACTTTACCTACACTGCTAGAGGGGCCTGAAAAAAAAGAAGTGGGAATTATTGCTGGCAGGTGTCTGTATGGGCTAAGTAGGATGCTCTCAAGTATGAAAGCATAACCTGTGTAATAAATGTAACCTGTGTAATAAAACCTCAGTGTGTTGATATATCAGACAGAGCATCCCTGAACCAGGAAGTTTGGGAAGGTGTGAAAGTGCTGTAAGCTTGGTTTACTCTTACAGTTTGCTTTAGGTATCCACTAAATGGACACAGGACAGTGACTTGGACAAACACCTGATCCAACCTGGTGCAGAATCCTCCTGCTACCTGAAAGAGTGTGGGCTGAGGCAAGCATTATGCCTTCCTTAGAGGAAAGAAGGCTGGCTGTTGGTACAGAGCTATTGAGAATGGGTAAGGGCTGCTGGAGTGGAGCTGGCTTTCAGACCAAGCACGTCCATCCAAATAAACACTCCAGGTACTCATCAATATGCCCTTGTCCAGGAGCAAATTGGATTCTGAACAAGCATCCAAAAATATAGAAGTGTAAACATACTGATGCTGTCCTTTTGGAAAACTCAGCCGCATACATTTACCAGTGCAAGAGGGGATGAGGGACTGTGGATTGTGTTATTCTATTCACTTTAAACATTAGTTTTGATAATTTTTCTAAATGAGTCTTTATCTTTCACTGTTTCCTGTATTCCCCAAAATTATTATTAGCAAATAAACTGATCTTCCTAAGCTGTCTCTGAAACAAAAATGGCTTTGTTGCATGTGCAGGAACTCCAAACTAGGTGAAATTTGCTCCTGGCAATGGAGTAGTGGCACCATGCAGACACATCTACTAATAATGACACTTCTTTTGGTGTGTGTTGTGCAAGCAGCTATGGCAGGTTATGTTCCAAACCTCGTTTTATTAAATGAACAATACAGACCGCCTGTAATTGTTATGTCAGGGGAAAATAAAAGCATAAAATATACATACGATATGATGATGTGAAAATGCACATAGAGGAGCATGCTAATATGCATTCCTTCTGCAGGGTTTTGGCAGGCTTTCCAAACTGTCCAGTTTAAAATTAGCAGGGTAAGAAGAGATGTCCCAAAATTTAGTGTAATTTGGATTTATCATTACCAGACTTACCTCTGAGAGAGGTAAGTTCTCTTTTCACAGGATAGATAAGTCTTCTCAGAATATTTCCCCAGACAGATTCTCTTCTGCACATCTCCTTGCCAACTGGAACCTTTTGATCTCAACATCCTCAGTGCCAAATTCTTTAATGGTGTAAATGAGTGAAACTCCACCTAAGGCAGTGGAGAAGATCCCATTTGCACCTGCAGAGAACTTGGCTTTGATTCTGTAGCCAGGAGAGATTAAAACCATTGGTTCTAGTAGATTTGTTAGCCTGTAAAAATGCTCCTCATCTCCAGTTGCAGATAGCTCTGTAATCCAGTCCAAATGTGAGAAGGAAAAGCAGCAGAAAATGCTTTTGAGGGTGTGAATCCTGGAAAGGGGGGGTGATACACTGGAAGGTTTAACAGGATTTTGTGATCTCTGTCTTATGATTGAGGATACATTACCATCATTTTGATTCTGGTCTCTTCACTTGCTCGCTGTGCAGTTTTTTTCCAGATCTCCTAATGTGAACCACTTACTCCAGATTGCTCTTTGAAGAAGGCATCCATTGATACATCAGAGATTAAATGAGTCACTCATGATGGATGTGGTTCATGGCTTTATATACCACAGAAAATTATGTATTTTACACTACCTTGTAAAATAACCATTTATCTAAGTAAACATATTGACTCCTTTTGGGTTCATATGAAAACTATCCTGGGCTGTGAATCTTAATTTAGCAAGTTCTTGACAGGCAGGAAAAAAGACAGCTAACAATGATGGAGAAGAATCAGTTACTTAAATGTCAATAGAGGGAGGTTAAAAAATGAGCTCAAAGTAACAGATCAATTTGTTCTCCAGTGTCCTGTCAGAGATACAGACTTGGCAACTTCTACCACCTTTTCCCCCACTCTCAAAAACAAACAAACAAAAAAAAAAAAGGAATAAAAAAGCCTTTCCTTGCCAAATTTTTTGGCAATTGATGCAGTTGTATCAGTTATATGCTGCTTTGATGTCAATTCCAACAGGAAAACAGCACATGGTGGACAAAGAAATGAGGCCAAAGGTTGGAACAAAAGGAAAAGGTTGAGTCATTTTCCAGAAATTCTACCTCTTATCTTTCCATACGTATTGTGGGTACCAAAGCAAGGTATCTCTTTTCCAAGCACCATAGATTGCACATCTGTAATAAGGAAATTTTTTTCTGATCCAGATTCTCCACAGGGCCTTTCCATGTGGGTCACAGTAACATTTGAACATCTGACACTGGTAAAACTGAATCGGTGTAAATGTGCACTGATTCTTCTTCTGAGTTGAAAGTATCAGAAGGCATAAGAAAGGTGAAAGAATGCAGTTTAAGAATGGAGGTAAAATGGCCTCATCCAGGTCCTTTGGGAAGCTCTGTTCTGTTCTGTTCTGTTCTATCTAGTGGAAGAGGAATACAGGTCAGGACTTGCTCAGCTTGCTCAGCTCAGCTTTCAAAAAACAACAGGTTAAATTGTCTAGTGTCTGACCATTTCTGCTTGTTAGCTCAGATTGCATTTAATTGGTGCACCTGCCTGATTTCTGGCCTCTCCATATCCTTTTCCTGATAAGTGTTTACATTCCCCTCACTCACAAAAGGGTCCAAGGTGCTGAGTGCATCATTGACTTCAGCCAGCTTTGAACCAGACCAGTAATCACTGCAAGCTTCTGACCTGCTGGCTCTAAGTATCTCGGACAAATCATCTCAGAAACAAAGCAGAATATCAGAGCCAAGTATTATCTTCTATATTTCTGCTTTCCCAAAGGTTTACTCTCCAAAAAATCCATTGTCCTATATGTAATATAATATAATTCACCGTGGAGCAAAACACTGTATCATGATACAGATCTGGGCAGTGATTGAAATAATAACAGACTGTTTAATTGCTAAATTACAGTAGTGATATTATGAAATAACATATTATATCCGCATTTATAATAAATTAATCCATCATGATTAAAGGTCTCTCAATGAATACCAAATGAATTAATACATGATTGGCCTTTATAAGTATAAGCCTTTAAAATTATGCAGTTTTCTGCAAGCAGCTAGCAGCCCACAGGATGAAGTGGCAATGAGAAAATCTGTCACAGGAAAACTTTTCTACATTTCACGCAGAACACCTTTTCTTTCAGAACGTTTTTGCATGGAACTCGTTACCAATTATGACAGATAGCTTTTTAACAGGAGAAAATATGCCCATAATCGCACAATGTTTGGGGGAGAGGGGAAAATTACCACAATATGACTAATTTTATGAAAGACATCTGTCATTTTCTACTGTTGTAATACAAGCTGTTTAGTAAGTAAATTTAATTAACCAGATTTCTCATTTTAAAAAGGGGGAAAAAAAGGCTTTTACAGCATGCCAGGAGCATATCCCTTGAATATAGTTTGTTTAATGCACCCAATTAGACTGAATCATCAAATTTTCTGAACCTTAAATATCTCAAATTAATTTTTTTCCACATTGTTTTTCTATACACTCTTTTGCAGCCATTTGTACTATGTAGTGGATGTTGTTTATAGTTGATATTCCTTTTTTTAGAGTTTCTGCTTAAAGCCAGGGCTTCTTGGTGCGTGGTCACACGCATAAAGAAAGAAATCTCTGCCTAAACAGGTCCCATTGAAAAAGAGTGACATGCAAAGAGTGAGAAGTGAGAAAGGCAGAGAGAGCAGGTGTATCTGTCCCAGGTCATAAATAATTCAGTGAAACATCTGAGTCTTGGTCGGGTGTCATCTCAAATACTAGACCACACTATAAAAGGATATAATTGTAAGTCAATGGCAAGCTCCTGCTAAGGGCTGTGAAATTTCCTCTGTTATTAAAATAATTGCAGACCTGAAAGGTTGGTCTTTTTTTTTTTTTAAAGAGAATATGGTTCATTTTTGCAAAGTACTGACTGGACAACCTTTAGACAACTAGTACCATACAGAAAGAAGTTCTATAAAGGTGGGTTGTTTTGGTTTGGTTTTTTTTGTAATGTGTGAAAGATTATGTTATAACACTGTTTCCCTTGAAAAACTGCCAGCATTTATGCAGAGTTTTCCAATAGCCAGTAAGAAAAACAACCAAACAAGTGAAAATTTATTTTATTGATGTCAGTGGGAATCTCGGTGAGTTTCACTGACTGCATTTTAGGCTACCTAAGATCAAAACCTGAATAGAAATCTCAAATCAACCTCAGTTAAAATAATCAAATAATACTAATTAAGCTGATTGCAATTTAATGTAATGTGTTTTCCATTTGCTTAAACTATTCTTAAGAATACTCAGGTTAGTAGATGATCACCTTCTAAACAAAAATATTGGTGAATTTCTAATGCTAGTGTACCTTCTGAATTCTGTTCTTAAATACAGCACCATCCAAAATTTGATATCTTCTCCTTTTGTACGCAAGGGTAGACTTCAGAAATGAAAAAAGAAATCAATGCAACAAATACCCACTGCCTGTGAGTGTGTTGAACTGTACAGAATTTTACTGAGGAATGAAAGCATCTTCTTTGAATCTTTTTTTTATTATTATTTTTTTAATTTGATTTCATTTAGAAACATTTACATAGTTTATGTGTGGGGAGCACAGCATTAATTCTGGCAAGATTTGTTATCCTAACAGATTTAGGAAGTTAATTTTACATAATATATGTCTGGTATTTGGAGAGCATCATTCACTTAGTAGCATGAATAGAGTTACTAAATGTGGGGAATAAGTCAGTCCAGCAGATAATAGATTGCTTACTGGGGTGGAATAATCATGCAGAGGAGTGGATAGGGAAAACTGAAGGACTATGGTTATCCTTATGTATATGCACACATTGTAAGTCTTCCAGAATATATGCAAGTTAAACACTGCATCCAGTTCTTTAGACCAGTGTCTTCCTCCAACTTGAAGGATGAGTTGATAATTCCAGTAAATGACCCCTCTCTCCTGCACATGGCCTTTGGATGAGTTCACATGGAGAAAGGTCATAAAGTTGGTAGAATAGTACCAGGCTGAGAGTTGAAATGTGAATTTAAACATCTCTTTTTTCTTTTCTTTTCTTTTTTTTTTTTTTTTTTTTTTTTTTCTTTTGTGTGTGTGTGTGTGTGTGTGTATGTGTTTTTGTGTGGTTGGTTTGGTTTGTTTGGGTTTTTTTGTCACAGACTTACTCTGCCCCATTTATCAAGGCTGTATTCAGGCAACATGAAGTGCCTGTGTCTGGTCAGGGGACAAAGCTTGTGTTAATGATGCCCCATGTAGGAGCTGGTTATAGCAACCAAGTGAAAATATAAATCCAAAGACTTGTTAATAACCCAGGTCACTTGAATATGGCTTTTAGATTCTCTTTGCTTTAATTGCCTTTCTAAATGTCTAGGACAGATTAGAGCAAACACAGCTTAGTATTAGAGGACATATGGTTATCTATATTCATATCTGTGCCATACAGAGAGAAGAAATATATGGTTCAGCATGTGAAGCATGCAGACATGAAACAAACCCACCCCTAAGGGGTCAGTAGCAGAAAAGGTGTTAGAAGCTCAAGGGAATTTTATCTTAACACAGGCAACATGATCAAGCTCTGAGACAGAACAGCTTTTAAGTGAACACAGGCAATCCTGCAATTAATGGAGACATATCTGCTCAGTATTACAGTACAGCCAACCTGCATCCTTGGCTTATTAATTTCTCCCACTAGTACAAGTAGGTTGACGTCTTCTAAATTAAAAACAGTTCCGCCTTAGGAAGAATTGCCAAAGAATTTGTACATTAGAAATCTCAGGAGATGAAACTCTTGCATGCCGCCTTCGCTGGGGAAGAGTACAAGCTTATCCTTCAGGAAGTGTCATCTGCCAGTTATGACAGCTACACATTTGTATTCATTTATGAATTCACCATTTACAACTGTGGCTATTTAACACAACAATTCCCTGGAAAATCTTTGGACTCTGTGTTTGCATAATAAGAAAAAACTTTCAAGAACAGCTCATCTCCTTCCGCCTTTTCTACTACTCCTGTTTTGTACCCAATGAATTTTACACAAGAATAATTTAGAACAGCATTTGGCAGGGTTGTTCTGGTCTCTGTGCACGTAGGAGGCTTGTGAATCTCTTGCAATCTTGCTACAGGGGACAACATTTTTAACAGGGTGTATTCAGGAGAGTTGATTTTGTTATTCTGTGGAGTGAAAGTGTAGTCTGTCACCTGGGCAGATACGACTGTTAACTGGAACAGAGCTCCAGGTACTGAAGCTCTGTTTCTGATTCAACTAGAGATGTTCTGAGTGACCCTAAATAAATCACTTCATCTAGCTGGTTATTTATCTTTGTATAACATCAAAATGCAGCTATGATTTCTTCTTCTCCCAGGCACACTGTGAGAATGCAGTGATGAGGTGTTTAGAGAGATGTGTCTGCTCTCCTCTGCATTTGGGCTATAATTGCAATGCTGCCTGAAGTTCAAACACATAAGAGTCCACCTGGACTGTCAGCTCTTCCTCTTATGGGAGCTTTCCCTTTGAGAGCTGAGGTGGTGCTGGCCATCTGTGACATTACCTTGTGGACTTTCTAGAGCAAGAGATCGAGAATGAAAGAACAGTGAATCTCTCCCTCCTTAGTCAAAAGGGAGAAAATGAAGAACAATACCTACCAGTGAGAGAGAAGCAAAAATCAAACTCTTATTAATTTTGTACAATTTCAGTTGATATCTATATTGTCTTTAAATATCTGTACTCTCAAGAGTTGATCCTGATACTTCCATGAGTCTATTTTTTTCCCTTTCTTAGTCTCTTTGTTCATTAATGGTGGTGAGGAGTTGCCAGAGGAGAAGAGGGTATCAGCTGAGAGAGGTGTAGGTATTAAGTGAGGTATTTACCTCTGGGAAATACAGGGGAGCAAATAAGAGGGATCCATTGGTGTTGTGTGTCTCAGAGAAGGTGAAGCAACACGCTGCTTAGTGTGTATGTGATAATGGGAGATTTATGAGGAGGGGAGCAGGTTATAAGAATAGACCACATTAATCTTCTGCTTCAAACTCTTCTCATTAATCACCCAATAACAAAAAGAAATGGTCAAAAAAGTAGACTATTTCTTTAGGCTGGTTTTGCCATGATTTTAGAAAGTTAATGAGATTCCCAGCAAAGAGATTCTCCTCTTCTGTTCTCTATCTTCCCATAGTATCCTACAGGGGATGCAGAAAATTCCTGCCCAAGAGGTAGGTTTGCAAAAACATGTCTCATCACCCTGGTTTCTTTTCAATTCTAGCTGTAAGTCAGTGTCCATGCCTCATGGCTTCCACCTTTCTGTCTTCTTTCCCTTCTCCATTGCTAATGAGATAGAAGAGTATCTTGTGACTGCTATCTGCTGATTAGCCTGAGCCTGAGCTCTGTGAGTAGATAAATTTGTACTCAGAACATTCAAATAAAGCCAGATAGCGGAATAAGCATGAACAGCAGTAATAAAAACAAAACAACAAACAAACAAACAACAACACAAAATGTAAAAAATAAGATTTTCCTGCAAAAAACATATGAAACAAAATACAGCAAAAAGTTGAATTTCATCTGAATCTACTGGAAACTCTGTCTGCTACATGTAAGGGTTGCAGAAGTGATGCATGCTGCTGAAATCACCCATATACCTTGGCAGTATCTCAGTAAAAAAGGTTGGGCTAATCACTTGCCATTGAATTCTATTGTGCGTCTGAATGTCTTGGCTTTGGTGCAGTGCAAGTGTTCTTTATGAATTTTGGTTATCTTTAAAAATATCTTCTGAAGAGTGTAGGGTCTGACCAGGTTGGGATCACTGACTTCGTGGAGTCATTTTTCTTCACAGAGTAGTAGAAGTAATGTTGCCACAACAGCAAAATTATATTCTACCCAGGGAGTAAATATATTGATTGCTTACTTAGCAGAACTGGTGAACAATGCATGTTACTCCAATTCACTGCAGCTTGCACTGGCTTCCAGTTTGGTTTGGGATGTAGGACTTGGTGTATAAAGCCATGGGCTTTGTGTCTGTGACTGCTTTTCTGCTTCTTCTCCCTGTATCCCACCACTAGAGATCAGTTGGGATCCATCTGCTAACAGCCTCCATTAACCAAAGCTTCGGTCATACAAAGTACTTCAGCTGCCCCAGCAATTTTAAACCATTTAGTTCCTGGTAGAGACTATTTATTCAGGTGACTGCCTGGGGAGGGCTTAGTTGAGATCATTTATAGGAGGTCAGTATTGGACATTTTCCAGTTTGTCTTGTAATCATCAATCTTTTTAGTCCTCTGCCTGAGACCAGAGGTTTGTACCCATCGTAGAATCACAGAACCACAGATTATCGTGAGTTGGACCCATGAGGATCATTAGTCTAAATCTTGGCCCTGCACAACACAAGCCCAAGAATCCCACCATGTGCCTGAGAGCATTACCAAAATACTCCTTGCTCTCTGGGAGGCTTGGTGCTGTGACCATTAGAAACACTATGGTTTTCCAAGATTAAATTAATATGAAAAGACTTTAAGTCTTCGGATCAGCTAAAGCTCAGTTTAGCAGTGATCACATCCTGTCTAGACACATGGTTCCTCAGCTGCTGTGGTGAAATATTGAAATTCTCGACCTAAAAGCAGCATCAATGGAGGCTTCTCTATCTGGTGCTTGCGTAAGCAGCATCCAGATTTGAATTCAAAAGACAATTCTAATTTAAACTGTCTTTACACCAAGGTATTGCCCAACTCCTTTGGTGAACCCTTCTGCTAATATTGCTTTTGGGTGAAATGCAGAACTTTGGGTGTTCTGGATACTAGTTACACACCTTCCCAACACTCATACATTTTCAAATGCAGTTGAGTGGATCAGCAAGTGAATGTCTGATTAAGAAACAAGCATTTGATTTTTCATTTGTTTTGACCATTGTTTTCCTCATAAACATAAATGCCTATGATGTAAGATTGCTAATATGTGTCTCCCTTGGGTTTAGCATATGTGGATAGAATATTAGAACATTTTGGTTTGGAAGGGACCTCAAATGTCATCTACTTCCAGCCCAGCTGCCATGGGCAGGGACAACTTCTACAAGCCAGGACTGCTTGAAGATAAAGAAATCCTACTTGACTACAAGGTGTGATTCAGGATTTCTGGTAATCCACTGAGTAGGAGGTATTGGGCAGCACCTGCACAGCATCCATCCAGCTCTACCCATTTTTCTGTGACTGACCAGTTGACACCCACACCAAAGCATGTGGAGACTTCAACCTGTTCACTTCAAAGTCATTTCAAATGCTTTATTTGCCTAATGTGCAGGTTGTTCCTAGACGCACCCAGCCTGTGCATCCATGGCTCCTCCTGAAGTCACAGTAACACAGTGTGCTTGTGCCTGCACAGACTGTACCCATTCAGACCAAATGCTGTGTGAACTTATCGTCAGCCCACAACATTGCTTCAAGTTTCTCAGCAGTGTGAGTTTGCATTGCCAAAGAAAACTTTTTTTATTGATTTCAACAGAAGTGATAACTGCAAATACCTCTTTTGGGTAAAAAGCAGATCATCCCAAAGTAAAAATGTGGCTGGTTGCTATGGTAGTCTACTAGATCATGCAGGATTCAGTGCAGGAAATGAGTTCATGTCTCCTCAGGCAAGAAAAGCTTGGACTGGTCACAGCTTCATCCTAGGGTCAATGATTTTAATCCCCTGCATTTTCTGAAATGGGCAAGCTATCTACTACTGTCCAGCCACTTGACTGATTGCAAATATTTGTGTCAACTCAGATCTGAAAACTTTACTGTTGACCCAAATCCTGCAAGAAAAAGTTTGTATTTGTGTCTTGCAGACAGAAATAACCTTTATCTTGGTCTTCTCAGAATACAAGGTTTATATGATAACAGTGCTTGCCCTCCAGCCCGCCAGTAACTCCTGAGTCCATGAGAGACTTCAGCGCAGTTTGACAGCCACTCTATATTTTACACCAGGAATATAAAAGGCAGGACTAATCACAGTGTCTCTTGCTTGCCAAGATTTCACAGGTCGGACCAGCCCATACATTAGCTGGAACATGCCCAAGGCACAACACAGACACAAAATCTGCAGGAGGTTTGGCTTTGTGAACTCTGCACTTCACAAAGCAGCTTGTGAGGTGGGGAGGGAAATGTGGAGGGGCAAGAAAGGATTAAATATTCTGGTTTTGGAGAACCCCTCGAAATGGTATGTAAAGCAAATCCTCTGCTCTGCAGAGCTTCCTGGGAAATGACTGTCCCAACATTTATCGTGGCTTATCTCCAGCGCAGTGTCCTTTCAGCACACACTCTGCTGCCCAATCAGCCCACCAAGCTGTGCCTTATCGCAGCCCTAATCCCTCTCCTCCTCACTCTGGAAGAGCAGATAAATGGGAGGCAGGTGTGTTGCATCCAGCATGTTAACTGAGCGAGTACTCCCCAAATCTGCTTCTTCAGCTCTGCCTTTTATCTTGTCTTTAACACCAAGCAGCCACCGCTGATAACAAGCAGATTAAAAACACTATCAGATTAACATTTTTATGTAATAAATGGTCAAGAACCTCACATTAAAAGAGTATCTTTCCTGGCATTAAGCATCCTTCACTCACCCAGGAAGCCTTTATCAGCTTGAACCTGCTCTGCTCGTTGCATAATAAATCTCCGAACCCTGATTTCATCGTAAGGAAATTCTTCATGAGGACAGCAGGGAACTAAATGGATGACTGTGTTTGAAAGGGAAATCAAGCAAAAAGATTAAAGTGCTGGTCTTCTTTAGTTTAAAACTAACTTTGTGCTAAATCTTTTATCTGGGGGATTGCTTAGTTTGGATGTTCTGTGGTGTGGCACAGATTTTTGCTTTCTCCAGGGCTGTTCAAATTTAGCTCAGGTCATATTTATGCCAGATAAAATATTTTTCTTAATGAAAATTTTCTTAATTTTTCTTCAAAAACACATATCTGATCGACTCTTCCTTTCCAAAATGTTAATATTACTATCAGCACTTTTGCTGCATGTGCTTATCTTACACATTTTACCTTTGATAGTTTCTGGTGGTTTTTGTTTACTAACAAAGTATTTCTCAGGCCAAACACTGGACTCCAAAAAAGTGGAAAATCTGAAAATAACTACTTTTTGATGAACATGGCTATGGTAAATGTTCCACAGAAAATTCTGTGGAAAATGAACAGAGGTCATTCCAAACCTTGTCAAATGGAAATACACTTGCAATTTCACTTGGCCAGCAGCAGCCTTACCAAGAAAATGTAGTAAGAATGTGAATCTATTTTTTTCAGAGTAAACCCTGAAAGATGGTCACAGCACTTGACACTAACTCACATTATTCTGGTTGTAAGAGAGACAAGACTGGGGAGGGAAGAGGCATGCAAGAAAAGGACTCCTTTTATCTTAGCACACTCCCAAATAATGAGGTCAAAGAAGGATGTTCAAGGACTGATATTTGCACCACAAGTGCTGCACCTTTGGTAGACAAATAAGCTTCTGAAGAGCTGGGATCCCTAGATAAGTTTTAAAGCTACTCAATGAATAAAAAACAAAATATTTTTAAAGATTTGTCAGTACATAATAACCCGAATAAATGCAAAATTCTCTTACAGGGAAACACTGTGGGTTTTCTTGTGTAGTACATCCATGTTAAAATTTGAGGTTTTCAACAATAACTGTAGAAAGAGTTCTGTATTCATTCAGTGCTCTGTTGCTCTTCAAGATCTTCCTTGAAGATAATCTTCATCTTACTTTAGTCAGATTGACTGGTAATTTGCTTGACTAGTGCTGCCTGATAGATTTGATTTTCAATCCTTAGATTATTTTCTTTTTTAAATATAGTACCTGTAGGAATGTGATTTCCACTTTCTCTTTAATATACTGGACAGCCTCTACCCTTTATTGTAGAACAATAAAAAAAAGTCTGAGCTGTAGAACACTCATACTCAATCATTAGCAATTTTCCTATACAGAATTCTTAAAACTGTTCATAAACTCTAGTAGATTGCCATTAAATAAAAATAATTTTGAAACTCAGATGTTGACAGATGCTTTTGGGAGAAGAATAAATCTTCATTACTGAACCACAGAACAGAATCACAGAATGGTTTGGGTTTGGGTCTGATAGAAGCTGTCCCAGCCCATGGCAGGGGGCTGGATCTCTAGGGTCCCTTCTGACCCAAATCATTCAATGATTTTATGATAAATATATCAATTAGAAAACTGTCTATATGCATGTCCATATAAAATGTATAGGGAACTAATAAAAAAAGTTGGTTTGGTGTTTTTAACAAAATCTATGCTGCTTTCAGTTATTGGTGAGTAAATCCTACAACAAAACTCTAAGGGTTGGTTTTGCAGCCCACATTCACACTGACTAAAACTTGTCAGAGAAACTGCAGTGGAGCATATTTCCAGCTGAATAACATAATTTTGGGGAAGGAAGAAATTCCCAGGTAATAATTGATAACACCTGCTAAATTTTTTTTTTTTTTTTTTTTTTTTTTTTTTTTTTTTTTTTTTTTTTTCTTTCAGTAAAGTAATGGTATCAGACCCACTTGACGGTATTTTAACCCCTATCATTTCAGAATGAAATTGAAAGGAGCCAGGCTTTTGTGCACAGAGTACCTTTCACACACCCAGATCCTGCAGTGTTGTGCAAATGCAAGTGCTTGCACGAACAATGCAACAATTCAGTGCAGCCAACAGTAAAGTTGGGGCCGAACAAAGAGGCCAAGCACAGAAAATCCAAACAAAAGGGCATGAGGCACTAATGATTCGACAGAGGAGGTGCTTTTATTTTTAGTGTGAAAGGATATTGGGGAAGGAATAGAAAGGTTAGGCATGGAGATTCCAGCAAGTAGGAGCTGGAGGGGCTACATGACCAGGCAGAAAGTGATGATTGGGCAGGAAGACCAAACAATAGAAGTGCTCTCAGCAGCAGATGCCAATTTCCAATAAATTCAAGCATCACATAGGGCTTTAGCCACATGACTCCTATTGACTTTAATAGGAGTCATGCAGCTAAAAAACCCTCATTGCTTGGAAAGTTGCTTATTAAAAAGTGAATACAAAAAATTAATTTGAGACAGGCGGTTTATTCTGAAAGATCTGGCTTGGAAATACTGTAAATTATGCCAGCCGAGAATTTGGCCTGATAGCTGCAAAATTACCCCGGACACCTTTTCTACTTGATATTGTACATGTGCCTTCTCCAGTATTAGTTACTGGATAAAGAAGAATGTGAGCTCAGTTGACACTTTGGTTGACTGCCAAATAGAATTTAATAGAGTTAATAGACACTAATCCTGATTTAGAATTTTTCAGTGTTTGCTCCATAAATTACTGTGGCCACTGTGTGTTTAAATACTGCTTCTAAAGAGGAAAAGTGTAATAGAGACAGCTGAGCGCACCCAGGCTTACACTATTCCCTGCAAATGGCATTTCTGAAATCTGTTTAAGAGGTTGTTATGTAAAGAGATGTTCTGTATTTTTTTGCTGTTGCAACAGTACCTGTCATTCACCAACAAGTTCTTCCCCAAAGGAAAGATAGCCTAAACACCAACTTGCAGGGATTTTTAATCTCCATTTCAATTCCCACTTTCCTTACTAAGCCAGACAAAATGAAAATGCAAAAATTTTAGCACAGAATCAATCAAATGTTTTCAAATGGGATATTAGATGAAAATAAGCATAAATAAAAATTGGAGGACAACAACTCATTAAAGATAATAAAGAATATATAAATTTCTGTCAGGCTATCATCAAAGTTCCTGGTTTGAAAGATCCTCAAGAGGAAAATAAGCTCAGTTCATTCTTTAGCATTTTATGTCATATATGAATCTATCATTTCCAAAGTTTGTTGTTGATAAGCTGAGAAGAAGAGGATATCCAGGCTCAAATATTTTTTATTTCATGGGCTGGACTCTCTTTGGATGGAAAAAAATTCCAAAAATTTGTATCTAGGCCCTTCTGACAACAAGCAACGCTGCACACCAGTCCAATGCAATCTCAGATGTTTAACATGAAGACCTCTTACCTGCACTGTGATAAGGAGCCTAATAATTTTATTGGGGAGGATCTTATACATCAGGTATAAAAAGTAGCTGGGATAATGAGTATCCTCATACTCATATGTCCATGTCATGGCAGCCACAGCAGGTTTTTACAGTATGGGACTTCTGCAAAATGTTGCCCTGTATAAACATTAATCAGGTTCTACATAAGAATACTGAATTCCAACATCTATGGCTCATCCATGCCTTGTTCAATTTGCATGCAACCTAAAACATAGCAAGTTTCTCTGTTAAAATAAAAAAGTGTCAAAGTTTTCCTCTGTTTAAATGTTTTCTCCTACTTACCTCCTCAGCAATAACAGTAATGGTTGAGGCAAATTTAGCATCTTTGAAGCTTTGGCACTTAAATCAACTTACAGTTCGGAGACAGAAAAGGACTGGAGTGTTTCAGAAAGGGGTAACTCATACTTTCTCCAAGTTTCAGTTTCTTTAATATTTTAAGGAAGACCTAGGATTATACCAGATAAAGAAATGGCCTGAAAGTGTAAACAGGAGGATAATTCTTATGATTCCCTTCCTTGATCATAGCAATTAATTTAGCTGAATGGTAAGAGAATTAAAGGACATGAATACACACAAGAGAGTGTGTAATGCAGTCCCATATTTATAGATAAAACTGATATTAAAAATCTGAGGCAGCACCTTCAAAGGAAGCCATGTGAAGAACACAGAAATGAGCCCTGCTGATATAATCATGTCCAAGTAATGGATGATGCATCCTTTCACTGTACTGACATTTCTACTGGCATAAACAGCAAAGGATGTAGAAAATCTGTGAGATAACACTGAATCCTAAAAAAATTTCTTCACTCACCCATGGCACCTATCCATATCTCCCTGTTTCCATGTTTTTTGGTTAGTATATTGGCTCCTGTAAATGTAATTAGCTTCCCCCCCTCTCCCTGGGATTTTGGATGACTAACTTCCCCCTCTGAGTAGGAGCACTAGCTTCTGAACATGCAAATGCTAAGCATGGCAACTACCTCCTTTCAAATACCAGCACAAGGGATGCCAGTATGCAAAAGGAGTTTCTCAGCTGGATTTCTGGGCAGCTTAAGGACAGAAAGAATGACCTATGTAGTTCTGCCCAGACATCAACTTTTCTCACCACCCACTCTCGTGAGGAATAGAAATTGGAATCCTCCACAGAAGATAGTTTTTAAGCTGTTTTTTTCTGGTTCCTAACCCTGTAAGTCAGAGCAAAAGCCCCACCAAATTAATATTGCTCACTCCTTTGTTTCAAT
Organism: Certhia americana; assembly: GCA_018697195.1. NCBI lineage: Eukaryota > Metazoa > Chordata > Aves > Passeriformes > Certhiidae > Certhia > Certhia americana. The sequence goes on from CM031879.1 coordinate 3,693,660, forward strand.
GCAGCAGAGAGGGGGAGGCAAGAGAAGGCAGGAGGCAAGAGGGACGAGGTGCAGTCAGAGATTTTCTTAAACTTTGCCATACTGGATTCTCTCAGGATGGCTGCAGTAGTTCAGTCCCACATAATGCACCTCATTATTTATCATACAAATATAAAGAACTGCTGCATTTCATCATTAAATGCAAGCTCCAGAAAGTGTCTCATTTAGGGGAGTGAACATGGTGCGTGCTTATGTTTCAATTCGCAGTTGTGATGAGAAGCCTGAATTGTTTTGATTCCTTATTTAAGACAGTCTTCCCAAGGGATCTCAAGGTCCTCAGCATTTAAAAACTGCCTGATTTAAGAAAAAAAAAAAAAAAGTAGGGAAGAAACAAATATTCTAATATGCCATCCCATTGGCAGGTGGATGAAGAATAATATTTTTTGCCCTTAGATATCTTTCTTTGTGTCAGTGAAAATGTAAAACTTAAAAAGCAAAAATAAAAAGGAAGAAAGAAATCAAACCACACAAAGGGAGTGATGATACCCCAGGGACAACAGGCAGAACATGTCTGAAGTCCTGAAATATGTTAATTGCAAATCAAAGAAGAAAGTACAAACCAATGAAGCAGTGATCCTCTGCAGGTTTCAGCTGCATTTAGCTTCCTTATTTTTTTCCACCTTAATGAGCATATGGATACTTCTCTATAAAGGGAGCAACATATCATACACCCTGTAAGGAAGTTTTGCACAGTTGCTGAAATGAAACAAAATAGTGGTGCTATAAACACCTTTCATTAATCACCCAAACACTTCTATGACACTTAAGTTAGCAGTTTGATTATTAAAGCCCATGTTTGTATGTTTGTGGATTTCTTGTTCATGGAAATGTTATCCTATTCCACTAAACATTAGGCAAACAATGTGTCAAAAGAAAATTAATCAGTCACCAGTGCCTGGCTTGTTTTTCCATTTCCCTTTTCCTTTTTTTTTTTTTTTTTATTTTTTTTGGGGGGTGGGGTGGGAGGTTGTTTCTTTTGTTTTGATTTGGTTTGGTTTGGTTTGGTTCGGTTTGGTTTGGTTCGGTTTGGTTTGGTTTGGTTGGTTTGGTTTGGTTTGGGGTTCTTTTTGTTGTTGTTGGGGATTTTTTTGTTTCATTACTTTAAAGAGAAATATCCTTCAAAGCTAAAGATAGGCTCTGTATATGCTGGCTAAAATCAAACCATGGACTAGAAATAAAGAAGTCCAGACCTTCTTGCACAAACAGAAGGAGCATATGAAAGATTCTGTGAGCCTGAGATACCCCAGAGCTGTGGGCCTTGAGTCTCATTTTGGTATTTCCAAATCTCCAGAAAAGCTGAAAAGTACTATTCAGTGTTGTAATAGACAAAAAATTAGGGAAAATTCAAGCTTTCCAGCTGAGGATGAGACAAGTCCATGAATCCTGTCTTGTCTCTCAGATGAAATCTGTCAGATGAAATCTCTGACCCCGCCTCAATCCTTCACTATTTTCCTTCTTCTCATCTTGTATCCCACACAGTCATTATGCTGTTTGGGGAGTATTTCTAGGATGTATCCCACTTCCTGGGAAGTGCAGAACCTTTTAAAACCTGGAGTTATTCCACGTTCCCTGTTGTTAAAGCAGCCCATGTGCCCAACCTGTGCTGAAACCAAAAGTCCAAATGCCTTGATGAGCCGAGGTTTCCCAGAGCCACAGATGATGTGAGCTTCTCTCAGATAATCTGGCAAGAGGCCAGGCTCGTTTCTGATGGAAAACTGCATAAGTATTTCAAGAAGAAGAAAGCAAAGGAGATATTTTCTCAGAATGCTGTATTTAAGAAAAATTGGTGGTTTTCCACCAAAGCCTACTTTTCCTGGAAATTCATAGCTGCAAAAAAATGCTTGAAAAACTGGACGAAACCAAAATGTCAGGACACAATTAGCGGTCTATCTCTCTAATAGAAATCTCCATTTAATGGTACAGAAAAAAACCCCCAAAAAATATACGCAGAAACTCACAGATATTTTGTTCATATTAAATTATTAGTTTATAATAAATTTCATTTAAAAGAGACATCTAATAAACAGAGTACAGAATATACATAAAATATTCTTTCAAAACTCTTATCACAAATAGTTTTGTCTATTTATGTTCCTCAGGAAAAGCTGGATAAGTCTGAGAGTTCTTAATGTTACTGCAGTCATGTCTAATTTGTTCTTGGTTTTCCTGCACCTGTGAATTTTTGATCATTTTTATTGTATTTTAAACAACAAAAATGTCCCAGTTTGCAGTGTTATCTAGGAAGCTAAGAGAGGTGATGGCAATAGTTCAAAACTAGATTACTGCCTCTTGAGGTTTCCTTAAAGAAAATGGAATCTTCAGTGTGGCAGTAATAGGAAAGGGAAATATCTGATACAGCAGATCTGTGTAGGTGCCAGGGAATTGTACTTTTTCATTCTTAACAGTTGTCAAAAGGGAAAAGATTGCTCTTGATTAGCACCTTGAAGCATTTTTAATGGACACATCATTGTAAGAGCTGATTATGGGCAGCAGGACAGGACTTGTCATAGATGCCAAGGTGAGTCATGTCCATGAGTCTGACTGCTGCATGTAAACAGGTGAGGAATATTCTAGAAAATCTAGAATATCTGACCATCTTATTACACAACAGAGGATGTGCACACTTATTCTTGGACAAGGTCTCAATGCTATTTGCTCATACAGAGTATGAATGCAGTTTCACAGTCATCTATGTGTTGTCCCTTGTTTCTGAAGCTCAGAACTTGTTTGTATTTTGTTGGTTTGGGTTATTTTTGGTTTTGTTTTTGGTTTTTTTTTAAATTATATATGTGTTTGGGTATATATTCTATCCAAGGAGCCCACCATTATAGAATGCAGCTTCACAATACATCCCCTGGGGTATCACATTGGGGCCTTCCTCACCTCCCTGCACAGCTCAATGTCAAACCACTCCTTCTGGGGCAGCCTGCAGAGGACATCCTGAAGATGACTTCCTGAAAAGCCTCATCATTTGAGAATCACTGCCTCAATATATTGAGTCTGAGACAAAGATTTTAATGTCAAGGAACAGCAAGGTCTTCCTCAATGTCAGTGAAAGCCAGAGATGACAAAGAATTTTTCCTTGCCGCCAGCCTTTTGCCTTTCAGATCACACTGTAATTGTATTCCTGTGTTTAGTTCTGCTGGTTTAAGCATCTTGGGGCAGCTAAGTTAGCACACATGAGGGACCTTTCGTTATTTTTGTTTTGTGAACCCTACAGCAGTCAAGCAACTTTGACTTTCAGAAACGTTTTTCGCTTTAACTCCAGGTCAAATAAAGTGTAGACTGAAGTGCTCAGTGTGTCAACCTATCAGACCCAAAGTGTTAGTGAATGGGTCTTGTGGACTTTTTTAGCCTGTTCATCTAAATGTACAGAAGATCACACACAGAATCTTAGGGAGAGCCAGACACAGCACATTCAAATCTGTAAGTGATGGTACAAGATCATCCTTCCTTACCTTAGGGAGTGAGAAGTATTTTGGCCATAATCTATGTAATTCAGTCTGAAACTTTAGGCCTCTAAGAGAAGGTAAATTATTTACTTTCATGAGAATTTTACTAATATTCCATACTCCCAATAAAAACACCAAAACATATACACTTGAGAAAATATACACCTATAAATTCAGTGCTATATCCACCTATATATATAATTTGTCTTTCATTTACAGGGAAAAAATAGAAATGCAAACAGAGCCAGGAATGATTTATGCCACCTAGACTGCTTGCAACAAAATAGGAAAGAATGGTGTGACATTCAGCAGACGCTGCTTGGGTGTCTATTTTTCTGTGTTAATACAATTAACCTGTATTTACAAATTACTTACTTTGTAGATGTGGGACATGGTTTAATGGTGACTTGGCAGTGTTGGGTTAATGGTTGGACTTGATGATCTTGAAGGTCTTTTTCAACCTAAATGATTTTGTGATTCTCTGATTCCACAACTCCCACACAATTCCTGCTAACACTCTCATTAACCCTACCCAAACAAGGAGAATAATATAAGCTTCTCCTGCCCATCCTCTGTCTTTAGTCAAACCCTGAGATATACTGGCACCCATTTAAAATCAACCCTAAAGCCATCCATTCCTAATGATTCAAAACTGACAGATTTATTCATATACTTCACCAGACACACTTAGCCCCGGAGGGCCTTGGAATATTTTTTTCATAGATCTTCAGGGAATTCATGCAAATGCCGAGTTCTCCACTTAAGTGAGTTTCAGGAGTGCAATAACAAGGATGGTATAGCTCAGGAACTGTGATGCAGAGGAAGATTTCATTACACCTGCCAATATTAAAACTGGATCTTGCTAGTATAATGAGCACCCATTTTTATGGCAGTAAATTTGCATTGGAGAGTTTTTGGGGTTAGGTTATGTCAGTCCTCTTCAGAATCACTTCTGAAGGCAGCAGAACTTGGCCTGCTGTTGACACCAGAGCTGGACACATCGTGCTCTGAAAATAGTATATTCACCATAGTATTTTACCCTGATTTTATTCTAAATACTTCATGTTGATGTCTTATGGGTGTCTTACTCCAAATTTGTCTGATTAAAATCAGAATTTTGTGAACAATTAAAGGGACTCAAGGTTAATCTACTGATAGCAGCAAATTTGTACTCCAGTTTACTCCAGTTTCCTTCTTTATTTATGAATTGAATGCCCCTCTAAAAGCGGTGCTTTAAGAAGCTTTTCCCTAGAAAAAGCTTGATTGGAAAATGAAACTGAAGGACGTGCATTTCTGTTGCTCTAGGTACAGGTTTCCAATTAACAGAACTCTTTAAAGAGAAGAATCTGAAAACTTGACTACAAACTTGGGGTTACCATGACATCATAAAACTCACTTTCCCAAATATTGACAAACAAGATTTTTTTTATAAATTTAAATCAGAAAATTGCTTACTGACCCCTTCTATGTTAGTGATATACAGAACTCAAGAGAAGGAGGTAAATTTTAAAAATGCAATTTAAAAGAAGAAGGAGATGCCCTACAAGTAAGCTGTTGAAGATTTGAGAAAGGCTGAGAAAAAATGACACAGAGCATGTGTTTTATATGTATTGGTTTTAATAAAGTGCTCCAGAAATGGCTCCTGACTAAAGCTGACATTCACTGCTGTCTGAGCAGAGATGTGTTATGCTAGAGAAGTGGTAAAAAATGGGCTCCCAAAAAATATCTTTGATTCATACAGTCCTTGAATAGTTTGCCCATTTAAGAGTCTTTGTTCATTTCTAATATTCCAGATAAAAATTCAAAAAAATGTACCTTGTCTTTTCTTTATTAAAAAGGAGAGCAAAGCTATTTGGGTAAAGTGACCCATCCTCAAATCTGCCTGCGTTGGAAGCTCAATTTATCACTTCCATGAAAATCTCACACTTCTGGCAGATGAAGAAATCATAATAAACAAAATCAGGTCCCACCTTCAAAAGGACACTCTTTTTCCTCAGTTTCAATTTCCCTGAAACCATAAATGCATGAAAAAATTATTCAAAATATAGAAAATTATTTTATTAAATGGGATTTTTATGCAGTTGCACTTGTTTGATTTTGTTTCCAGTCCCCTCTAATTGAAGAAAAAAGTTTGAAATTAAGAAGAAAAATACAAATCTAAAAGACACTTTTCCCCAGATACATTCCTGTATAGAAAACATTCCTGCATAAAACTCTGTGTATTATTAAATAGAAGGTATCTGTGATTTTAAGCTCTAATTTCTCCTAAAATTGGAGCCAATGTGTTTAACTTCTAATTCAAAAAGTTTTACTGCATGAAAACTAATTACATCTAAAATGTTTTTCTTCAACACCATTCTGATTCTGTGAGGACTTATATTTTTATTGCCTCTTAACTACAGGAATTATCCTACTGAATCAATGAAATTGGTCCTATCTTTAAAATAATGTCAATATATGTGAATTTGCTATCTTAAAGAAAAAGGACTAGAGCAATATTATCAGGCATTTATAATCATGTCTTTGTGACAAGAAGTTGAGATGGAGATTAAATATTCTTTTTTTTTTTTTTTTTAATAGTTCTATTGTCTTTTTCTTTAATAGTTATTTTTCTTAGGACTTAGCTCAGCTTTTTTTCCTGTTGCACTCACTCAGGGCAGCTATCATATCATAGCCAGGAAAGATAATTGAATGAAGAATTGATTTTTATTGCCTGTAATAAAAAGCAGTTCTTATTACTTTTACAAATTACTCATAATTACAATTGTCTAGAGAATGCCTTATCACCCTGAGTGGAGTCGAAATAAGCTGGATGCACAATAGTACTTCCATGCCTGTGATTTAAAACTTGTGTTCTTATTAATGGCAATGTAAATTAGTACTATGGCAAATTAAGTTCGTATCATTTTACTGGACAGATTCTAATACTGCTGGGGAAGAATCTTAAGCAGACATGCAATTTATTTCTGAGTGGCACCATTCCTGCTGCAGCACGTGCACAGAGTCTGAGACGTTTCTTTAATTATTAAGTTGTGCAAGTTACACCTCATGAAACATTTTGATTATGTCTTTTAGAGCCCAAGTGTTGGAAACTCTGGAGTGCTATAAGCAGGTATCTGATTTGTCCCATTGCAGACATGCAAAGCTAGTTCCAGCATTCAGATTGCTCTGATTAGCTACAGCAGATATTTATTGAATGGCCTTTACTGAAGTCTCGTCTTTTAAATTTCACAGAAAAGCAACAGTAAGTTTGCACCTGGCACATCTGAGTTGTTTTTCTCTTGTTTATCAGACAGTAAGGCAAATGGAGAACATATCTGGCTTTTTTCCTGTCCTTTTTTTTTTTTTTTTTTTTTTTTTTAAGAACAGGTAATTCTGGGTCAATTTAATATACATGCTCTGTGACAGAAAAGAGAGGGAAAAGCTGGAATTAAGCAGAACCTCTTCTACCTCACTAAAGAAAAATGAATTGTTAAAAATTCCCTGGACAGTAAGTCCTTGTTAACTTCTATTTCAGAGGTTTTTGACTTGCTTAAATGTGTTATTCAGATAAATCAAGGTATTGATCTCTCTTGATTATAAAAAAGGTGTCTTCCAAAAAGAATGAGAACAGTTTGGGAATGAGATATTACTTCTCATAACCTTTTGTATGGCTGGGAAATATCTGGCCTTCCCTTGATGTTGTTGAATAGTGTCACCATAAATGTGGATTAATTTTCTGAGGAGTAGTTTAATGATAATTTAGATTTGCTAGTGATTTTCATATTATATTTTATATTTTATGTGTTTAAACTTACTCACTTAAAACTTATCACCTTCAAGGTAAACCTTTATTCTTGACAGCAAACTTGGATTCATGATTATTTTTTACCAATCAACAAGTCCTATTAATTCACTAGAACCTGCCTAAGGATATAATCAACAATTTAAAGAGCAGTTTATACATTAAACTCATATACCAGATATCCAGACATATCCTAACCACACTGTTCAACACAACATGTAGCATATATATAGGCATGTGTTTGGCATCTGCAGTTATTCAATACTAAAATTAAATTATCAAAGTCCTTATAATGCATGGTATTTCCAATGGTCCTTGCCTCAGGCACTGTTTTCAATAAGAATATTTTCTGGTTTTCACAGTAAAAACCCCAATTCAATGCTTCAAAAATGAGAAAAAAAAACCCAACTCAGAATATTCTGTGAATTTGTGAATATGTGATTTGTAAATCTTTTCAAAGGATGTCCCACTTGAAATTTCAGGGAAGAAATACATATGTAGACCTACTCAATAAACTCTTGAAATGTCATTCTACACTCAACACAAGTTTTTTTTAAAGGGAAAAAGGGAATTATAACCATGGAGAGAAGCCCGATAAATCCTGGAAACCTCGAAGGAAACAAACTGCTCCTTTTCTGGATTCAGCAGAGTGCTGTGGACTCTGCAGCTCCTTCCAAGTTTTCCCTCAGTAGCCTCCAGCTCTGCATCCCTGATGCCTGGAACATCTGAAGAGATAACTCTTTCTTATTCCTCACAAACATCACCCTCAGTTATTCCCAGTGTTAACATGCCACCAGGCCCTCAAGAAACATAAATCATGTCAAAGCCATCACACACATTTAGGTTTCAGTCTGTACTGCTGTCCAGATTCCCAAGTTGCTTATTTTCCCTCCTGAGCCCACAGTGTCTCAGGAAGGCAAATCAGGAGGAAAAGTTCTTCATGGTGGGGTTGTTACACTCCAGTTCTGTCTTTACATGTCCAGTAGATCTAACAGCAAAACTTCTTATGCTCTGTCAGTTCCAAGAAGATTTGTTTTCAGCAGACCCCTTGTGAAGGAACTCTGCACTCACTGTTGTAGCAACAGCAGGTCATGGGGAAGGACTGAAGATGGCCCTTAGGTGGAACCATGGAATGTGTTTCTGTCTGAGAAGACCAATGGAAAAACTCTCTGTAAAACTAAACATTCTTTTGAGAAGCCAGATTGAGGCTGAGGCTTCTATCAACAGAACAGTGCTTAGGTCAAAAACAGAAGGTGAAGATTTACCCTTAGAGAAAGGAGTGAGTCAACTAAGGCTGTGAGATACACATTTGCTTTTTATGATGATTTTCACAAGATGCTTGGATGGGTGATGACCACAGAATGCTTCAGTGTTCACAGACTCCTGCCAGCAGGGCAGACCTGAGTGTCCAACAGAAGTCCTGGGGCCACCTCATCAAGGGATTCTCAACACACCGCTGGCTCATCCCACTTCCAAAGATCTGGTGGCATCATCCAAGACATAATCCTCCCAGACCTCTCCAGGCACAGACAGGCCTCTTCCAAAAGCCCAAAACAGATAGCTTTGGTGAGTACATTCTGGTGAAAGGAAGATTGAGGGGCACACGGATCTAGCCAAAGGACCAGATGTATGTGGCACTGTGGGCATGACAAGTGCTGCAACAGCATGTTCCCTTTTTTCATAAAACTTCCCATGATCATTTCAGGACCTGATGCCCCTACCCAACTTGCTTGGGACCATTAACTTCATAAAACTTCAGTAGTCCCTGTTTGCATATTGATGTGGTGTGTTATCTTCTGTCCTCCTAATCATGCAAATGAATTGCGTGGTTGTTTTTTGTTTTTGTTTTTTTTTTTTTTCTCACAGATATATAGAGACACATTGATCCAGGACATTTTCATCATCCAAATTCTAAACAAACTCCCCTTGCTCAAATGGACCAAAAGCAAAAGATCTAGCAGAAAGAAACTTCAAGACAACTAGAGGACTGAAATAAGAGACTGCATCCAAAAGGACTTTGGGAATCAAACCTACTAAAGTCAGCTGACAACTACCTGGATCTATCAGAAGTTCTTGGCCTACAGATGTAGGACAAAAAAGCCAGAAAAGAAATTTTTAAGAGCTGGACAGTCCCAGAGATGCTACAAGCAGCTACTGTGGCAGGGGACAAAACTCCCTGCAGGAATTTTGTCCACTGAAACATTTTTCAATATTTTGGGCGGTGCCTCCAACCAAAAGATGGGAATAGTCATCTCCTCTTCCAATGACTGTGATGTGTGGGAAAAACATGTATTTTTCTGCAACAAGCATGTGATTGCTACTTTTTTCCCCTCAATGATGTAATACCTCTGCAATTATAATCATTCCTTGTTCTTAATATACTCATAATAAAGCATTCACCAACATTTACTGTTTACGAAGAAAATAAATGCATTTCAGTGTTAAAAGTGTGTGCAGTTCCTTAACTTTTACTGTTTTTCTGGGCCTATCTGAATTTTCATACCATTTGGACCTGTTTGCTAACTAGAATACAGAGTAGAAGCTGACCTACTTGAGTGGGTAAGAGAAACAACTGTTGTTAACAATCTATTCTAGGAATATTGACATATATCTCTACATATTTTTACGTCTTACATAACTATTTTTAATTTTATGTTATGAGGATAGCACTTATTCTCTGCAAAACTTGAATAAGGAAAGTAGAAACAGTTTTCAGATTTTCAGGAATTTGTCCTCTGTAAGTGGTCCTCAGCCTTTCACAAATAAACTTCCATCTTTTTTTTCTCTTTGCATATGCTCCACCCCTTCACTTTTTTCCCCAAATATTACTGACTTCCCCTTGGGTTTCCCCTGGCTCCCTTTACTGCCTTCTCCGAGGACAGTTCTCCCCACTGTGTCAGCTCTGACTGTGCTGGGTAATTTATCCATGCTCTGCATCTCTCACAGTTAACCTGGAATATGACAAATTTAGCTCTTTCAGACTTGAAGGCTACACTTTTTCAAATTTTATGTAATGTAGGGCAGGTAGCACACACTGGAACTCCATGGAATACAAGAGAATGAGAAATTGAAAAACACACTGCTTCTTGGAAAATGGATGTAGTAGTATAGACTGATACCTTATTGCTTACTGCCATGAAACGTCAGTCTTGCAAAACTTGTCATCTGCTTTCCCTATTTAAAAAATTTCATCTCCTCCACCTCCTTCTTCCAGATGCCAAGCTAAGAACAATATTGTATTTTTTTAAAAAATAAATTATTTATTCTTGGACAGTAGTCAAGTAGGATGTTGCAAGTAGATACCACTTTTTTAATTTAGCCTGAACCATCCAACAGCTGAAACTGAAATTAAATCATAAGAATCACCGTCAAACTCTTCACACTGTTTATCTTCACTGACCCTTTTGAAGAAAAGTTCTTCATAAAAAGGCTTATCTAATGCATATCCAATTATTTCTTAAATAGCGTTCTGGAGTGTATTTCATGATCAGTTGTGGTTAGTGTTTTAATTAAACTTTTGCAGGGTATCTGCATGAAAATATAGCCAGTGAGACAGACATACTTGTTCTATGGGAAGTGATTGACAGCAGGGAACAGATTGACTTGGCATGTCAGTAAGACTCATTAATCTTCTTCAAGTACAAACTGGGAAAATACAGAGTTCTCTCAACAAGCTGTTACCAAAACAGAGTTTCTGGTTGAACAGTTGGGAAAATAAAGGTACGAAGGGAAGTTGTAAGCAAAGAGTGAGATGCTCTTGCATGATGAAGCATTGTAGTCTGGGGGGTTTGCCACTGTGACTGCTTTAATATTTAGAACAGGGTAATGGATACTTGTTAGAAGTCAATCCTGTATCACTTAGGTTTGAAATTTTGTGCTCTGAGTACAAAGCTGGATCTTAGACATTGAAATCTTGCTACGAGTCTTGAACTGGAGATAATTTTATTAATTTTATATTGGAGAAACATGTTGCTTCTTAAACAGAAAAATATATACAATGTGCTTTCATATCTATATAATGTGACAAAAGTTTCTTAGAAGTACAACAGAAGGATTGCTGAATGTATGGGGACACAATGCTGGAGAATCAAGTTAATTAAAGTGGAAGAAATTACAGTTTCACTTAGTATTTCTGATCAGCTTCTCAGTAAAGAGTTTTAACATCACTCATATATGATTTGCATCCCACAAGTTTTCATTTTTCTTATACTGAACACTTAGCAAGAAGGGTTGATGTTTTGGGTTTTTTTTTTCTCTGAACCCTTAAATTACTTAATAGCTAATATTTTAACCAGAGACTGCATGTGGTAATTCTCTAAAATCTACTCTTATAGTTTTTATTCATGTAACAATGAGTATGTGATCTGAAAAAAAATATTGTTAACACAGAATTCAGAAAGTGATTCCAGCTGAGGTGTGCTGAGGTGATGAGACATGTAATGAAGCATTTTAAGGGAGATATGTACATGTACATCATTATATTTATGGCATGGCCCTGAAATCTAGCTCTAATGCAGATGCAACCAAAGCAAACAACCTAATTTTGCAGAGGGCCATGAATATGCTCTTTATTCCCTCAGCACATGACAGAATTCCCTTAAGACAGAAAAAGTGCTCAGGACCTCAGACAGCAGTGGCCATAGGGAGGAAATGAGGCCTAAGTGCTTTCCAAAAGTCTCCTTTCCACATAATACATTAAATTTACCTCATAAGCCAAAAAGCTAAGATGTTCTGAAGAGGTGATTACAAGTAGCCTGTGAACACGACATTTGTTTTTTAAAGCTTTTTTTCTCATTGCATCTCCCTGAAAGTACCAAAGGGACTGAAGTTACTGAATTCATCACTATCACAAACATACAACTTAGTTCTCTGATATTTTTTCATTTGTAAACTGAAGAACATTTTTTATTAATACTGTAGATCGTACAGGCAAATTAGATGATATTAAAAACCCCATGAAACATTCAAAGCAGCATCAGGATCTGCTTTACACACAATATATTGCAAAAAAGAAGCTTTCTCTGCTTTCTTACAAGAGAGATTTTCATGTACATTCATCGTGTTTGCAGAGCTTTCTTTTCCAACGTGGTGTTGATGGAATGGTTAAACACTATAGATCTTAGCAGGCCTACAGACACACAGAAGGAAATAACACAGACTGCAACACACTAAAGCTTTGGAGCAAAATTGGACATTCTTAATAGAGGTTTTCTGGTAGCAGAACCGCTGTAATATGAATTTTTATTCAAATTTGGTTTAGTGGGCATGCTTGAGGTGTCATGATCAGTTCTGATGTAAAGCTGACAGCAAGATACGATGTTCAACAGTACTGCATGTTTCCATGGCAGAACTCTGCTGTGTCTTCCTTGGTCCTCCTTTATTACAGTTGTCTGCAATTCTTTACATTTTCAAATTTAGACTCATCAATACACGTTCCTTCAATAGGAGCAGCATGGGTATGGATTTTAGAAAGAAGGAGAAAAACAAAGATTATTTCAGTAATGTTCATCAGTGCCTCTTTTGGGGAAGTTCTGGGGGTTATTATATCCTGCACTTTCATAGACCAACAAAGTTCTTCTGCGATCCGGAATCATCAGGCCTTGTGTACTCATTACTTTTGAAAATTAGGTCAATGGTTTCAGCTTAGCATGCAAACAGCACAACTCAGATATCTGCAAAGTGTTCTTCAGGCTTTCTTGCCAGTGAATAATGGGTGACAGCAAAGAAACTCATAAATAAGTTTTCTTAGAATTTTATTGGCAATGTTTGGCAAAATGCACAGTCTGATTGATCCTAAATCTTCACAGTGATGTATACATTAAATTTTCATTAAGTAAGTTTTAGGGGGAGTAAAAAAAAAAAAAGCAACAACCAAAACACTTCAGTTTACAGACTATGGAAGGGTAAAGCACAGTTCATAGCTTCTCACAAGTGTCTATATGGACACTTTTAGTTTATGGCACTTTAGTAGATAACTGATCCTTGTGTTGCTGTCATCACATCTGTTTTAAAGGGATGGAAAGATTGTTAAGCCGGGGAAACAGACTTAACTGTGACCTGAAGGCAACCTGAAAGAAAGGTGGAGAAAGACTATTTACAAGTGCATGAAGTGACAGGACAAGGCAGAATTGTTTCAAAGAGAGCAGGTTTAGATTAGATATTATGAAAAAATTCTTCCCTGTGAGGGTGGGGAGGCCCTGGCACAGCTTTGGCTGCCCATCCCTGGAAATGTTCAAGGCCAGGTTGGATGGGGCTTGGAGCAGCCTGGGATAGTGGAAGGTGTCCCTGCCCATGGCAGGGGGAGCTAGACAATGCTTAAAGTCCTTTCCAATCCAGGCCATTCAGTGATTCTTAAGTGAAAAGCCAAGTTCGGTCTCCATTTGGACTGAACTGGAGGGGCTTTTTTCTGCATCCCACACCAATGCCTAATCCTTTATGCCACTCTACATCTAAATCAGAGAAGCTGTTAAGAACCTGGTCTTTGCCATCAGGGCAGCTTTACTAGAGTAAAACCCTATTGTCTGTACCTTCTCTGTCCTGGGCTCATGTCCAGCCGTAAGTCCAGTGTTCAGCTGGCTGGGGTTTATACTGCACCTCACACTTCTTTTTTCTTTTTATGCTGCATGTTACATCATCCCCTTCCTTCCTTCCCCTTTCACCCACACGCTCCCTTAAATCAGATTTCTCCCTTTGGCAGGTCAAAGTTAGGGAGAGCTTTAAATGCCTTGCTGGACATTGTTCCAACATCTCCAAAACCATAGACTACACCAGACAAGGTTCCTTTGAAATAAAATATCCAGAGTTAGGCATTGATGTATGTCCATAGATCTGAGATTTAGAAACCTGGAAACTTTCCCTGAGACCCCCCCATATGCACCCAAATAACACAGGATGGTGATGGTGTTGAAACAAATGGGTTCAGTCAAAAATTTGATAAAAACCTAAACTGGAGATGAAAAAACATCTGGAAGTTTCTAGTGACATCTGAGGAACTAAAAATGATCTGTGCTTTTGAAATTAGAAGCTTTATTTGAAAATGTTTAAGGAAGAATTTGTCTTGTAACTTTGTTCAGCTTTTGCCACTTGCTTCTTCTTGAGAAATTCCTGTCCAAGATTTCAGACCATTCTTTGTCCTTACTCTTCCTTCACCTCCCTGATCTTCTGTACACTCTGTGAAGCTCAGATGGGAGCACTCAAAACAAGCCAAATGTCTGTGTCAGCCCCTTCACCCACATAGCCACTGAATGAAGGCAAATAAAAGAACAAACCATAGCTCTAATGGGGTGCCACAGTGAAAGCCATATAAACCTAAGGGTGATGGCCATCACAGAAAGAAGCTTTTAAATGATGACTAAAAGCATTTCAGAACCTGGGATAAATGTGGATATGCCAGCAAAAGAGATGTATTGTTTAGGCATCACTCAGAGAAAGGTAACTGTAAAGTTTTAGGCACAAGTATTGTAGTTCAAACCCTTCCGGACAGGGTTTGAACTCATACTAATCAGTGAAAGAAGCATTAAAACCAATTAAAAATAATATTCTTATATAGGGCACCTGATGCTGTTAATCGAGCCAAAATAGCTTCAGCAGCACAAAAAGTGCTTGTGCAAAAGCTGTTATCTGAGAAACTGCTGCTGAGTTCTTATACCATTTTCACAGACAGGCAGTAGAGGCTGTTATGCTCATGCAGAAAGTGCACAGTAATGGTTTAGTTATTACCAAATAATTCCTGTATTGCTAATTACATGGAGCATTTGAATAAATTATTCATATGCAGTTTAACCTTTTTAAAACAAATGTTTTTAATCTGTTTTTAATCTGTTGTAGGCGGCCCCTGTTTTGTTCAAGTGCATGCTCCCAGAGTAAATAGTACTGATGTTGGTAACTTATGTGGGGGAGAAATACTTCAAATATCCATTTCTTCCCTATGTGTGGGTTCCTGGCTACGCTAAATTGTAACACAGACTGTGCAGTAAGTAGATTCAGCAATAAAACTGACTGTAAATTAATGGAATGTTGTCTTTGTCACAATGATGGATCATGTACAGTCAAAAATCCGACACCTTACCAGTTAGGAGGGACTATTTCTCTTCCTTGCTTGCTCTATTTTTCAAAATTCATATGGCAATTCACCTAGAAAATCTCAAAATTGTTGATTGGTACACTTGGCAAGCCTGTTTTCACTTGACATTTGAATTGCAGTTGAGGTATTATGAAAAGCTGCCTAACTGTCTAGGTGCTGAGCACCTTTGCAATGCAGTGTAAATTATTTTAGCACCAATGATTTATATGTGTTTTCCCTGGTCTTCTGAGTTTTGCTAAGATTAGACTTTCAGTTATTATTTATTTTCACATCTCTGCAAATATAAAAAGTGAATTATTCATTTCTGTGTCATAGCCTCTTATGGTTGGGAGGGATCTCAGAGGCCATCTCATCTATCCCCTACCCTAAGAGGCATCAACAGCAGATGTATTAGTCTTGACAGATGCTTGTTTAAGGTCTTCTCATAGATTTCCAGAGATAGAGTCATCACAATGTCCCAGACAGTCTGCTCAATGTTTCCTACTCACAGCTCAAAAGAGGGTTTGTTTAGGGTTTTTATCCCCTAATGGCTTTGCTTTGATTGAAACTAATTTCTAATCCTTTCCAGCACTGGCCTGAGGAATAGAATCCTCACTCTCACTCTGGAGCAGTTGTTTTGGTATCTGAAGACCACTACTGCTCCCACAGCAGGTTATTCATTTCCTTCATTTGTTTGTCATAAGCCATATTTCCTTATTCTTCCAAAGTTTCTCTAGCTTGACTCAGCCCCGTGTGCAAAATGTGGAATTTCATCTTCAGTGGAATTTCATTCCATGTCTATGATGTGGATGTCTACAGCAAAGCCTCCATAAGCTCCTTTTATACCCACCAGAGAGCTCATCACCTCCTTAAAATCAGGAGCATCCCAGGCACTAATGGGTTCAGAGCCCCATCCAACCTGGCCTTGAACAATTCCAGGGATGGGACATCCACAGCTTCTCTGGGACACCTGCTGCTCATCACCCAGTGTAGCACTGGCCCATTTTGAGAGACAATAAATCTGGGTTTTTTCCATGGAAAAGCTACATAATCAGTTGTTCTACATGCTAAATATACAGGTAAAGATGTCATGTATTCCTGAGGTGTTGTATATTCTACTTTTTATGCCAATCTAAATTAATATGGGAGTCTAAGTAAATGTACTTCTGGTCCATCTGCCTTTGAATGCATATAAACATAACTCTTATCTTCCCTGAACTCTGAATACATTTATTCTTCAGAAGTCCAGGCCTCACTCCAGTGCCTGTGCTTCACAGTGTGGCACCATAAAACACTGGTACAAAAAAATGGTGGTTTGCAGAAAATCCATGGGAATCAGGACACCTAAGGACCCAGCCAAGACCATTCACTCATTTCAGTCTTAGACAAACCTCTTTCTTTGTTTCCCTTTTTATCGCTATCCTTTCAGATCTCTGGGACAAAGAATATCTCTTTCTTTGTGTTTCAGTCTCTGCTGGGACTTCTGAGTGCTATTGGAAACCAATTAAAAATAATAATATATTAAGCTTATAATAAACCAGACATTTACAGAAAGAAAAGCTACTCATTTTTATTTCTTATTATGTTAGATACAAGGCCAAATATATCCTATACCAGGAATACTTTTGTGTCAGAGGGAGAATTTCTGGCCCATTGAAGAAAAAGTGAGTTTTGCAGGCACAGTTTTAACTGCAATCTATTATTAAACCCAAAAAGAGCAAGGTGTGACAGCAGGGTGCAATGTACCAGGTTTTTTATCAGATAACTGTAGAATTAGACACGGAGGGGACTCTTCTTGGGTTTTAGAGGATTTTCTTATGGATTGTTCCTCTGGCTGGTTTTCCAATACAGTACCCATTTCTGACAAGTTTAGAGTTCACATTGTATCATTTCTTGTGTCTACCTATGTTGGATCTAGCAGCTCAGAAGCATTTTCTGATATTCTGTTTACAGTTTGCTTTATTCACAGAAATGTCCCTTTAGAGCTTCATTTTAAAGGCTTATCTATTTCACAGAAACGAATGCACTTTTCATTTTCTAGTATTTGGTATTAAACGCAGATAGCAATCTTTGACTTTTTTTTGTGGAAAAGGTTATTATTTTTCTTTTTATCACATGGATGTCTGTAAGTAAAATGTAAAATTATCTCTGCTCTTCTCTTGTAGAATTGCAGACACATAGTGCTTGACTGCGAAGCTCTGTAATTTTCATGTTGTTTTCTTTTTTTTTTTTTTTTTTTTTTTTTTAATACCCTGCATTTAAAGTTTCACATCTGCAGATCTGAAGAGGAGGATGTAAAATAAAAAGCACACAATGTTCTCAGGAAAACAAAAGAGGAGTGGGTGGCTTTAGATAAAATGATTGCCTTGTACCTCTGACACTGATTATTTTGTTTGGTGGTGCATAAGGCTCTGAAGGAAAAAGTCCATTTGGGAGAGACACCTGCACTCTACATTTGCCCAGCACAGTGAGATGCAGGTTAGTCTCTGGCTGAAGGAAGAATTCAGATAGATTCAGGCAGAAATGAATGTTCAGTGTTAAGCAAAGGATACTGCATTCCAGAATGGATGTTAAACGATGTGTCAGGCAGCTCTAAAGCAGACCCTCTAAAATGAAAAGATAGCATTGCCTCCATGTCCTACTTGCTTATTTGCACTGAAGCATCGGTGACAAAATATAGATTGTTTCTCTGATTCTATCCCAAGCAAGGCTTTGATTATCCTCAGCTGCCAGGCAGACTAAGCCCCAGGTATTACCACAAGACAGATTTTAACTCAAGATATAGTTTACATCTAATTTATGGTCAAAACATTTATAGCTGTCCTGGGCATATGCAAAACCATAAATAGAACCCAAGATATTTTTCAAGTAAGAGGGATTTTTTCTTATTTCTTGTATTCCTTGTTTCAAACCAAACTTTGAAAGGCACCTTTTTCTACACAAATTACAAGTATTTCTCAGGGAAGAAGAGAGTATTTGTGTGTAGAAATGAGGAATTATGAGATTTCACTATAGTAAGCCTAAAGGGAATAAATTTTTTCTTACAGGTCAGTGAAAACAAGGTTATTCGAACTTCCCATTGAATAATCAAAACTCAATATACTATACATCCATGTAAAACTTGTCTGATTCAATATTTGCTTTAATTAGGCTTTATGCAGCAGCTTGTGATCCCTTTAGACAGACAGCATTTCAGGTTAGGATTCCACTGAAAGACTTGCCATGCCAATTTAAAAAAATAAATAAATCACACACATACACCTTCCTCACATTTCCTTGTTAAATAAAAGGTAATTTTTAAGCACCAAAATTATACTTTCATCATTAAATGCTAATGAAAAATATTTCAAAGCATGGTATTCCATACTCTTGAAAAAGGCCAATCTAAGGGACAGAGAGGTTATACAACTAAATCTGAGTAATGTGACATATTAAAGGGAGGGTCAGGACAGGCATATAAGAGGTTTTCTTTTTTCATCCTATTTTTTATGGGATTATACATAATTATTATCTTATACTTAAGAATAGTGTGAGAACAATCTGCTGCTCCTATCATTTTTTCTTTAATATGATTCCAAATGGATGGTTTTAAGGACAATTTAAACAAAAGTCAATGCTTCTAATTTGTGGGCAAATCCTTGTTCTTCTGGAAAAAAAAAGACTGAATCTGTCTGAAAATGTTTTATGCCAGAATTTTCTGCAGAGTAGAAGCTCTCAAGAGGCACTGAAATTGGCAGCCTGGCTACATGTATTTCTACAAGGATATCGGATTTACAGGACTGCAGCAGAGATTTCATAAAGTCCCTGGTTTTAGGGCAAATCACCCAGGAAGACTCGCCCAGGAGTGAGGGCCTCATATCTCCACGGTGTCTGGCTTTAAGTGCTATCCTGCCTCACAGCTAAACCAGCACCAGAGGTGTCTCACAGGGGGCTGCATCTGGAATGACACATCTAATTTCTTTTTTTTTTAACTTTGTCCAAAATATTTTCAATCACTACTAGCGTGAAGCATAGTAAAAATCCTCTTCCTCCTCTCAGTTTTAAAAGGACAACTGAATAAGCATCAAAAACATCTATTAAACAACCTTATAATGGTTCTTGTTCCCTCAGAGCCTAATAAAATAGCCTTCAGGTGTTAGAGCTTTAAATAAGACAATAAACTTCACCACACTGGGGGTTTTTTAAGGCTCTTTTTGGATCATTGATGCGCTAAGACTTTTAACATTCCTAGTGTCAACTCCAAGCAGCAAAGGGTAAAAGCAATGGATGCATGTTTCTAATGCTTCCAAAGCATTCCCCAGAAACTAAATATACTGCTAGGTAATTTAAAGAAAAATGTTCTGCTTCTTTTTTGGATAAAATTTCTGCTTTGGAATTAAAATACTTATTCTTCTAGATATGCAGATGTTCACAGGTATGACATTGAAAAATAACTTTTGGGTACACTGTTCTTTGCACTCCACTTTCTTAGCCCTCCCTGTCAGAAATGTTGAAGGAATGGACTCTCTCCTGGTAGCCTTTGCCAAAGATAACTCCTCTTTGTTTGCTAATTATTTGCCACTATTGATGCACATGAGAATCCAGGCAAGGCAACAGAACTAGGGAAAAAAAAAAAAAAAGTGAAAGATATGAAAAAGAGAAAGTAAAAGAACAGCTGAATAAAAGCCAAAGGTGCAGAAAACACTGAATTGAAAAGACTGGAGAAAAAAAAGTGAAATAAGTCAATGGAAACAAACAGAGAGAACAGCTCAAAACGAGAAGAGAAATAATGATGCTGCTTCTTTCAGTGTATTTAAAGAATGGTAAATATAAAGTGGAAAAGTTCAGGAAAAAAATTTCGAACACAGAAAAAGACACCATAAAATGATAAAAAAAATAAAACCAAGAAACGTTATGATAATTCCAAGTATCTTATTTACAGGGAAGTGCTTGTAAATATGCCTTCCATATACTTATAAATATTAATGTTGCATATTAAACATACAATAAAAAGGCAAGTGAAGGAAAGAATCCAGATTTAATGTGATTGTGATTTTCTAAGCTGTGACACTGTTTAGCATTGACATAATACACTAGGAATTTAACTGAGCATGAAACTTAAGTATATGCTGAAATTTAAGCATTTCAAGGATCCCATTCACTGCTGCAGCTGATTAAAGCAAGTAGATGCTTAAATGTGTTGCTGGATTAGGATTTCTGGGGACAGGTTAACTTGCAAGGCCTACAAAAGAAGATAATATTTTAAATAACATTGATTTCTCTTATTCAAAGACTTTTTATGACAGCATAGATTTCTATGCAAATATTTGGGATCTCTTTTCAGTTGAATCTCAGCACCACACACTGAAAATTAATGAGGATGGGAGTTTGAATTGAAGGGATGGGGTTTGGAAAATGTAAAGCAAAACTGCACAGGCACAGGATTATTATTTCAGTACATCCACTAATTCATCATAAAAAACAAGGTGGTAGAAAATACCAGATTTCCTAGTCTGTGTTCTTGTTTGCTAGCAGATCTCTTCTTAAATCCTGCTTATATTATGACTTCTTTGACACAGAACTCAGATAGGGGTAGATCAGCAGCATCAGTGCCAAATTGCATAATTAATCTAAGGTGACCTGAGTAATTCAGCTAAATGAGGCATGATCTGAATATGACAAGGTAGAAGGCATGCAGAGAAAGGGAGCAGAGCTTGAAAGGGGAGGGTCTCAGCTCAAAACAAGGTACAAAGATTCAGGTTCACTATTTCCCTGCACTTTTTTATATTTATTTGCATCTCTACAAAGTGGATGTTACACGCCACAAAGGAGCAAGTAAATGAAAATGCATCTCTGTGGTGCTGTTCAATGGGAAAGTAGGACAGGGCTGTAATTTAACACATGGGACAAGGCTATGCTAAAAAGCACCAAAAAACCCTGCACTTTAGCAATATTATCTCTGCTCTCTCAGACCTCTTCACTGTAACTTCAAGCCTGACTCTCACAATTTGTATAAAGATGACAGTCAATTGGATTTCCCTTTCAACAGCCCTAATAGCTCATTATCTTTTTTTTTTTTTCTGTCTGATTCATTTGTGTCTTTCCATGGTACATTTTATCCAGCTGAAAAACCTGTATAAGATTTTCTTACCCCATCATGAGCACTTCCAGCCTATGTCTCACCAGAATAATTCAATACTTCAGCTCTACCAGTGCTGCTTTTGCACCATATCTCAGATTGATGTGGTGAGCTGAGTTTTAAATTTTTTTTTTTTTTTTTAAATTACACAAAATAGGTCTGCAGTTGTATAAAGAGAAATGTGACACATGGGAATGAATAAGGAGCTTGGAGCACAGCATTTCATGTAAACTAATGAAAAAAAAGAAAAATATCTTCAAGATTTTGTGAAACCTCAGCTAAGGAGGGTGAAGTATCAGCCAAATAGCAAATGAAAAAGCAGTGTTGAGTTGCAATTGACTTTACCCATTTGTAGGCAGGGTTTAGTGAGCTGCCTAAAATCTGTAAAAAAAGCAGTGAAATTATCTGAATGGTCTAATGAATCACAGTGCCCCAATAAAATATCATTATTTATCCTTCTACTGATGCAATTGTTCAGAAGAATGAACAATTCCTCATGTTTTTCTGTAACAGGAGCAGGCATGTGCTCAGGCAGCAACATTATATACCTTTGATGATGGTGGGACATCTTTCAGGCAATTGTCTGCCTTTATACCACTGCTATTAGGATCACAGTTTAGTTCATAGCAATTTAAATGTATCCTTATCGCTTTCTTACATCTCTCCAATAAATCTTATCTGCTGGCTTTGTAGAGGAGGGGGTGGTAGAGCAGATTGTTGTAAAAGGTGTTTGCTTTACGAGCCAAGGTAAAATTTACAAGATACAATCCATCCGGCTGCTGGAAACGTGCCTTTTTTCATATGCAATTCAGTCAGTCCTTTTTACAATTTCTTTTTATTTTATTATTTTATGAAGAGAGCTCTTGCAGTCCATTATAGGCTGCTACCAGAATCAATTAAACATGGCACAGTAAAACTGCAGAACAAAGGACAGAAGCTTTGT
The DNA here is from genome assembly GCA_018697195.1 of Certhia americana. NCBI lineage: Eukaryota > Metazoa > Chordata > Aves > Passeriformes > Certhiidae > Certhia > Certhia americana. The sequence continues at coordinate 3,716,058 of CM031879.1, forward strand.
AGGATACAGTATGTTCAGTTAATTAGTCCATTACGAATTAGTGGCAATTAAGATTGAAATCTTTTTCATTGATTTGTGCTAGTTTATCTGTGATTGAGCCAGCAGATGTATTGCATAAAATGACAAAAAGAAGGAGGAGCGAAACAACAAGTTCAATATCCATACTGGATATTTCTCAAGCCCAAGAATTGAAGCAGAGGCTGGGAATGGCTGGGGCAGAGAAAATGATAACCCTAAATTACAGATATTTGGTGTGTAGGACAGGAGCAGCCCTGGTCAAATACTGTGTGGTTCTGGTGGAACTTTGCTCTGGAGATCATGAGGGTCACAAGCACCTCCTGCAAATACATAGAGGGAGCATCTGGCTTTTAAAGTGCACTTTTCTATGTGGTATTTAAATGCCTCCAAGACAGCTGCGATGGAACCAGCTCATCTGCAATTTGAATCTAGGAATTTTTGCTTTCAAAGTGAAAATCAGATGCCTCGATTACTGAGCTGGAAAAGAGACAACAAAACCTAAGTTAGAAAAGTTTGTTAGAGTGTGGAAGTGCATCTTGTTTTCTACCAGACACATGCTATTTCTGAGCTTAATTTTCTCTGACCATCTCACAGACCTCTCAGTTACAAAGTTCCTGCAGAGAATTTTTCCACCATACATTTTCCTTTTGGTGGACTACGTTTTATTCACCTGTCCCAGTCCACCTCCTGAGCTAGTTCCAGAAAGCCAGGTCACGATGCTTTACTTGACAAAAATAAGTGTACAAAGGCAGTCCTCAAGACAGTTTTTGTACAATGGTTAAAGTGAACATAATAAAGTGCCATTATGGCATATTAGGGTTTTTGTGTACTGTGAAATGCTTTGAATACAAAGAAAATTGCTACATTTCCAAATCCTAGAATGTCCCTAGATTTGCTGTCTCTGAAAAGACACAGACACCAGTGGAAGGAAAGAAAATTAAAATATATTTAAGGTATTTTTTAGTCACTTACAAGATAATAATCTTTATGAATGCATGAGGAACCAGACTACTCAATAAATTGATACTTGGACCTCAAGAGCTGTGTGTCAGTCAGAAGTTGTTACTGTCTATTGGCCATTTTGGAAAGTAAGTTAAATAATCCACATCCCTGTGGGCAGAACAACATCCCAGAAACCAAGGTATATGCATTGCTGTTATTCCTGCTACGACTCTCAATGCTCAGTGATGGAAATGACCTGAATTTTCTCCCGCTGAGGCCATGTCTTTCTATGCAGGCTGAGCTGCTTTGACAAGCCAGCATGGGTAACTGTGCACTTGGTGAGTCACACGTGGCTTGCAGAGCACAACAAGGATTTGACACACCAAAAGCCAGCAGCATTCCTGCTTCTACCATCAGTAATGTCAGGCAAAACAACAGAATCCCATTTTCTGGATGTACAGTGCATTTACATACAGCTGGATGTTCACAAAAGAGATTCTGTGCAAATTCCATGTGCATTATGGACTCATAGAATCATAGAATGGTTTGGGTTGGAAGAGACCTTAAAGACCATTGAGTTCCACCCCCGACATGGGTAGGGACACCTTCCACTATCCCAGGCTGCTCCAAGCCCAAACCAGCCTGGTCTTGAACACTTCCAGGGATGGGGCAGCCACAGCTTCTCTGGGCAACTATGCCAAGGCCTCCCCACCCTCACAGTAAAGTATTTCTTCCTGATATCTAACCTAAATTTGCTCTCTTTCTGTTTAGACCCATCCACGCTTGTCCCATCCCTACATGCCCTCACAAAAAGTCTCCCCCCCATCTTTCTTGCACATGAAAGTAGGTTAATAAGTCTTTTCAACAGGCTTTTTGCAAACTTGACATTCCTTCCTCTCTTCTCTCTGACATGTTGGCTCCACCTCTCTGAAAGTAGCAGGGTGTGGGTGTAAGGCAGGCACCAGGGTAGGAAAGCACAGATAGAACTGTTAGAGCTTGAGTGCACAGACCCTCCTGGAGCTGCTGAGTTATGTAACTGCCTCTCTGTGCACACGTTTTTGGAGCACAGATATAGTAAAAGCCTTGCTCCCCCATTAACATTTTAAGCACAAAGAGCAGAGCTGCCTCCCTGGAAAAGCAACATGCGAGCACAATGAGTTGCACTGAGCTGATTTATTACTGCCCCATTATACCTCTGCAGAGATGCTTCTTTTTACATTGTTTTTTCATAACTCGTAATAACTCTTGTGTACAGTTATACCTACTACACATATCTGGTTTTTTAGATACATACTCACACCCCTGTATATTCATGTATAGGTCAGCACAGAGATATGTACAAGATCTAAGCAGTATGGCACCCTAGATGACAATAAATTCTTGTACATTCAATAAGGAACACTTGTTTTTATATACTTGCTTTATATACTTATATATTTTCTAGAACATAACTGCAATTGCAGAATATATTTTAGCATTCGTAAAGTGACATTTCGTAGATACACTATAAAACTCAGAGTAACAGGTAGGATTTTGGATGTTTTCAGCACAGACTTTTCCATGCACTGGATGTGGCTGCCTGCTCCCAGGGTTACAATTCCCACCAGGTACATGCCAGGCTCCTACCAGCCCTGCCATAGCCAAATGGATGCGACTGAAGCCTTCCCCCTCCCAAAAAAAAACAATATTTAAAAGATTCTGATAAGCATCTCATTTCATTTGGAATTGCAGAGCTTCACAGCCCTGGGAAGGCAAGAAAAATTCAGCTCAGATCAAGACTCCTAAATGTCAAGATTTGCAAGTCTGTAGCTGGGTGCCTCAGCTTCCACTGTAGACATTGGAGAGGTGGGATCCAACCTCAGTGCCCACAAATAAGGCACTTTTGTGGTGCTATTTGGGAAGGACTCAGGTACCCAGCATATCCTCCAGACACTCTTCCAGAAAGCTCTAGGGATCATATTTTATGTTGTATATGCCAGTCTCCTGGTGCAACTCAGATCCTCTAAGATGCATCAGGTGGCACTAGAAACCTATTTTTAAGGAACTTAGTCTTTGTCTACTTTCAGGTGAGCTGAATTTCTCCCCAGATTCTCTCAACTGTATTGACTTAGGGATCACTAAATTGTAAAAAAAAAGTTGTAAAATCAACTCAAAAAGTAATGTGTATATATATGTATATATATATATATATATATAATTATTTTATTTTATTTTATTTATGAGGAACTCAGTTATGTCAAAATGAATTAAATACACTTTTCTTGGACCTACCAACCTGGGCAACTCAAGGAGATGAGAAGTTATCTCAATAATTTACATGGAATTTAGACAGCAGATAGCCTATAAATAACTGTACATGGTATTTCTGGTCTGGTTAAAAAGAAAAAATACAAGTTGTTCAGAAATCACCTCAGCAAAATAACTTTCCACAAAGAATGGTATTTGGACAGTCACCAAAGTACAGCATCCCAGAGTATAAACTTTACCCACAAGCCAATTTAGCTTTCTACAGCTTGGTTTGAATCTTGCCCTATTTGCCCATATAATACCCATGTTTGTGCTGTTACAACTAAATACCAGAAGATTTGCATAACCTCCACAGATTTTCTATTTGCTGATTGCATAAGTTAAATCAAATACATACAGTATGTGGAAGTGCAATACTTATCATTTTGTGTCATTTTCACGAAAAATTACTAGGAGCCAATTATTTCCCTAAGTTTTGCTTTTAGAAATTTATGGCAAAACAGTTACAGAAAAATAATGAGTTTCTTTAGTGTGTCCCAGTGCAATGGCTACAGATCTCTGGCTCCTCAATGAGAGCCCTGTGCCTTCAGCTGATACTTTGCTTAACAAGGCATACCCATGTCTTGTTTCATTTATCTAGAGGTAGCTGATCATTCTGCAGCAGAAAAAGCAGCCGAACATTTTTAAGTGTTCTCACTATAAACCTCTGAAATCTTATTCTGAAGCATCTGAGGATCATTTTAATTGCAGTCACTCACTCCCTAGCACAACAGCCCTAGGAGTGCATGTGGTTTATTGGATCATTCCTTCAAACCCTGACTGGAGCTCCCCAAAAGTGCTTGTTGTCTGAAAAGTGACAGTAAAATGACATTGTAGGTTCCTGTGTATCTTTTCCCGATGGATTCCAGATCCAATTTTCTCAGTTCATGAGTGAAAAGAGGCTTCTTTTCTCTTCCCCCTCTCGCAAACACAGCCTGCAATCTGAAAACCAAGTAGGATTCTTCTTACTTCTTGCCTCATTACCAGTAATAAAGATCCTGCAGGCAGAGTTTTACCTTTCTAATGAGGAAAATGCATTCTAATTTGGTCTTTACTTTTGAATTTATTCCTCTAATCATATCAAGACTTTTTCCTGTCAACAGGATAAACATAGTAAGGGTCAATATCTAAATAGGAAGAGGTCACTTTTATGAAGCCATATGTCAAAGTATAACAGCATTTCAGAGACTTGTTAATGTGTCAAGAGAAAATTGATATGTGGAAGATATTTAAAGTTTGGGTTTGAATTTCTTGGCTTGAAATATCAATTTGAAATAGCATCAGAACTGGACTCTAATGCCAGCAGGGAGTCACACTGCTTTGTGAGAATGTGAGGAAAGAAAAATCTAGAAGAAAAAAAAAATTATGAACATGAGAGAGTACAATGTTTGGCTTTAGATCCTTGACAGCCTCATTTTTATTGAACCAGTCATAATTTTTTCCCCTATTTTTCAATGAACTAGTGTGGAAAGCAAATTCTTCCTTTAGGGCAGCGTGAGGTAGTCAACCAGGATCACTCTAATGGGATTGCAAGTGACATTTCACTGGCCCTCATTCCAGGTAGATGTTTCTGCATCAGCAGGTTCTTTTCAATGCCTCTCTCATATCTCAAAAAGCCAAGAAGCTGTTTCCAGCAATTACCTTGACCATATCTGACCAGGCCAAACTGTAATCAGTTCATAGTACTCTGCCATTGTGAAACTAGAGGTGGGAGAAAGTTGGATTTGAGAGCAGTAGCAGAGACAATGTAAAAATTAATATATCATATTATTATTAGTAATAAAACATCAGCCAAATAGAGTGATCATAAAATAGTCACGAACTGAAATCGAGGGGTGTGAAACACATCCTCTAATCTTCTTGCTTCACATCACACCGTTGTATTTTCTGGTAGATTGCTCAAAATGCTCTTTGTGCTCCTGCACTTGTAGGACTTTTTTTTTTTTTTTTTTTTTTTTTAATGTGCATACTGCTGTTAACCTCACCAGCACTACAAAATCTCATAGTTCATTGCAAAATGTAGTGTAATGCACTTCACCATTCAGATTAGATATGGGTGATTATAACAATAATCGTGTGCATGTGCTATACATCTGTAAAATCAAGCCATTCTTTTTTAAATATTAAATGGCCTCTTGGGGCAAAAAGTAGGTTAATCAAAATAATACTGTCAAGTAGAGAGTACAGACCTTTTTACAAAAGAAAATTAAGTAGAACTAGTAATTATAAGTAGTGTACAACCTTTCAATGTAGTCAATAAGAAAGTCAATTTGCTTAAAATAATGAGGTATTCTGGCATGAACAATCTGTTCATACTTTGTTCCCAAGAGCCTCCAGAGGGAATCAGAGCCCTAGCTGACATTTGATACTTTCTGTCAATTTATCAGCTCGGTGTCAGTCTGAGTTTGTAAGATGGTGGTAGAAGCATGCTTGGGGACTGCTACGAAAACTGGGAAAACAGAGTAGGTTTCTAATGCCTGAGCTTATCCTTATTAAAAATAAATAAACCCCTCACATTTCCATCCACACTCCCTTCAAAATCTACTTGGGATGTTTAGACATGGTGTTAAACTAACAAAAATATCTAAGGTAGTTATAATTAAAGAAAATCTTAAGCTTTGGGATTGCCTAATGGAGATCTGTTTGCACATTAATGACTACAGGAGAAAAGACATTACCTCCCCTTTTCCATTTCTCTCTGAGATTATTCCTGTGCTGCCAGGAGCTGTCAAAGGCTGGTCTTGGCAAGACAAAACACTAAATGATGTCATTTTGGTGGCCAGTTCAGAATTTCCATCAAATTATATAGATTTAAACCCAAACCATTAAGGCTTTTATTCCCTTCTGCTGCCTTGCCTTCAGACACACTTGCCTTAGGAAGTTTTCTTGGAGAATAGAAACAAACAGACAGATAAGTGGTGAAATATAAATATAAATATGTGGTTATGGCAAATTATGCTTCTGGTTTTACACACTGTTCATGACCAACCTGGAGAGATTTGGGCACCCCACAAATCAGTGGTGCTCCATCAAGAAGCAGTGTCAGCAGGACATATAGTGATAGGACAAACAGGAATGAGTTTTGCACCAAATGAGGAGAAATTTAGATTAGCTATCAAGAAGAAATTCTGTACTCATTGGAAGTCTAGAGAACAAGTTATCCAGAGAAACTGTGGCTGCCCCATCCCTGGAAGTGTTCAAAGACAGGTTGGATGGGGCTCTGAGCAACCTGGGATAGTGGAAGGTGTCAGGAGGGTTGGAATTGGTCCCTTCCAATCCAAACCATTTTGTGATCCTATGATTCTGTGACTGACAGGAGAGAGGTCTGGAAAAGAGATACGTGTACATGTGCCCCACAGAGGTCACAGTTAATAACGGTTGTGGCTAATGAGAACTCATGATGATTCGTGCTAATATTTACAGGCTCATTAAGATATTATCCTGCCTGTTTAACTGGTTTGTGGAATTACTCGTGTCTGAATTTCAGATCACTAAAATCAGTCTTTCAGCTAAAACAGCCATCCAGGAGAACTGCTCAGTGAGCCAGACAGCCAGAGCAGGGCAGTGGATGGTCCATAACCTCAAGTCCAGCTCAATTATGGACAGGTGGGAAGGGTCAATTATCCTGTGCTGAGTGGACTCATGGTGGACATGAGACAAGGCATTGCCACCATCAACCTCTGAAAACATCCCTGAGGATGTGCCCGTGAGATCTAAAATATAACACCACATTTCTGCAGCAATGGAGATGTTCCTAGAAAAAGGGTGTTTCAGTACTGGTGATCCTTTTGGCTGTGACACAGCTTAGGATAAAGTAGATACATCTCACTGAGGCCTAAAAGGGGTTAAAGGAAGAGAAAAGAGTGCAGAAAACCCTGAAAGCTGAGAGTACTGCAAGGTCATCTACTCATTCCTAAGTCTGTCTGAGCCAGCTGAGGAACTGAAGTGTCCTTCCATGAAAAGCTTGTGTACATTTGCAAACAGTTCAAGGAAAAGCCACTGAAAGCAGGTACTTCAAGAGCAAGCAGTGGAAATTTTGATCTCCTTGTGCAGCACATCCCAAGCATTACGAGCTTGTACAGAGCCCAGTACAGGACTGGGAGCTGGGGAATTTTCTCACTTCATAACAGGAAATCCTTGCCCTCCCTAGTGCTCTGCCATAACTGAAGCAAAAAGCTGTCTGATTTCCTTCGACCTACAATGAGCTCCATGATTTGTTTATCCTGGCAAAGGAAGAAGTAGAAGTATTTGTTTTCCCAACCCTCCCCACAGGCAGAGAGACATGCCAGGCATTCCTGGGAATGTGCAGATCCTCCATGCTTTTGACCTTCTCTGCATGGATTCAGAAATCCTCTCTGAGACATCTCTTCATGAGATCACAGCCTTCCCCAGAGACATTTCTGTTTCTGCTGGTCACAAATGTGGATGCAGTGTGTCCATTGAAATGGAAATACTCTGCAAAGTCACAACACCCTAAAAACTTCCCTCAGGGAAGCTTTAGAAACACCTGATTCCTAGTACTGTCTAGCCTATCTGGAAGGTAAATATTTGGTCCTCAGAAAGGTTTTTCATGTTTCCCAGAGTTGAATGTTATCCCTAGCAAGGCCACCAGTACTGCTTTTGATATGGCTAAAAAAACAGATGTATTACCAGTTCTTTCCAAGAGCACTCAGAAGCACATCAATCCAGTCTGGTGACTCACAATAGTCAGGACAGCAGCAGCCTGCTTTAAAGGATGGAAGCAAACAGTTAAAGAATAGTTAAAGGGTAGAAAGCTTTATTAGTCTCTAATGTAAAACAGAGACAAGAATTTCCTTACCATGAGGTTTTCCTTAAAGAAACATTTAACTCCTTTTCCAAACAGAACACTTAGGCAGACTGTGCAAATTTCCAAAATAAAGTAAAAGAAAAAAGAACTCACTTTAATGTGTTACATTTCAGCCTGTCAGCATCCTCACATATTTTTTTCTTGGAGTGACCAAGCAGAGAAGGCATCAGTCAGCAAGTTCCTACATTTCTACAAATAAGAAAATCTGGGTGGAGAAAAAAACAGGTTTCAGTCTAACGTTTCTTTTAAATCTTTTTACTTGAAGACCTAGCTTACATAAAGTGTGAAGTGTGTTTCAATGGCAAACACAAAGTCCTGGTGCTGGAAACAATGCTCACTGCTTCCACTGCTCTACAGCCACCCAAGAACCTGCTGTGTCACATTGTGCCATCAACAACAGCCACCCGAGCATCTTCTCTGGAAACGTCATCAAGCAAGGGCTAATGACACAAACTTTCTTCCTTAATTCCAGGGAGAGGCTGAAGTTTCACAGGGATTGAAGTGATAGCAGGAAATATTTTCTATATTCCCTACCATGGCATGGTTAAGAGAGAAAAAGTCAAAACTTCTCCACTATCCACACATGTCACACACAGACCCTGAGTCCTTAAAAATGCATTGCAAGTGATGGAATTATTTTCTATGAATGCCCATGGAGTTATTTTAAGATTAAACCATCTTTTGCTGTGAAAGTTCAAATAGATAGAAGGCTATTTTTTTTTTGTTTTTTTGAAACTGAAGTTACAGGGAACATTTTCATACAGATAGCTGCACAAATCTGGGAGTAGTTTCAAACTCCAGAAACTCATTCCAGGGTGTATTTATTCTCTTAACTGGTTTTACTTGCAAAACTATAATGCACTTGTACAATCTGGACTGTCTTCATCTATCTGCCTTAAATGAACTTGTTTTTTTGGCAGACCACCCACTGGTGATTGGACCCCACTGAAGTATCTCAGACTGAATACTAATTAAAAAGTACAAGCTGCTCCTGAAAGTGTTTTCAGGATTATCTATAAAATGAAAAAAAAAATTAAAACTTTGGGCTTTTTTTTGACTTCGTGTGTGTTGTAAAAGGTGGAATTCATCCAGCCACATAGGGGTTTCTGGATGTGCACAGACAAATTGGTTTCAGCATTTCACCAGGTAACTCCAAACTCCCTTAGTAGAGATAGACAATCAATACATCCAAGTGTCTCATCCTATTTTAGACAGCTACATTTCATTAGACAAGCCGTGCCCCTAATCTCCACTGACTCTCATGGAGCTCAGATTCTCAATGCTCCAAAGCACGAGCTCAGACAAACACTCACCTTTTGTCAGATCAATCCCACTTTGAGTTTCTGACTCTACAAATTAACATATCTAATCTTTAAAATTAAGAAAGCATTACTTTTTTTCCCCCAGAAATTAAAATTTATGGTGTTTCTCCACAGTCAGGGTTTTCTAGTCGTAAGGAAAAACAGTTCAACCTGCCCACCTTAACAGGGAATTCTTTATGATGCCAATAGCAGCTGGTTATGGATACACCAGTCTTTGTTTGTTTAAGGTCTCATCTATTCAGTGTTCCTGGTTTTCATCCACACACTAATATTGCCTCTATCCCTCAGTATCACATAAGCTGATTTCAGCCTTCTTCTCTCCACTTTTCCTAGCCCCAATATGAAGATTCATATGTAATTCCCTGTGTTAAATTATGACACTAATTTACCAAATTTCAATGGCTGTTCATGCAGGTGCCTTGTTAATCATAGGTTAAGTGATTTCACATGTTCACTTAGTGAGTCAGTGGCAGAAATCCCACATCTCTACATTCTCCATCCTCTGCTTCTGACAGCCAGTGAACTCTGCCTCTTCATGGCATGATGAACACAGGCAGTGAGCACTAAGAATCATTAACTGTATTCACAATCCACTCCACAAATGTCTTTCACTTGGCTAGATCTCATTGCTCAGTTATAGCCTATATTTTGCAGCTCATCATCAAAGGCTTCTTATCACATGTGGCATTTGCTCATTAAGGCTGAGATGTTATTCCCAGAATTCAAGCAAGGGTTAACATCAGTAGAACTTGCATTCTCATTCTGTAAAAATGCTCTTCAGAGGCATGACTAAACTGATCATCTCCTGTTAGAAATTTGCTTCTTGAAGAAATTAAAGGTTTTGTCAAATAAAAATGAAAACTTCTTAAATTTGCAGTTAAACTGCGTGCATTAAATCAATTAGCTGTAAAGCAAACTGCCTTAAACTCTTTCATTCATTTTTCTAAAAAAGAATACAAAGACTAACCTTTTCATTTCTGCGCTGCCTGAATATTTAGTATATTCACAATGCTGAAATATCTGGAGACACATTTCTAAAAATGAGCCTAAGTACAAAATAAATTTTAAAAATGTATTTCTTGTATGCTGTCCTTAAATATCTTTTATACATATTTGACTTCTCTAGCAATCATGGCTTCAAAATCACACTCACATTTACCATATTTCTTATGGGATTCAACACTGTGCTGTGTGGAGAACCTTTGACTTGTGTTGGACTGCTGTAAAAATCAATATCAAAGCCCTGAATACACAGCAATAGGGAATGCTTATTAAATGTACAGTTGAGGGGAGTAGTGAAAATGACCCATCTTAATGCTGTTGACAGCACATTTGTCTTGGTGTCTTATTGGTTTTAATTTGTCATCTGATAAATGTCCATTTATGTAATGGAAAGTTAAGTGCTGATTAGTTTACATTTAACTTTGTGTCTGGAGTCAGGTCAGGCTTCTGAAACTGATGTTATGTGAAAGCTATTAATAGTCACAAAAGGTTATTTCAATAAAAACAACTGAAAGGAAATATTATGTTTGTAAGCGTTCAGATAAATTCATCGTTTGGTTTCTTGATTGACTGTAATGTCAACAAAAAATAATTTTCTTGGGTTTTTTTCAGATGATGTGGAATTTCATACTTCTGAGTGCCCAAGAAATTCTGTATAAAATGTTTACAAATCAATTTTTAGAAATATGAAAACAAATCTATAACCTTTATTACTGGTGACTGAAGCAGGTCTTACAGATCACATGTAAAGTCATTAATTTATTTGTGTTACATGGTCTGTAGTGCAAAACCACATATATTTTCCTCTTTCAGTTTTTATTTATGTTTTCTCAGTCTTAAAGTGGAGTTAGCAATGCTACTTATAATAAAGATGTAACAATAGAAAGCATTATTTCCAGGGCTTTCATCTGGGACCTGCCATAAAACTCAAGGAAGGCATAAAAATTGCATAATCCAAAATCATTCTGCAGAGCTGGTCAGGAATTTCACTCTGAAATGCATGTAATAGCAAGTATTTTAAAGTTTTAAAGTATCTCAAAATATTATAATGAAAAATAGTCAGCTGATGTTTTGGTGATGTTTTGACATGGGGTGAGAATGTGCGTGAAGTCAAGGTGACTGTAGTCTGGGCTATAGAATAGAACCAGTGTTCAAATCCAAGGGCTCCTAAACCAGTCTGAAGTCCTAAACCACGTATAACTGCTCTACACTCACCTATTTAAGCCGCTGAATCTGTTAAGATCCAGTAAAACCTCTTTGACACTATTTACCTGTAAATTTTGTCGTCTTCCAGTCTGCAACAAGTTATTGCTTTGCTGTACATGTGAACTCTGACTTGTGCACCCGGAGTTAAAATATCTGTTCTGAAATCCCTTTAAACACAGGAAGACAAGGGAGAGCTTAGTGCATGATGCACAACACTGCTGACACCTTAAAACAATACATGTTATTCTTTGAAAGCAATCTTAGGACAAGCTACCCTCTGACTTCAAATCCATTCTGTGGCTGTGTTAATCATATTGAAAATGCCAAGATGATTTTGTACAGCTTCAAAAGGTGAAAAATGAACAAAAAGGACAACAAAATGCATTGAGAATTACTTTCTGTGTGGTTGGAGGTTTTTTTAATCTAAACAAAAGGTCTCATTTATATGACCACTTCAGTTAGTACCACACGACTCAAGTCCCAACCCCAGCTTTCCCATCAATTGAAGCTGGTTGACATCTTTAAACTACCTGGGTTTTCCTTGGTGAAAGCCACAGCGTAAGAACTGTCTTGTGGTGTTTTATATCCCAGTTGTGCCCTGTTCCACTAAGCTGGGCCTAATGAGTACCTGTATAGATTTCAAATCTGGGCCTTTGGCTTAATTTCTCTGCTCAGGAGGTTTTTCAGGCCAGTTTCAGCAAAGATATTGTCATCTTCTGGGTCATCATATCACTTCCTGGGTCTCTAGATGCCAAGTTTTCTGAGGTGCCACAAGTTTCTTTTCTCAGGTGACTCCTCTATTTTCCAGGCAAAACAGTACCCATGAAGCAGGAACTAAGTGATGAAGAGCTAAGCCTGGACTGTTAGAGCAAGAGAGGATTTTTCCTTGAAAAAGTCCAATTCCTTCCAGGAACCAATGGAGCACAAGAACAACTGAGTTAAGATACATCTTTGAAACAGTTTTGTGCTCTCAACATCACTTCTTCCACACAAATCTGGCACCCAGTCATGCTGGGGTAGTCCAAGGTGCAGCCACAATATTTTTGGAAGGTAATAGAGTTCATCTGTATGGAAATAATCAATACAGTGCTATCTATGTTCAGGCTGTCTTGAGTCACCTGTAGAGAAGTCACCAGAGAGACACTGGGGACAGATGGAATTATCAGCAATCAATAACCTTTCCTAACATTCATGCATTGTGCTGGAATTATTATGATCTGGATTCTCAACTTGAAAATTGACATGATAGTTTATCTTCCACAAGGTATCTCTCATACTTTTCTTTCAGCTGTACGTTCTTAATGACCTCAATGGTCTTATTACATACACAAGTTTTTGGGTTTTAAAGTTGTGCCTGTTGGATCTCAAAACAGTTCAAAACATTTTAAATCGCTGCTCCTAAAACTGAAAGGGTGCAATAGCAAACAGTTTTAATTTTTGCTACAGCTTTCGCAATCAATGTCGAGCCAGACCTAACAGCCTATTCATATCTGTTCAAAAAACAGGAAATAGTCCGTTTTGGAGAAAGAATTAGAGAAAATAAAAGTTCACAACCTTTCAGAAGTCCAGAGAATTGAGATTTGAAGACAAAACTTCTGGCTGTTTTCTAGAGCAATGCTCATCTCACAGACACCCTGAGCTGAATCTCTAAGCACACAATATTCCTCAGACAAACACTCCATGCCCCCAGCCCCCCCACCTTATCAAGTTTCAATCCTTCAATAATGCTCACAATTTCATGGGAAGTCAGGACTTTTTCAGAGAAAGTGGAGGGATCAGGTAAGGTTATTTGGTTTGCTGAAATCAAAATGTGAAGCCAAACCTTTCCATGAACTAAATCCCTTTCCACTTCTTCTTTATAGCCAAAGTACTTAGGATCAATTCTTTGTTATAAATTTCCTTTGATAGGTAAACAAGAGCATAAATTTAGCACATAGAAGATGGGATTTTTTTAATTTTAAGTTTGTATGGTTCACAATGCAATACTGATATATTTTTTTTTTTTCTGGCTGCCCTCAGTCATTTAAAGTATACTCATTATCCTCAGGGATTTCACATTTTCATCTGGGTAATCTTGACTGGCCCATAATTATATAGAAAATTAGTAACCAAAAAGTAAACTCTACTATTTGGAAGTACACTTTTTTCCTTTTATTTGTTTTTATTAAGTATCAGAGATGTGGTGTTTAACAAACATCACCCATTTCATTAATTATATGTTGGGCAAACACATTTACCTCCACCACTCAAACTCTTCTGATAAACATCAAAAAGTAACCAACATTTACTACAAAATCTGCAACATCAAATAATGATTCTCTATAGCAGTTTCTGTATTATATGGTATGTAAGCTGAGCAATTAGCTGTAGGTAAATACCCAGTTTTCCACAAACTTACAAATAGGTTGGTGTCTCTTAAAACAAAACATCAAGTATTTTTAAGGAGCAGTTTACAACAAAGGAAGTGTCTGTAATAGAGAAATTTTTCTCAGAAAAGAACTGTTCTCAGGCTAAAAAAGTCTCTGTGTTAGGGCTAACAACAATATCCAGATTACATATTAATTTCATTGAACTTAATATAAACAATCAAATAAAGCATTTAAGAGAAATTATATTCAGTAGTTATGAGGTAGAAAGTGATAGTAAACTGTGAGGACTGTTAAAGTAACAACATATTGACCATTGCAACATGGAAAATAGTCTTATGTAAAATGGAGATCTTGAGGCATAAAGGCAAGATTAGACAAAGAAAGCAATTATGTTCTTATCTACTGACAATTGCAAAAAGAAAAGTCACGTGTAATATCATGTATTAAGAAACAAACTACCAAACATGAGTCCACAACCATAATTTTTATTTCAGATGTGTAATTACATGAAGTTTTAAAACACAAGAAAGAAAGAAAGAAACCTTTTTTTTTTTTTTTTTTTTTTTTTTTTCCCAGCTCTGTGATTAGTTCTTGTTAAATCACCAGTTTTCTTTGGGTTCAATTCTGAATGGAATAAAAGTTTGATCAACTGCTCCGTTGCTTAGTTTCGAACTGTGAAGTTTTGATGGATTGATTCAGCTTTCCCCTTATCCATGCAAGAAGTAAAAAAAACACAGAAAGAAATTCAAGGAAGAAAGATTGAGTCCTTTTGAGTGACATATAAGTTACTTTCTTTGGAACGATTTTCCAGTACTCTTTTGAGTATTTTGGCTAAACAGTTGCATTCCTGTTATTATTAATTAAGTGAAAGCTTTTTAGAGATTTTAACATTCCTTATTCTGTTTGCTTTATTGAATAACAAAGCTTCAAAACAAAAATTGTCTGACACCTGTTGACTTTGTACTTGAGTAATACAACATCAAATCTGTCCTTTATTAACTACCTGGAAAAAAAATTACTATTTTGGTAATTTCAATTGACTGCTATATATTTTATTAAAAGCATTAGGTTGTGGCTGGAAGTGTTCAAGGTCAGGCTGGAGCAACCTGATCTGGTGGAAGGTGTTCTTGTCCAAGGCAGGGGCTTGGAAACAGATGACCTTTAAGGTCCCTTCCAACTGTAACCATTCAGTCAGTCTATAAAGTTTTTTTATTTTTATTTTGTAATGTAATCTGCGCATATATTTGAACCAAATCAGCATAGAAAGAAAAAAGTCAAGATTTTGTGACGAGCTGGCATAGGCTGGTGACAGCAAATACTTAACATCACAGAGAAATAACAGGACAAATGTACCAGTTCACAAAAAAATAATGGGATTCAGGTTCTCACCTGTAGGTACAAGTAGCACCAGGACTGATGGTGTAACAGCACCGGATGATATTCTGAGTCACTGCTGAACATCCCGAGAACACACAATGTCACTGCACAAAGGAAACCCACAACACCAAGGCCTCCAGTTGTGCAAAACAGAAAATAAGTTGTTTTCAGTTGTTTTACTGTGCTACACAAGGATCCAGTGACAAGGACAGGGCCCCATAGTATTGGTCTCTGTAAAATCACAGAACAAAGAGGTTTCTTGGGTCAGGAGTTTACAGTCCAAATATAGCTCTTGATTTGAGGAGGGCTGGGTAAAAATTGTCTGCTCAGTCTGGCCAGCACCAGCTTAGCATGTGCATCACATTCTTTTTTTCCATTCTGCTTTCCAAGACCAATCAGGAGGGATCAACTCAGAAGTGTAGTTCAGGCAGAATAGACTTACTATTTTCATTTTCTTCTACATAAATAATGCAATGTTATTATGGAAAGTAAGAGAAATAGATTATCCTCTTTTTAGTTCCAGTCCCTGGATGAAGGTTGAAAAATATATTATTGTAGTTAGCAATGTTACACTTGCAGATAGAATTTGAATATCAATAAGCAGAGAGATATTTAAATGGATATTTACATATAATATCACTGTATGTTTACATTTAATATCATATTGGATTTAATTTTATTATGTTCAAGAAAGCAATTGGGTGAAGAATAAACACTGTGGGATGTTATCTCATTGATATGCAGAATCAATATGATAATCAAGTTGCTGATATAAACTCATAAGAAAAAGCTTCTGACATTTCATCTAGGATCCCTAATTTCATATTTGCAGTGGGATGTGAGACTCTATACTGCAGTCTTAGTGTTTAATTAGGAAGATAGTCTTGTATTTTTTTTTTTTTCCTAGATACTTTTACTCGTCTTTCAAATGATGAAAGACTAATACTGGTTTCTGCCAAGGAGTCATGAAGATCTTTTTTCTTTTAAAACCAAAAATGTTTAATTAACAAATACAAGGTGAATTTTTAAAACAAAAAATCATCCTAAAAATTTCCAGGGCAGTCTACCATCCTAAAAGAAGAGTGTTTGTTTTTATGGGTTAGTAGCATGTATTTCCAACATCCCAAACATGTGCAAGATGTTGAAGTAAATTGAACTGAGCATACCTTTTATTTTTAGCAAAAAAAAAGCCAGGCATGATGACTGTGAGCTGTATTTTAGGGAAGTCATTTCTCTTCCCTATTTTTGCTACCCCTTGAGTCATTTATTTAACAAAGTAAATTATTCCTTTCCTTGCATTTGGCCTAATAAGTGTCCACTGCCTTTAATGGGTGACATGTTCAATATCAGATTGACCCCAATGCATACTTCAGAAAAAGAAAAAGAAAAACAAACAAACAAAAACCCTTCCTGAATGAAGTTCACAGCCCGCACCCATAGACTGGGCTTGTTGCATGTCCGAAGGGTGTAAATATCATCCCTGACACCCACAGCCAGCTGCAGCAGAGCCTGGTGCAGGGAATATTGCAGAGCTGGGACTTACTGTGGCTTTCAGGTAGAGACCTGGAATGCTGCAAGACTGGAGAATAGTTTACTGAAGATGTTTTATAGCCTTAAAGATCTGGGTGCTGGAGTAAATGAGAATAAAATGTTCTCATCTCCTTAGAGCCACCTTTAATTGCTATTAACAAGAATTTCACTCCCTCCCAGACCAGAATCTCACAGATGTGCTACCCTAGAAATGGACTGAGCAAAGACAGCAGTGACAAACAGCCTTGCACACATCTTCAGTGATGTGAGAACACCTCATGAAATATGTTTCTCTGTCTAAATTAAATAAGCTTATCCTTTAGCAAACAGTTCTATAAAAAGTTATGAGAGCCAAACGTCTCTAAAACTGAGATATCATTAAAGCTTCTACAACATTCCAGGCATTGCCACCAGTAATTTTATGAGTTAGGATTGATTGGGTCTCTATTCAAGAATAAAAAACGAGCAGCGTGCCAAGAATGTTGACAAGGAGTGATATGAATCCAGCCTTATCTCAGTGTTATTGCTCTTGCCAGTCACTATCTTACTATTAAGATAAAGATAAGTTAGCCCAGCCTGTAAGATACTGATTGAAGGCTGGATAATGATTTCTGGATTTCTCACAACTGCTGCAATATTGGAAGGAGTCTGGAAGAAGATGGATTGGCAAATTGCAAATTTATGTTTGAGGACATGCACATAAAAAGCAATTTAATGAATTTATATACCTGTTCATATGTGTACCTCTCCCTGTCTTTCATTGGCATAAACAAATGGCATCTACTTTTCATAAATAGTTGTACATAAACATGTCATCTCTGCTTGTTGGAATGGCATTTAGGTGTGCAGATATATTTAAATATTTAAAAAAAAAAGACATTATTTCTATTCTGAACTGTTCTGTTAGACTGATATATATCTCAATATTCAGGAAAAAATTGTGTACCTTGCATATTGTATATCTATAAGCACTGTATGCATGTATGTGAAATTCATCTGTGCACGATCCAACCCCATAAAATGTTTCATGCTTTTAAGTGGCTTTTGGATCAGTCCCAGTATGTATTTCTTGTCTAGATGCAACAGAATTTAATACTGGTTTGGGTTATTTTTTCCTTGTTGGCTGCCTGATAAGTTATGGTTACAGCAAGCTGGAGTTGTGCTCGGGGAAAAAAAGTTATGAGATTCCAGAAATTTATGTGTTCCAAACAAAAATTAAACTAAGATGGTAAAGATTTTCAAAGACATAGAGGCAGTACTCATAGGCCAGTAACACATAGGGTATTCCAGTAGGGTGTTAAAAGGAATTTTTTCTTGTACATAATTCAAATCAGGAATCTGCACTTCAATTTTCATAGCTCAGATTCATTCCTTAGCCACCCAATTATTAACAGTTTTGAAATGACATTCACTTTTACATGTTTTGTGACAGCATATTTCCTGTCAAATCTGTTTTGTGCTTCAAGAATTCTTGTTTCCTTGGGAAACTTTTGTTTTGGTAGCTTCTTGCCCAACTCTGCACCTTTCAGTTTCGAAGCTGGAAGTCTCCCAACTTACTGTGGCTTCATCCTCCAAGCTCTGTGGAGAAGCCAAGATGTGCCCAGTGCCCTGCGTGTCTATCAAACATCTAACACAACAGAGCAGATGGAGGAGGACTGTGAGGCCTTCAGGTGTTCACATAAATTGCAAAACTTACAGAGAGTTCTTTACTGTAGGGCTCCCTTTGAATTCAATGGACAGCAACAATACCTCAACAAAATAACACATTTGAAATCTTATATGATGGTGGGATTAATCTTCTGGAGATACTTTTGAAAACAGTCTTCCCTAGCACTGTCCTAAAATATCTGCAGAATTCTTCACCCATCACACCCATTTCTTCTCTTCTTTTTCATGTTTTCCTAACCATTTATATTTGGGGGTATTTTTCCATATAATTATGATATATTCACTTGGAGAAAATGCTACATAAAAGCATCTTCAATTTTAAGTGTATATTGAGTTAAAGAGCTAACAACAAATTTGCACTATTTATATATTCATTAGATATTTGCCTCCCACCATTCTCTCTATAACTGACAAAATCCCCCAAACCAGAGATGTTTTTTCTCCCACTTTGCTAATTCATGTAGAAACTGCTGCTCTTGTTTCATGATACAGACAAGTTGCTATGATGTCTTTATTTGTTTTACTATGTTCCTGAGCACTGAATTCCATAAAAATTTAGTTTGTATGGTTTTTTGGGTTTTTTTTTCCTTTTTTTTTTTGATTATTATTGGGTTCATTGGCTTGGTTTGCTTTTATATATATATATATATATATATATATATATATATATATATATATATATAATCTTCTACCTGCGAAACCAACACTGTTATACTTCTTAGTCTTGTGTTAGGCAAGACTGGATTCTCCTTCAGACCCTGTCTGCAACAGGCTTTAATATTAGCGTCCACTTTTTAAACAGAGATAAAAAGCAAATACTATATAAAAGTATTTCAGACACAGCTAAGAGCCTGCTGAAACCTTGATAACTATGACAGCTTTTGGATTTATTTTAGTACCTGATTGCATTAAAGGGTTGTCCAACTTAAATATTTTCCAGGTTTTAATTAGTTTTTTAATGTATTTCGGGAAAACAGTAATTTAATCTGCACTGGTACTAATTGTAAAGTTTGGTGTGAAATTCAGAAAAGGAAATTAAGACACTGTCTACCTAGAGGGTGTATTCCTAAGTATTTCATGAAGTCTTATGAAGGCTCTGTTTGTGTTACATATATCATAACATATATCATACTTATATAAGCTGCCATTCTCTCCAGGCCTCAAAATCCCTTGTAGACTATAAGCAAGGGTATTATCTCAATTTCTTACACTTGTAAATTTAAGCATAGAGGCTAATCTGAAGTTCTGTTTAGCATAAAAGCTTTTCATCCAAGGTTTTATATTAGCTGCTTCTCTCTAGTGTGCTGGTATTTCTAAGGAATAATACATATGTTATACACAACACTTGCAAGAATGAAATTTTTCCTTCAGTCTCTACAGAGAAGCTGAGAAATAAGAAAAAAAAAAAGTGACATTTCTAAAGTTTGCCAGATGATGTGTGGCAGAACACACATCCAGAATCTTATGCTTCCTTCTCTTCTAGAGTCCAGGATTTTTGCTTACCCTTCTGTTTTAACCAAGACTTCTGTATTTAATTGTTAAATGCTGACAGATGTCTTCAGATCTGAAGATCACTTTTGTGAGTGATCACTCTTGTCAAAGTAGACAGTATGAACTGGAATGCCTAAATCCCAGCTCCACCTAAACTGGAACTAAGGCTTCAAAAACTTAAAACCCACTCAATGATCCAGTCCAGGGAGTCTACCAGAAAAGACCACATTCTTCAGGTGTCTGCATACTCAGTAGCTGAATTTAATTGCCCAAATATGCTCAGAAGTTCTTGCTGTGCAGTGTTGGAAGACATCGCTTGCTGTAATTCCTGGTTTTGTGCTGTGCTGATGTACAAAGCAACCCCAAGGCTGGGGATAGATAACTTGGGTACCTCACAGCTTTGCATGAAGTCAGGGCATGAAGCATTTTGAATGAGAATGCCTTTCCATTGCTGCATTTCCATTACTGTAAGAACAAAAGGCAAGAACAAAACTCCCAAGGCAAGGTGAAAATCCCTTGGTTAGCCACTTTCCATTGGCTTTCCTCATAGACCCTGATTTCTGGCCCATGACTTGCACTAATAGGCGTAAAGTGCTTCATCTTCAAGATATTCTCACTCAGAACACCCCTACACCTAAAAATCTAAGAATTTTACATTTAAAGTTGAACTTGGCTTTACATTTTAAGAGGCACCAATCTCTCCCCATCATTCATACATATTTGGTACAAAATAAAGTGGATTTTCTTTCCCCTCTTCTCCAGTTTCTTTTTTTCCCAGGGTTTACATTCCCAAACATTCCATAAGGCAATATTAATATTTGGCATTGAAATCCTCAAATAAGTATCCTTCAAATCTCATATCCTGTCATCTGTTATTTTTTGGGGTTATCTGCTGGCATCTCTAAATTTAATGATTTGGAATAGCTGCTTTTAAGGATGAGCCTTGGGTAGAAATTTTGAAGGGGTGAATGTAGTTAAACATCCTCAGCCTGAGAGAATTCAAACCTACAACACATAACTTCCTAATTATTCAGGTTTGGAGTATTCCAAGGAACAAAATATCAGATTGGGCAGTGATGAGAAAGCGAGGTCTTTTAGGCAGAGTGAGGAAAATACTAATAGGAAAGGACAACAGAGATGCAAACAGCACAGAATTTGAAGCTCAGAGAGACTCTGAAAGCCTGAAGCTCACCGGTATCCAATCCATATCTCATTGATGTTCTCTTATTTTTTTGCTGTTGAAGTCAGAAGGATCATAATATGCTGATATTTCAGAGTGCTGCTGATTTTCTGCTCAGGCTGCAGCCTTCCCTTGTGCTGTAACTTAACTTGCAAACTACTGATTATGAAACTATGCTATGCTATAACTAACATGTTAATGCAAAATTTTATCTGTCTGCACTGATTTTTATTAATCCAGCATACACATGTGCCTAAGCCAAACTAAAAAAATATGTCTCTTGCTTTATTGATTTACAGTATGAATTACAGACTGCCACAACTCAAATTACTTCAGGGTGTACAACAGTGCTTGGACTCACAGTTTCATCATTCATGATTAGTCATTAAGATACTGAGATAATTCTCAAATTTAAGTCCCACATGTGTGCTGAGATACTTCTATAGGGTGATGTGTGGGGTAAATGAGGTAAAACCAGAGCAAAGGCTGTAAATCTCCAGGAATTTGGTATGCAGTTAGCAGCATGTAGATCCCTGAATGTGATTAACAGTCTCATGCAATGAGGCAGCTCCTCTAGCTGTCAAGATTTTCACAAAGCAAAACCCAATTACACATAAACAGATCTTGAATTTTCCCTCTGGGCTTGTGTTTCTCTCAGCTATAGATTTTCATTCTTACGTCTTTTTTTCCCCCCAGAATGTATATTTAATACATCTAAAGGTTGCCATTTTATTGAGGAATTCAGGCAGCCCAATCCCCTGGGTGGCTTTCTTTGGTCATATGTTGTACATGTTAAATTGAATATATTGACAGCCTATTATAGCATGTTTTGTCTTGTAAATTAATATTCAGTTAGTTTTTATTGTATGTCAAATATGGATGGTAAACAGTTCTGGTGTTTGTCTTGTAATGTCATGACCACTTCTTTCATGAAAGGACAGAAACCTTCTGTAAATGGCTTAGGGCTACTCCCAAGTAAAGCATGTCATTTTATCTCAAAGGGCACAAGTGATGGTCACAGAGGACAAAGTTCATGTTCCTTAAATCAGGTATCTAACAATTGCTTCTCTAAATCATGCATGTTCCCTGTGTAGTCTACAGAAAGAAAGAACAGCTTCTTAAGAGTCAATAATTTTCTGCAAAACTGTTAATTTTTTAGATCAAAGGGATTATCTTGTGAAGGGACCCATTTCTTCCTAGTGACTCCAGATAGAGCCCATATTGTCTGGCTCAGATCTCTGCAATTCACTTCTCAGACACACCAGGAAGGATTCTGTTGCACTCAGAGTCCCTTGAGATGCTCTTTGTTGTCTTTGGGGTGGCAGAGATGGGGCAGAGCCTACAGCAGGTCCCGAATATTTTAGATTATCGATGTTCAGAAACAGGCTGGATGGGGCTTGGGGCAGCCTGTCCTAGTGACAGGTGTCCCTGCCTGTGGCTGCAGCCATCATCCATTATCAGTGTTAGAAGGGAGAATAAGACAATTTAGGGATTCCTCTTTTGGTTGTCTGTGACTGTGACATTTCTGCTGAAAGCTGCTCAACTGACCTGACTGTCCTTCAAAAAAAAAAAAAAAAAAAAAAGTAAAAATCAATAAATTAACAATACTTTGTCCCCTAAAAGAGTATTAGAGTATTTTCTCTGAAAAAAAAAAACAAACCACCAGCTTAAAAGAAACCAGTTAAATACTGGAAGCAAAGGAATTTTCTGTTTATCTGCTAGATTAAGAAGTTTCCAAGCAACTTAAATCACACCTATTTGTATAAGTATTTATGCTGAGCTTGAAGGGGACTTTAATCTAGCAGATAGAGGCAGGAAAAGGTCTAGTAATTGCATACTGAAATCAAAAAGTTCAAACTAGGAATGAAGGAGAACTCATTTATTTTTAACTGTATAATGAGATATGCTACTGGGGCAAATTACTAAGTGTTTTTTTGTCCTTAAATCAAAATTAGATGTGCTTATACATCTTAGTTTAGCAACACAGAGCTGGGTTTCTGTCTGAAACCCCTGAATGAAGCATGGCCTGTGCTGTGCAGGAACTCAGACTAGGCAGAGCTTGAACTAGTTGATCATAATGGTCTCCTATGGTTTTAAAATCCACAACTCCATTGATTTCAAACAGTATATAAGATATGCTCATGTAAAACTAAGAGTTCTTCCTAAGAAGAATTTCCATTTCTTCAATGGGACAAAATGAATAACAAAGATTCAACCACAGAAGACTTACACATCAGATGAGATGTCCTTTAAAATTTAAGTGGATAAGCATTTTCTTTGAAGTTTCTTTTCTGTCCAAGAGAGAGAATTAAACTTTTCATAGGAGCATGCTCATGTCAGTTGTCTAATGGACTTTGAAAATCAGATTAAAAGGAATCTTTAAAACAATAAGCTTAGCTAGCCCTTGAGTTCTACAGAGGTCCATCAGCAGCCAACTTCAGCTCATGATGGGAGAACAGTGGCTTGTGAAATCTGTGATGAAGAAAAATCACAGGAAAAGAACAGCAAGCCTGGATAGTAATCTGTATGTCTATTTTAATGTGACCTCTACCTTGCAGAAGAGGGAATTATGCAGGAAATACACAGACACTGCCATTATCAATGTAAAAAGCTCTTACCAATGTATCAGCTGGGATAAGGTGTGCTCAGAAAGACGGAAATCATCAAATGTGGCTTCTATCAAGCACCCTACAGTCTGGTCCATTTCTATATGTGTAATATTTTCTGTCAGGATCAGTAGACTGCGTTTTAGAGTGTGGATGCACTGTGAAATCACTATGCATTATATTCATGGTTTTGGATACAGTACTTTTGGATTTCATGACTTTTATGCTGCAGAATACTCAAGAATGACACTTCTCTGTAATGGAAATGTGAAAGCAAAAAGAGATCTTTTTTACTGCATTCCTTTGGTCTTAAAAATATGTGCAGGAGGGGGAGACTGCATTTGTCACTGCAACCATATCTTTCGTTCTGGTGAGAACTGGGATGCAAAGACAGCATTTCATTTCCTGTTAATATCAGTGGGTTTTCCAGCCATGCAGGAACGTGGCACTTTGCTTTTCATGGTAGCCAGGACTGCACTAGGAAGACAGCAATTATATTAACTTCATTTTTAATATTTGATCTCTTGAAAATCACAGAGCCGCCAAAAATGAAATCCTATGTCGGTACCTCTTTTCTGCAATTTCTGACAGAAATGTTCATTTTTTTGTGTCTCACCTGATTTGATCCACAGATTTTCAACTCAGTTCAGGACAATTGGTAACAAGCTTACACAAGGAGAAGTAGGAAGCATATAGGACTTTTGGGGACAGCAAATGCTGAGCCTTTCTTTGCAAGCAACTTCCTTTTGCTAAATAAAAATCCAGTTCTCTTTGAGCAGGTGTGAAGTTTTATCAGTTTTGTTCATCACAAGCCCCACACAAGAATCACAACTTTGCCACTTTGCTAATTTTGCTAATTTTTTCTAATTTTGCTCATCTCCAACATCTGGTTCTGCTCATGCAGATGTGAGCGGTAGTCAAAACTGAGAGAAGTAAGATATATTTGCTCCAAAATTCCCTAGGCACAGATGAAAATTTCGGTTCCAACCAACACACTTATAACTTTAGATCCTGGAAAGTGTCAAGCCACAATCCATACATGTCTTTGGAATTATAAGTTCCATGGAAGCTAATGGGAACTAGCTGTCAAAATGCCTTGTGTTTGGGCTGTATGAAAATATAGTTTTCAGATTATTGAGTTCTCACTGACGGTGAAAGATTTTATTTTTCTCTTTGAAGCTGACCAAATGGTTGCATTCTTTGCTCTAGATGAGTATTTTGTCTGTCCATTGCCTCTAATTGTTTTTGAATTGCTCCCTGCCAGTTAGCACTATCCCTAATTCAAATATGGATTGAAAAATATTTATCAAGAACTCAATCCATCATCAGAAAGACAGTTTCTAAAGGTAGGTCCACATGGCTTGATGTGATACAGACCTAATAACTGGTTTTTCAACCTGCAATAAATATTCTTTTCCCTGTCCTCTTCTGATTGCTCCATAATTAACACTAGGGAGACACCAGATTTAACTATCTGACAGATATTTATTTAAAATACCTTCTGCTGAATATATTACCATTTCTGTATCTACTTTTTTTAAGCAGCTTTGAGTTCTGCAATAAAATCAGATCCAGAGTTTGGTTATGTTAATAGCCTTGCATGGTGGTATAGATCAATTTGGAAAAAGCAATGAATCAGTCATCTGCAATATAATTGTATGTGTTTACACTGTAGAAATGTTTTTAGCATAAAAACACAATAGAAACATATGAGTCACATCAATATCACTTAAGCTGGATAAATTGTGAGAAGAAGTTTACTGGAAAGGAGGATTTAATGCTCTCCACATACGTGTATATTTATGCATTAACTTAGTCCTTCTCCTGAGACTCTGCAAAAAAAGGCAGGACTGAAAATAGCTGCTACCTATGGAACTCACTGGTTAGTGAATTCAGTTGTGCCACTTGAAAAGAAGTCTTAAATGCATGAAGTTAGTCTTATTCTTGACTCTTTTGCTACGAAAGTCTTTGCTTCCATTCTTTGTGCAGATATAATAGACTCAAAGAGTCACAGAACATCCTGAGTTGCAGGAGATCCACATGGACTATATACATGAAGATGCATCTGAAATAGAAGAATCTATTATAGATATGTTCTAATATTATTATCACAATATCTGAATAGTTTCGTATCAAACCTTAAGGCCCCTGATTAAGATCTGCTATTTATTGTTCAACTTCTCCTGGGAAAGGATGGAGTGTGATATGCAATGCATTGCTTTGAGAGGGTTTTATTGTGTTTGGCTTTTGTTTTCAGCATATATGCTGGGGTCTGACAGGATGAACACTGTTTTCAAAAATAACCAAGTTGCAGATGGAGGAAATTATTTGTTTGTGGTATTCTCTATCAAAGAAGCATCACAGATAGATGGGGTTTACTCAAATATTAGATTTTTCACCCAGTCCTCTGATTTAGCTGGATAGTAAGTATATACTCAGACAGCAAGACAGCTTGTTGTTGGCTACATGTTTCATACTCAAAAGTACAGAGGGATCCCAACAAAGCCACTTGTAATTTACACTCACTAAATTGGATACAGATCCACCTTTTTTTTTCAACAGTAGCCTAGAATAACAAAGGTTTTGGGAAAAATGCCTGGGCTTGGTTGAACGTTTCATCTTGCTGGCTATCTGCCACCAGAAACACAGAGGAGATATAATAATAGTCATTTGGAATTCTGTAAATCTTGTCATCTGAGGACCTCAGAGCACTTTCCAAGTGTTAATTAAATCGTCACAACACCCATGTAGCCATACACAGCAGATTCCAGGTTGCTGGGCTCTCCCTGTGACCACAGTGGCTCACTGACTCTGCTGCTCTGGGCGACTTCAGGCTCTTTTGCACCACTGACACGAGTTCCATCTCAGCCACTGCTCTGCCAGCCCAGACTCTGGCACTGTGCTTTCCACCTAATTCCTTCAAAACAAAATGAGAGGACTTTTTCAGAGAACCCCAGGACTGTAATTGCAAAGGAGTTTTAAAACATGCTAACCTGTTTTCTGAGGATAATGTTTTATTAGCAGCTTCAGACACAGCAGCTTAAAAAAACACTCAGGTCAGTACAGAGAAAATCATTCCTTAGCAGTGAAAAAGTACACAATACCTCCCCATGTTGCTGACTCCAAGCAATAAAAAATCATGAGTTCACTCCAAAAAGTTCTTTTAATAGTCTTTTTGTCTGCAGGCTTTTTCCTCCTTTCACAGTTCTTGAGATATTACAGTTTTAAAGTTTCTTGAGGTGAGAAAAAAATTTTCCCACAACCATAAAGTAATGAAAACAGATATTCTTTTCAAGTCACTGGAGTCATTAAGCTAGGGAGAAAAAAAAATCAAATATTGCAAGACCTGATATAAAAACCATGAGAGTTAGCAGGGTTGTTTGTTTACCTCTTTAACACAACATTATTTTCTCTTGTCAGTTCTGAAAAGACTCTCAGTGTCTCTCTCTCAACCCTATGCAGAAAGAGCTCTTCCTCTCTTACTGCACTTTAATAAGCATCTTGCAATGTGTCTTTGAATTTAACTGTGATGATCTCTAACAAAATTCCATCTGAATGCTGGTTTCATTTCTTCCCCTCTCCTGTGCATATTTCTTTAATTTACTGTGTGTAAATAAGCCCTGCACTATGCCCCGTGGAGACACAGAAATGTCCACAGCAGGGAGGCTGGAACCAGATGTTCTTTAGGGTCCCTTCCAACCCCAGCCATGCTGTGATTCTGTGGCTGCAGCACACAGAGGGCTGTGCCTTGACACCTCCTGTCAGGGCAGTTTGTGTTCTCAGTTCTGACCATCCTGTTCAGATGCCAATAAGTCACCTATGGAGACAAGTATCACACGCAGACAACACTGAAAGTTCTCCAGGCAGCTTTCAAACTTCTCTGCCTTGAAATATCCATGTACCATGTTTTATAACACCCATAGTGCACTCTGGAAGACCAATAACTCCTGTCTGCCTTGTGGCCACAGAGGAAACTGCACAATGCTCTCCTACTGTGTAGAAGAGAATACAAGAAGTAGCTTTAAAATTGATCATTTGGATGGCATAACTGCCCCGAAGCAGCAGCCTAGAGTTCATTTCCCCACAAAGAAACTTCTTGAGCTTATTGGACATGCAAATCATAATGATATTTCTTCTGTGTTCAGCAGAAATCTGTGCAAACTGAAAGGGGTCTGAAATAGTTCTCTATTTCACTTTATAACTCAAGACAAACAAAATAACAAACTATATTTCCAGAAATTGCTTTCTCTGACATTGCTGTGATGAATA
Organism: Certhia americana; assembly: GCA_018697195.1. Lineage (NCBI taxonomy): Eukaryota > Metazoa > Chordata > Aves > Passeriformes > Certhiidae > Certhia > Certhia americana. The sequence continues at coordinate 3,744,152 of CM031879.1, forward strand.
AGCTTCAACAGTGTCACATACAGCACCTTTCTAGGTTTATAATTAGTCATAAACCACTAAAATATGTATTGTCTAGAAGCAAATATTACTTTCTTTGTATTGTCTCTTGGTGATTGGCATGAAAGTTATGAAAGTCTCACTGGATAACAAAATATAACACCTAAACATCTTGATTTTCTTTTAAGAGCTAATATAATCTTTATTTCATGGTATTGCATTTTTGACTATGGCAAGGTCTTCCAAACTGTCTTAGATAAAGTTGCAGAAAATTTTAGTTGTGATTTTTTTTTTGCTGGGGAAGTTTTTCTTGGAGAACTGCGGTCCCATTCATCTGTTACACCACATCTAACAGTGTCTGAGAGCCTTCCAGCATTCAGCAATACAACTAACTTCTTCTGTATGTTCTGTCTTCACCCCACCTCAGACTTACAGTTATATGCAGTAGAATGCTTTGCAGTGTGCATGTACAGGAAAGAATTATTTATATGACATATTTGTTATTGGGGCAATTGCAAAGAAACATACACTGCACATGGGATAGTTCTTTCTCCTGTGGGATTGCAATCCAGATATTAAACATTAATGAATGTCCATCTAATTGATGCATCCCCCAGATGCAACTTTCAGAGGTACTCCATCATTAGTAATCACAATCTTTCTTGTAACACCTTCTGTTGGTCACTATCTTTTAAATAATGATCCTCAAAAATCTAAACAGCTCCTAATTTCTTCTCCTAAGGCAGCCCCAGATGTGTTTTCCATCTTCATTTTTCCTTACCCAGCTTATGACAAGCCAAGTGGCAAGCCCTTCTTTTCCCTGTCACTCTGCAGTGCCCTGACCTCATCCTTCCTATTTGTTTCTCCTTCTGAACAGCCTTAAGGATCTCCAAGGCCCAGCTGCTGAAGACACCACCTACAATATCTCCTCTTTCATTTTTCTCTAGGAACTATTTAGTGGAAGCACACTCATCTAGGTGCTTATAAATGTTAGCACAAATTCACCAGGAAGAAACTGTACCAAAACAATCTAGATACCACCTACCAGGATGGGGAAGTTTGGGGACAAAGGGGAAGCAATTGAAAGCACATATTTTGATTTTTTTGTACTGTCTTTGACATTGCTTTATGTGATGTTCTCACAAGGAAAATTAGGAGAGGGAAGGGGCAAAATCATTTGAGGTATTCATCCACAGAAACTTGCTATCAAATTAGAGCAATATAACAAGCAGAGTTTTCAGGGAGTTCTGCTCTGCTTTGGGTTGTATTGGGAATCTCCATTAAAACCTCAAAGAAGGAGTAAAGGCTTTCCACTGAAACCACAGATGACACAGCTCCCAGAGGGACAGAAACCACTCCAAAGGACAATATAATGCATACAAAAATCTCAATGGCAGTTCTTTGGCTGGTTTTAGTTCTTCTGGGAAGTTCCCAAAGAGCAATCTTTGGGATGTATATGGTAATGTATATTTTTTTTCAGGTTTATTTAACCTAAAATCAAGAATTCAAAGGGGATATGGGAAGTTTTAAATGCATGAAAGGCTATTAGAGACAGAAGCTGATGCAGTGGACAGAATAAGGCACACCAGGCTTGCAGTATTATGAACCAGATCCAAAAGGTAGTCAGGAATCTCACATCACTGACAGACTGGTGACCCTGTGTAAGTCTAGGTCAGTACTGAGAACTTATTTAAGTCTCTTCTGTTCATTATGGCATGTGAAATTCATCACTGTCCTTTGTTCCATTTCATGTCCCAAGAGTAAAAACAGACCATTCCTCTTCTCCTAACCTATGGCAGGACTGTGCAGGCTAGAAACACTGTGCATGAAACAATGGATCTAGTAAATACAGTCTATAAACCAATATATAGGTCTCTTGACAACTTCACACCGCTTTTCAACTTTGATCACAATTTAAAAGGTGGCACTTATGTGTATCGTGACTGCTCTCCTTTCAAAGTCTTGTTTCCCATGAAAAAGATGTCTTTGAAGCTAACAGCCATCAGGGTATTGCATTAATGCTATATTGACTCAGCCTTCATCCTTCCAAGGTGTATAAATTGAGTTGCATGCAGGCAGATATATGATGAGACCTTTCAAAGGAGATATCTGTGCGCTCATTATCATCACTATTACTCCATGTGTCCCAGAAAGGAATCATTGTGGGACATAGTAAAGCACAGAAATGAGGGACTTGGGAGATCAGACTGATGTTCCTGTCATGACCTTGGACATGTAATTTTCCCTTCCTGTGCCTCAGTTTCTGCTTTTATAAATTAAGATAATGATACTTTACAGACTGCATTAATATCTTCAGATGAAAAGCATTGCCTGAGAGACAGCTATTGCTATTATCTTTATAGGTGCTTTATTTGGGTAAAATATTTTCCACCCCTAACTGCCAAGAGCTTGCAGCTTCAAACAGGAAGCAAAAAGCTTTATCCTCTTTCTAGAGTAGCAGAGACACGCAAATCAAGCACAATTCCTTTGGTCACAATGGAAATTTGTAGCTAAATTGAGGATCCAATTTGCAAGTCAGGGTTTTAAGCATAGGCTTTTTCAGGTGTTCTCCCTGGAAATTAAAGATTTAGTGGTAGTTTTCATGAGAGTGGATTTGTACCAATATCCATGGTTAGAATTTTTCTCTTTCTCTCAAGTTATGCAGAAAACTGTTTGCTGATGGTTTGCTGGCCTGCCTGGCACCCCAGAGGTGACCATAGAGGAGTAAAGCTGCACAGATTGTAAATTATACAGACCCTTTCATGCTTTGAAACAGCAATCAAAATCTTGCACAGCTTTTCCAACCATTTATTTGAATGGAAAGTGCACAAGAAAAAAAATCAGTAGCTGCTGCAAGGTGTCAGGGGTTTAGAAAACTCCAGGGACAAAGCAGAGTCATTCAGATGAGAAGGAAGATCAAATTTTGAAACTGGGTCAATAAACTGGGGTATAAACCATCATCATTTTGCACAGAAGCTTCCTTTCATTGTCACTCTGACCAAGGCGCAAATCTGGCACAGTTATAACCACATTACACACCTTTCCTCTTGGATGCTCTTTCACCTCACCACCTCTTTCTCCCTACGTTATTTTTTTCTGAACTTCTTTTCCTCCACATTTCATTCTCCAGTGCCGTTCTCCCTTTGAAATGCACTGGACCAAGCCCCATTCTTTTCACCAGAATAATCAATGTCTGATTAATATCATTGATACTGAAGTATCAGTATAGCTCCTTCACTTCCACAGATTAAGCTAAGACTGAGGGTATCAGATTTCTGACTCATTGTTTCAGGCTGTTGATGTGTGTGAATTCCAACAAACTGAATATCACCATATGTTTGATTTGCATGAAAGGTTACATTATCTTCGAAGGGTTAGTTCTTGGAGGTCAGGTAAATATAATAGGTAAGTGGATCTCAGCCAGGAACTCCAGGTGGGCCCCAGTACAGGCTGGGGCTGACAGGGTGTCCTGATGGCAACCAGCTGTTCAGGAGCCCTTGTGGCCAAGAAGGCCAATGGTAGCCTGAGGTGCATTAGGGAGAGCATTGTCAGCAGGTGAAGGGAGGTGACCCTGCCCTTCTACTCAGCCCTGGTAAGGCACATCTGGGCTGCTGTGTGCACTTCTGGGCTCCTCAGGACAAGAGAGACATGGAGTTCCTAGAACAGGTCCAGTGGAGAGTGACAAAGGTGATGAAGGGGCTGGTGCATCTCTCTGATAAAGAAAAGCTGAAAGGGTTAGGACTGCTCAAGCTCAAGAAGAGGCAGCTGAGAGGGAGCCTCATCCATGTGTATCAGTATCTGCAGAGAGGTGTCAAAGGAAGGATCCTTCCTTGGATTGGAAGGTGCTGAGCAATTGGACAAGATTCAAAGGGTAGAAACTGATGCCCAGGAAGTTCCACCTGAACATCAGGAATAACTTCAGTCCTAAGAAGTGACCAAGCACTGGAACAGATTGTCCAGAGAGGGTGTGGAGTGTCCCTCACTGAAGATATTCCAGAACTGCCTGGACACAATCGTGTGCCATGTGCTCTGGGATAAGCTTGCATGAGCAAGGAGGTTGGACCAGATGAGACACTGTGGTCCCTTCCAACCTGACCTATTCTGTGGTTCTGTGTTTCTGTAAAGAGATCTAGACAGCTGAGAGAGGAAGCTAGGTGAAATACCCTTCTTCTTGGGATAGGTGAGTCTTTTTCAGGCAAGCTGACTGAAACATGTATTCTCATTTTATTGCTAAAAGCTGTGTGGACATCCAGTATAAATATAAGTAATGTCCTTTAGGTCCTTTAAATAAATAAAACATAATAATAATTTTAAAAAAACCCACACTTGTGTTGGCATTGTTACAAAATGAACAAGAAGAAGTAAAGAGTATTTACAGGCTTTTAATAATACAATTTTGCAATTTAGGTTTCCTTTACAAAACAGTGCCCAGTATCTACTATCTCATGATAAATAGAAGCTGTATCGCATGACACTTGTGAACAATGGGTGAAATGGATATTAGAAAAATCTCATTTATCTTCTGCTTTATTCTGTGATAGAGGTCCTTGTCACCATGGCTATTATGTGACTAGCCCCAGAAAGGCCACGTCATTAGTTTTCTTTATCAAGATAGCAAGGTCTCCTTTAAAGGGACAGCACTTAGATTTAGATTCAAATAGAAAATAGATTTCATTATGTGAATGTTCCTATCTCTCTCTTCGCTGCTTAAATACATAGGTTATTTCCACAGCTGTCAACCAGATGAAATTAACACTCCTGTGATGAGGAAAGTGTTCCTGGAACAGAAATAGAAAAAAATGGAATTTTATGAGCAGTGTGCTGGTATTGTCTCATACGTTTCTTTAGAGCATGTGGCATTTCTTAGTTAAAAAAACACACAAAGGGGAAAAAAATAAATGAAAGAAACTTTCTGTACATTCTGTAAATCTATTTTCACTTTTGTCTTTTCCACTCACAAATATATCTTCCTCTTGTATGACAACCACTTTGAAAATTTTCCTCTATTGCCACCAAAGCAAACGTGTGTGTGTCAACAAATCAGTAATGATTTAGAATATGTCAAAGGGAATTCAACATTTTTGTCTTTTCAAAAATCTTAATGACAGGTAGATAAAGTTGGACAACACCATCTCTATTGGCTTTTTCTGAGTTTTGATGGGCATTTTTCATTGAACAAAAGAGCTTGCTCCCCTTGTGCAGCAGGCAAGGCAGGTGAAGAATAGCTGCAAAATCTGATAGTGTCACATAGTTGTATTAACAATGTCTAGTTCTCTGCCTAATTAAGAATATTTTGGATTTAATGATATAAAAGATCAATGAACACAAAATAATGTTGTTTTTTTCCTTTGTCTGGAATGATGATATAATAGCAATTAACTCTCAGGATATTCTCCTAGCTTTAAATAGGTGATTAAAAGCACACTCTCATTTGCTAACTCAGTAGAGAAGAACCTTAGAGGTAAAAGGACACTGGATCTGTCAATACTATTAGATTACTGTATAAATCCAAAAGACTACTTTAACTACATTTTAAATTAGGTTGAAATTTTAAAATGCAAAAAAAAAAAATTACATTAATGCAACATTAAGGCTAGGAATTTTATAGCACAAGATCAGGAAATTAAAAATAAAAGGCTCCTTCAGTATAATCCATATCAGGTGGGTGTGTTCCATGAGTAGCCTGAGTGATAAATGTATCTGAATACACTGAAAATTACAAAATAATGTACCAACTACATTTGCTAGGAATTGATTAGGTATAGGGAGGTTGAAAATCCTGTCTGTCTTGTATTTACCATTTTGAAAATTAAAGAATTGAAATGACATTGTGGTTTTTCCTTGAAGCTGTTGCATGTCCTACTACAAACCTTCTGGGAATAGTTTATCTATATGTAATGTCCACTAAAGAACAGAAGCAGCTATGTTCCAGAAGTTTGCTACAGAACTATCAACAAGAAAGTAGAGGGTGGTACTTCAAAAAGTTTGACAGTTTAACACCAGAGTTAACAGAGGCAGAAGATAACAGAGAAGGAAGATAAAATAGATCACCATAGTGAATGGACAGCCATGGACACTGAGCCTCTGCTGCCTGGAATCCCTTGGACAACGGACCTGCAGACTCTTTGATTGAACCACCAGAGCAGAAATCCTTGTTAAGCTGTTTATGCCTAAAGTGAACTCATGTTCCTTCAATACCAGTTTTGCTACTTCCCTGCTATGGGTGATTTTCCTTTTGGAATTTGCTCAGTGCCTAGGAAATAAAGAAATCTGAGATAGAAATGGAAATCTAGTACTTCCTTTCTCAGTCTATTTCTACCTTTCTAGTCAAGCAGGTGTTTTCTCTAGGTGATTCTTTAATTGTAGGACCCTTAAAAGTCACACTCCTATTCCACTGGAGCACAGTGCACTCTTGAATATATTTTGTGCCAGAAAATGTCCTGTCACACCAGTAACACATCTCACATTTGTTACTACATTGTGTTGGTCAGCATGTCATTAATAACGGATGCACATGAGGTGAAGAAATCAAAGAAACACCTGAACTTACAATCATTTTTAATTCCTAATGGAATTTTCCTTTCAAGGCTTTGAATATTAGTTTTGGCTCAGGCCAAAGCCACAACAGCAGCAAAAGAGCCTGTAGGAGCTCTAGTCTAAACAGATAAAGCAAAGTGGGGAATAAAAGCTGTGGAGGTGGAATACAGATGTGGAAAAATGAGGGGAATAGCCTAACAAGTAAAGATGATGATGAAGCTGGGAATAGAATCAACTCCACAAACTCCCAGGTGAAGGCATATCTAGCAGGTTTTGTGGGTGGCCATACTGGGAACCTATTCAGTTTGTTGATCTATCCCAAGAATGGGAAAAAACCCCCCCGGTGTTTGAAACCACTTGTTTGAAATAATAATGTCATTTGCATGGGGAGAGGATATTTTTAAAGTCATTGCTACCCAGTATTGCATATAGTGATCACCCCCATGGTCTGCACGACCACCACACAGACCAGATTGTATATATATCATAAGTACTCATTACATAACTAATCTTTATCTATTCACCTTTCAGAATATTAAGTACTCATTACATAACTAATCTTTATCTATTCACCTTTCAGAATATTAGATTGATCTCCCCTGAACTTTGGACTTTTAACAATCATAAATATTATTGTTTCCCATTCATAGCAACTGCAGAAATACCAGGGATACTGCTGATGGAAAGACCATGACCTTATTTATTACACCACCTGTGTACTCTTGAGAACCTTATAATTGAAACATTACACATTGACTCACCTTTTTCTCATGATGTATTGTAACTTCTCAAGGCTAGGGTTTTCAATCATGGATTTTCAGGGTTATATGAGAGAAACAGATTTTTAATCTATTCTGCTCTGAGACAACCTGGTTCTCCTCAAGAAACTCTCACTCTTTCCCAGTTACTTTTATTTCATTAAAATGAATGTTCTAAAAAATTCCTTTTTCTCCTATTGTCCATTTTATCCTTGAGTAAAATTTTGTTACAAAGTTTTCTATTAATCAGGAAGGATTCAATAGTGAAGAGAAGCCATTAAGGACTCCAGCAATGCACACCCTGTTCCCCCCTCCCTCAAAGACTCCTAAACTAATACATAAAGTAATCATAATGAAAACCAGGCAATGTTTTTGAGCTTCTGATCACCTTAGCTCCTTTTTTTTCATATTTCATCACTTCATCCTCTTTAATTACAAGTTGAAAAGCCTGCAGAAAATCATGTCACCTCCGTAGGAATAGCTGGGGATGTTACAAGAAGTTATAGAGGAAGCTGCTCACAGGTGAGAAGGTTACTCTTAAGTGTCTCAAACATTTTGAAATCTGCTAAGGTAGATCAAAGTAAGGAATCATTATTGACAACCACTTTGACTGGAAATATTTAATTCCCTTAATTCCCTGAAAAAAACTCTTATTTTTGGGAAGGGGAATGTCATTTCTCACCTAAATTTCCTGGCATCATTTCCAGCTTCTTTCCTCTTAATAAAAAGAAGTTCCAGAACACTGCCTCCATATTTTACATATTTAAATAATGAATGTCTACTGTAAGAATGCATGAAAATTATTCTTGGCTTTGGTTACTAGAGAAGTTAACATAAGCTACTTAGATTGTTATTATAAAAATGTTATTCAAATGTTTTTACTAGTGTAAATCCATATTGAGAGCTTGATCATGAATGGCTTTTGTTCTCCAAGTTCTTCTTGACCTGCATAATCCTTTGGTTTGAATTTTTGAGGGGAAACAAAAATGCATTAAAGAAATCATGCTCTGTATACAAATAATTTTTCATTATTTGCATAATGAAGGAGTATTCCTTCCTATTATGCACTGCTTTCTTCTTACATTGAAATTTCTTCACATCCAAAAAAATATAGACTTGAGTCACCAAGATCTGAAGTTTGACAATGTGTTAAAGCATTTTTACTGCAGTAATTTAAAGTAAGCTGCACAAGTTGCTATTTTTTCTGTCAACCAGAAGATTTTTCCAAAAGGAAAAAAAATACACCCTCTTTTGCTGGCCTATAAACAGTTTCCCAACTGCTTTCTATTAAAAAAGAAAAAAAAAAAGATGACAAGGTATTTCAAATTTTGAAGAATACTCTGCTAGCAAAGTAGCAAAACTGGACTGAGGAAAAGCAGGAGACCATTAGCATGTCCATAGTGCCATGGAAATCCTTCCTGCCACAGAGTGTCCCTTTTTGCCTTCTAGAGTTTATCCTGCTTAACACTGTTGGTCTGTTCTGCTGTTAGTGATGAAGTTAATGGTTCTGGTATCATTAGTCAGAAGAGATTCCCATTTTCAGATATCCATATTCATTCTCGTAGACGATTATTCTCGGGGGTTTTATAATGGTTTGTAGTCATCAGCTGATGGTAATTACGGAAGAAAAATATTTCAGATGAAAGAGAGATGGAGATTGAGTGGATTGAGCAAGGTCACTGGAGTGATTTGGGGATTATTTTCCCAGTCCAATTCCCATCTCCCATCCCAAAACATATTCATCTGCAGGATGTATTCTTCCCTTGAAGACAGAAGGCAAAAATATTACTGCACAACTTTTCCTTTAGTGTGGGAGTGTGTAGTGTACTGCCACCCTCTGCTGGAATATACATGGACCAAGAAATCTCTCCACCCCCATACCTGTTCACAAATAACAGTATGGATTGTATCATATTTTATTGTTGAATATAGTAAAAAACTGAAGAACGTGGAAGGCCAATTTGATATTAAGCTTAAAAAAAAAAATCAGAATTTGTTTGTAATAAATTTTATTACAAGACTATTGTGTACTAAGTACATTAAATTCAAATTCTACAACTCCTACAGAGGAATTTTGTCAGGGAGCTTTGTGTTACTGGTTGCAGAGCTGTGTTCCTCTAGGGGTTCAACTTTACAATCATTGTGAATGCACTCAACCAAGCTTCCAGTTACAACTTTCTGCAACACTTTTAAACCCTTCTAGAGAGCCTTTAAAATCAGAAAGAGACACAAGATTAGCTATACTGTCCTTTCCTTGTATGAATCAAGGTCTGTCTGGTATTACCCAGGTTATAAGCCAGAATTTCCTACTTTGTTACAGTGGTATCAGTCTTTTGAGTTACAAAGACAAACAAAGAGTGTGTTGAGATGGACAAGAGTAAATTATTTAAACAAGATCAAGAGATCAACAACTTCGCTTATATGTTTGCTCTAAAGAGCAAGGTCATTTTCAAATGCAAGAGATGAAACTGGGCACCTCCATTTCTGTTTGCCCACTTCGGTGGTTTACATGCTGATAAACAATGCTCAGTCCTGTCCAAGCGCCTAACTTCTCCAAAATATCCAACCCCAACACCAACAGGCCGAAAACTACTAAATCACTCTGAAATCTTACTTTTCCATAATCACTAATGTGCAGGATGAGTTCAGCTTCTAAAAAATTAACAAAAAACCCCGTGAGCTATTTAGATTAAATTCTGACCATATGGGAGTTACAAGAAGGTCTCAGCACAGGAATATTCCATCATGTTAATTGATTACTGCAATATGCTGCACATGAGGGGAAGGAAGGCAAAAGAATGTTATGAAGATGTTCCAGCAGGTCCCATCTTTGAGTAATGCAGATTACTGAGTATTTATTGCCAAAGGATTTACTGCTTTTATTCACATTTGGCTCTGATTTAAGGATCTGATCCAGACTCTGGAAACAAATGGTAGACAAAACCTTGACTGTACTTGAGCTAGGATCTTTATGAAATGAAGTTAACTAATAAAAACAATACTTAGCTTATTTAGAGCAATCAGATTTTTGCACCTAGAAGTCCACAGCTCTTGGACAATGCTGAATAAGACAGTCCTGGGCTGGGATACTCCCATGACCACAGTCTGTGTATGACCACCTAAGGTTTTTTTACTGATAATATTTGATAACTTGGAATTATATTAATTAAAAAAAAATAGAAAGCATTAGTTTGGGATAATCCATATCCATAAAATGTTGTTCACACATCTAATTTCTTTCAAATCCATGTTGAATTCACTACTATTTCCATCCAAAAATGTCTTCATTCTGTATTTGAACCTTAGCTATAGCCAGGAAATAAAAAAAAAAAATCGAGGCAACTATTGGCAACTATTGGGTAAGCAAGGGGAAAACAATGACAGTTTGGGAGGGAAAGTGAAGCATAAGGAGAAAGTTGGGTTAACGCTGAAGCTCTGTATTTCAACGTCTTCACTCATAATTTGGAATTTAAAATCAATTCAAATTACAAAAGTGAGAGAGTTTTCAATGAAATCATGGAGACTGGACTTATGAGGCATCTGTGCCATAAACTGAAGCTTAACTGCATTACTGTGGTCAAAGTGCTGAATTAAAGGGAGTCAGGAGGGGGACAAGGGAGAGAGACAAGAGGTAGAGCTTCTAAAACCTCTATAAATCTAACCTCCCTCCTTCCTGCTGACATCATTAGATTCCTACTTTGCTACTGAATAGTCTCAGGTAGGGCTTTAGCATTTGACAAATGAAGGCAATTTGAGGGTTTTATACTTGTGGATACATTGTAGGACTTACTGTGGGACTTAAAAGCATTTTTCTTGAAAATCAAATATTACCTTGGAAAATAACAATACTGGCAAATGAAACCAGTGAGGTGCCACTTAAGGCTACAGTCCTGCTTTAGTCATGTTGCTCTTTGAGAATCTAAAGCTTTTAATCATGCCAGGCAGCCACGTTTTGGGTTAAATGGGCATTTACAGATATTATTTTGGCCACTGGAGAGTACACTTACTGATACAACGGAGATTCTATTGAAGTTACGGAAATTTTTCCATTATTATTTTTTGAATGCACTACAGTGACTGCAAAGTTCAAATATACCTAAGTTCATATGTGACAAAGTTAATGAATAATGGACTTAATTTGAAATGATTTTCTGCCTTTTGTTCTTCTATATTTGGAATGTGTGCTGTTTATTAGCAACTTATTCAGAACATTTTGATTGCCTAATATCTTCATAGTAATAGCTCGTGTTGAGTTTTGTATTAGTGTTCTAACCTTGAATTAATAATTAAATAAATTAATTCATACATCTATGGAGTTTTCAGTACCCAGGCAAGACCAATGTGGTCTTATCAGGGGATACAGGCCAACAATTAACTGCTAAGAGACTCATTCAATAAGCCAATTCTTCAATTTTGAGATGAATTATCAAGTAAATACCCATGAGATACCAGTCCAAACTATAAAACCAAGGCTGTTAGAAACTAGTCTTGGTTTTTTTTTTTTTTCCTCACAGGTTTCAGGACAAGCCTAAGGGCTGGCAGTGAATATCAAGGGTAATTTCTGTTTCCATCCTCTCCTCTGCATGTATGCAGTTACCGGGCATTGAGAAGGTTTCGAAAGAAAAATATATATAGCAGACAATTATAACCAAACAAAATCAGAAAATGGCACCAACTAACTGCTACTGGAAATAACCACTGGAAAGATGTGCTTTACTTTCATGTGCATGTAAGTGTGATTTTACAGAGTGCACTGCATGAAAGCCTAAGCCTTTGGAATATTCAACAGTAATATTCCTCCTGTTGACAAATCTTTTAAATACCTTAGGCAAGCATTACTTCATGCAAATCAGATTTTCAGAGGTGCCATGTGAGAACATATGCATCAGACCCAAATCCACCGGGATGCCAGGGATAAAGGCATGTTACCAAACCATGGGAAGATCAGAACTGGTTTTAAGAAGCAGTCTTCCTGGAATGCAGATTCATTTCTCCATAACACCATTTCCCAGACAGATCTATTTCTGAGTATAAAGTTTTTAGTTCATCTTAGTTTGTATTTCTGAACCCATGACTGTCAGCCTCACATTTGAAAAGCCATCTATTTCTCAGGCATTTAAACTAACCTGTTCATGGATATGCATGGCTTGTAAACCTCCTTCCATATACCAATCTTAATGAGATTTTGCTCTTCAGCCTTCCAGTTACGGGCAAAACAATCTGGTTTTGTGACTCTGGTGTGTCTGCTTCGAATGTGAAATAGGCTGGCACGTTTCTGCCTCTCACTTTTGTATCTGGGTGACAATTTATGTTATGCACAGAGAAGCACAGTTTAAATCAATAATAAAAATACTTTAATCTAACTTTTCTGGATCTCATTTATTTTCAGGTGTGTGTAAAGATAAAAAAATTTACTGAAATGCCAGTCTAGAAAATGGAGATCCCCAAAAATCAAAAAAAACCCAAAATAAACCAACCCCCCCCCCCAAAAAAAAAACAACCCTATATTATTTTTAACAGCAGTTGTGTGCAAAGTAATTCCCATATAACATGGACTAAAGGATGTATAAGTAATTTCCAATTTAAGCTGAATGCCAAACAGCACAATAGATTTTATATTTCTCTCCAGGTGTGTAAATCGTTAATTAACCAAATTCAATTAGCTAAGTGAATTACAAAGGACTGTATCACGATAATGCTCAGCATTTAACCTTTACCTCTAGCTATGGATTATTAGCTGTATAAAATGTCTTTTGTGCAGCCTGAGAACTCATCCCAGGGCTCCTTGGGTGCTGGCTGTGGACATGCTGATGTGACTGCCTGTGCCCGAGGGACTGCACATGGCTGACACACTTCTGGCCAGCTGACCCATGTAATCTGACCTACTGCACGCTGCACACTTGTAAAATGAGGCAAATACTCTTAAATCACCATCGGGATAGTTTAACACATTTTAATTTGCATTTACAAGAGGTAAAAAATGCGCTTAGAGTCAAATTCTGTGGAAGTTTATCAAAGAGCCTTCATTTGCAGGGAACAACGCTTGAGCATGGGGCCAGATGATTTCCAGAGGTTCCTTCCACCCTAATTTTTTCCCTGCAATTCTAAGAATTATGTAATTGAGTGACTAGATTGAATCAAAAAATTCTCTAATGAGTGAATTCTGATAGCCAACAGTAAACAGACTATCTCAGTTGGAATTATCATCACTATGCTGATGTTACAGAGTACTTTAGAGTCATAGAATAAATGTTGGAAAAGATGTCTGAGATCATCGAGCCCAACCTTCTAACAAACACCACCATGTCAACTAAAACACAGCACTAAGTGCCACATTGAGTCATTTCTGGGACACTCACAATAAATTATAAATTTACTATTGGGCAATAGTAAATCCACCACTTCCCCGGGCAACTCTTTCCTCCAGTGCTTTTTTTTTTTTTTTTCCAGTGAAGAAATTCTTCCTGATGTCCAACCTGAACCTCTCCCGGTGCAGCTTGAAGCCATGTCCTCATCTTGTACCACATGAACCATGTTGTGAAGGAGCTCTTACTTGAAAGAAAAGGGATTTCAGGCACCAATAACTAACTAAGGTGCCAACTCTAAGGTGTTGTATTGGAATACCTGTAGCCCAGACTAGCTAACCTGTTATGTCCCTGAACTGCATGAAGCTTTTAGTGCTACTGAAGAGTTTCTTAAAGCTTACCTGGAGCAAGAATAAATTGTTGAGGAAGGACATGTGGGAATGGGGATATTACAGAGCACACTGGTGAGGAAGTGGTTATAGCCCCAAGCTTTGTAGGTTTAAATCTCTGGATTTGTTATTGGACTGTATCTGTTTTATAATAACATGATGATTTTTCTTCACAGACTGGTGGTCTCAGTTCGGAGAAAAAGTCTGACTCTTTCTGAACTATGGAGGTTGATTCAAACACAGGAATTTTCTGATCAGACAAGACGCCTAAAACAGACAAACTAGAAGTCAGATGACTCAAAGGACTTAGTCCTGGACCACTTCCTTATCTCATAATCTTTGAAAATTACAAGTACACATGCCCTACAAAGTTAAGCCAAATTAAAATGGTTTTATTATTGATTTAAAAGATTCTAAAACCTCAGAATCAGATGCAGAACACTCACAGAGCGTGTCACAAATTGAATTCGTTCTTTTCAAAGAAATGTTTCCATTCAGGAAAAGAAAATCAATTTTTTGAATGTCGTAGGCAGACAGATCAATTTGTTGTAGAGCTGTTGTTTAAGGAATCCTCAGAGTGTCATATTATACAGGTTTAAAGCAAAATTGACCTAATTTAAAGTTTTTAAATATGTAAATTGTGCTCTCACCTGATTTCTGATGTGAGTCGGTCAAAGACTGAAACTACACCGCAGGAATCAGTTCACAGTTGGTTTTGGGGAGGTTTATTCATCTTGGTTTAAGATTGTGGTGGTGTGAAAAGCCTGGTTCTGTTTGGGCAGGCAAGGAAGGAGTGGACCCTGCAGGAGCTGAAAGGGTACAGCAGACAGACAGGAGGCAAATGGGAAAGACAAGAAATGGATACACATGAAGTGAAAAGCCAGTGGGGGAGGAAGGACTTTCAGTTCATGGCTCACTTAATTAGTAACTCATCAGCCCCACACCAGAATATTTAATTTGGGGAGATTTTCAAGCCAACAACAATGCATACCCAAATATAAAAATATAAAAAAGCACTAGTCTCAAAAGCATATACCAGTAACTCTGAGGTAAATATTACCTTTTCAGTGATAAAATCCTTGGTAGTCCCACCTTTGTAATTTTAGCATGCTCATTTTGGATCATTTTACACAAACAGCAAAATTCCAAACATTTGAGACACCTGTCACAGTTAACTTTCCCTTCATTTTGAGACTTCTCATCACCAATGTTTAGCTGCGGGTTTTGATGGACTGCATATCCAAGTAGGATTATACTTTCCCTGTCCTGAATCAGAAATCAAAAGCTTATGACTGGGGCAGCCTGAGAGTCTCTACATCACTGTCAAACTTCTTACTCATATGATCTGAAGCTGGAGAGCAGGTACCAGGCTACTTTGTATTTAGATTAATGAATGGAAATCCTCTGCTTTAAATATTTCATATTGACTGAACAGCAGTGATTTTTCTGCGTTGTTCATATCCAAATGCTATTCAATCCCTACATTCTCCAAAGTAGCCACTGGCTCAGGTATCAAAACTTCATTTCTCAAGTGGGATGATGCCATCCCTGGAAACGTTCAAGGCCAGGTTGCATTGGGCTCTGAGCAACCTGATCCAGCTGAAGGTGTCACTGCTCATTGCAAAGGAGCTCGAGCAGAGGAATTTTAATAACCTTTTCCGACCTAAACCATTCTGTGATTCTATAACATAATTTTCTTCAATGAAGCGCCACATCAGCCACCAGAGGAATAGTAACAGTACCTACCTCTCAGTACATCAATCATTTTCTTTCCTTGCAGCTTTGATGGGCAAGGCCTGTGTAGGACCTGGGTTATGGCTATCATCCTCAGCAGCTACTTTTTTCTTTGAAAGAAATAAAAGTCCATACAGTCATTTCATGACCCCTTTTGAGTTTCATGGTGTTGGTAGTATGATAAGGTTTTGTTTTTTAAATGTGGAGTAGACACCTCAAGTGAATATTAATAAAATCCCTATTTTTTTTATCTCATTCACATATAAGCCCGACTTTGAGCATGCAAATAACTATTTGAAGTTGGAGGGAATTTGCTTGTGACATCCTACATATGCTTTAGCCCAATGTGCATTATTGGGGCACTTAATGATTTTTGTCCTGACCATTTTAATGCCCATTCTTGCATCTGTCATGCATGAAATTCCTCTTACTGACACACTTATGTGGATAATCTGGCATTTAACTCCTATCTTTACTGAGTCAGGTGCATTTTGCTTTCATCTTTATTCTAAGCCAATATGGTATTTGCTGATTACCTTTATCAATCTCCCTGTGCTAAATTTGAGTATATTCACTGAACAAACTGTACTATAAACAACCTGTTTGGTATGTAGATAAGAACTGGATCCTTGTAATCCAAAATTGTTATTACTTCAGGCCCCAAAAGTGTAATTTAAGATCAAAGCATAAATTGGTATCATAAATGCAATTCAGAAAAAAGGAAAACCTGAACGATTTTCAGATAAATAAAATCAGGTTAAATAAATGTAAATCTCTAACAATTTTGTTCACATAATTTGGTGTATTTAATTTAATTCTGTAATTTTTTTTGTTAGGTCTACAAACAGAAAGAGCTCAAGGTGTTAATCAGCTGAACAGGTGAGAAGGAAGTTTTCTCTAGTATTTCAGAATTTTATAACAATCACTCAATTTTTCTAGTGTATATAATAGTATAGTATAGTATAATATAATATAATATATTTTAACTTCTAAAATTTTATTTGCTACAATTTTACATGTTATTTTCTGTGCGTTTTATTTTCCTTTAGAAAATTTTTGTAGTTCGTGGCTATTACTTCTCATATCTTCAATACTCACTGTTTTACTTGTTTTAGGTTAAAAAAAAATTAAAACACAAGCACATAAAAGAGTAGGAATAGCAACAAAATATTTTTAGGTAGTAAGAAGAAAAGGAACAAAAGTCCTACAGTTTGATATAAATTGAAATGTTGATAAGCAATAAAATATGCATGATGGACCAGCTTGCCCCAGTATATTGGTCAATATTTTGAATATAATTTCTGCATTCACTTTTTTTCACTTCAATATATACTGATGCAGACAACAAAGTCATGCATGCAACTTCAGTATAGTCTACTATGGTCATAAAAACTTATCAACAGAATTTAATAAATAACTGAAATGGAGTTATAAACTCCCAAATATGGTTAAATTTTACTTTCTCTTCCTGTAGTAAAGGCTTAATTATGCTAACAAGAGCTGAAGAGCGAGAAGAAAAATGATAGCTAATATAAATATTTGCTTGACCATCATTTGATAAATATATTTTTTTTTTCTTCTTTCCTTAGATACTTAGCTCCTTTCAACAGAATAACAAGGAGTAGGTAAGTCACAATGATGAATTATTCTTTCTAGTTCCATGTTCTATTTATAGCCATTAGAGCTTTTAATTTGTCTTGGATTTGCTAGTTTTCACGCTCCCATGTATTTTTTACAAAATAATTTATTACAATCTATATTTCTTTCTTTTCAAAATTATAATCCAATTACTTTCTCAGTAAACAAGAATTCCTCCTTTTTATTTGAAATGAACTACCAGCCAAAGCAGTTTCTGATTAGACAAGCTAATTTTGAAAGAACAGATAGAATGAAGCAATGAACTGAATAAAAATAATAATGGAGCATACCTTGCTAGATAACAAATGGAACAGACTTTGGAGACAATTAATGCACGAGATACTTAATGTTGAGGTGTGTTAAACAAATTTTGTCTTGTTTATTTTCAGCTATAAATCATAGCTAGTTTCCTTTAATAACGTGCTCAAACCACCCAGGTTACATCGTATTTCTGTAAACATGTGTTGTGTTTTTTACTGGAAACCCCTTTGTAGGAAAGTGTGAATATATGTTTATATATACATAGATATAAATACAGACAGATCAATCAATTGATTGATCCAGTAAGGAAAACTGGTCTAACAACATTTGGGATTAATTTTGCTGGGAAAGATTTGGTAATTTTGTCCAATGGATAAATATTATTTCTACTTTGGGTTTGCAAATGTGTTACAGACTGAGCAGTCATTACTTGCTGGGGTTGATTCTGTTTCAAGTTTTGTGCTAAAGTAACAGTTTTTACTGGGTATGTTGTGAAGAGAGGTGTGTCAGGCCTTGTTCCTCAATTTCCTCCACTTGAATCAATCCTACCTCCCTGAGTTTGAGGAGCAGCTCGTTACAGTCCTGTTGGAATAGCATAAGGATGAGATCACTTATAACTTTCCTCACTATCATTGCATCCAACTCAAATTTAATAGCCATCAAAAGACTTCATTTTAAATGTGTACTATTAGAAATATTAATAGGAAGGTAGCAAAATCCATCAGTACCATGAACAGTCCATCTTTAGCCTTGAAGAAGGGAAGGGAATCATGAGTCTTTACCTCTTTCTGCAATCCCTGTATGTATCCACATTATGTAGATTAAACTGTTCTCCTGTGCTCCTATAACTTGTATAAAACCAGTCCTTCTACTTCTGTTTGTACTGCAAACTTCAGTTTTACCTATTGCTTTAATAATAAAAACTTCAGTGGTGTTTCTAGAGAAATATAACCAATCCTCCTAAATGTGTGGATGGTTCTTATTACAAAAGTATTAACCCATTCCATCTGTGTTTCCTGCTTCCTGCTTTTATTTTTCCGCACTAATCACATGGATGATAATATTTCTTGGTGAATGGTAACCTATCTGTAAGCACTGCATATACTGAATTGTTCTTACTTACTTCCAGATACTTCCCCTTTTTAACTTTCTTTCAGAGATTATGCTGCCAAATTCCTCTAGTCTCTCCTGGCTGTATATGGAACTCATCCGAGCTGACTTCTCTCTCTTACTCACACAAGTTGCACTTCAGTACTGATCCAGTAAAATAAACTTATAGCTTCAACATCCTACTTTACTTATGAATCCTTGTCTAATTCTGTATCATTTCTCCTCTCTATTCTCAGTTTTCCAATAAGTACCTTTTGAGAGTCTTTTTTGACTTCCTCTTGAGAGTTCCTACCTTGCATGAAAGTCCTTTACAAGATCATTACCATTCAGGTCTTGTGATTACATTTAGAGTACCAACTCCTATCCTGTTTATCCTGACTATCCAATTTACCAGTGGAGATTATTTTTATATAGATTAGAGCCCTTCTGCATACCAGAAGTCCTTAAAATGTCAGAGGACTGCTCTGCCAGAGAACACACAAATGCAGTTACAGCTGAGTGACATGCATGTTGGTAAATATGACCAAGTCTAACTTGGCCTGCCTGTTCCCTCTCATTATATATGTATTCAGTTAAAAACAGAAGTTAAAGAATGATCTAGTTTAGTGGAAAAGTGAGTTACAGTCACGACAGTCATTGCACAAATCTTTTATTTGTATGTTGTATTTTCATTTCTCTTGGAATCTGTTGCCAGAAAAAGACTTTTGCCCTCTCATGTCTCAATGAGATCCTCCAGCCACTTCATACTCCAGTCAAATGTGACAAAATTCCGTAATTGCTGTAATGTGGGCTTCTGTTTGAACATTATTTTCCTTCTGGCCAGGTGTAGGCCAGGGTTTGGTGCTGCTGCACAGTGAAAGGTTTAGTATATAGGCAGGTTGTGCTTTAAGATTCAGCTGTCTTAGGATGTGCAATGAAGGGAGAGAGACAAGCCTTGGAGCACAGATTGAACCCCTCACAGGGAAACACAATGGCTGATGTGTTGCCATTTTAGCCTGGATAAGTTAGAGAGAGAAAGGTAGAAAGACACCTGAATGCAGAAACCATGGTGATGGGAGAGCAAGAACCATTCTGAGGAAGAGAAAAAGTGATGGAGGCAGATCATAACAGGAACCAGCCATGATTTCAAACAGTTATTGTATCAAAACTCCTCCAGCATAGCCCTGTGACAGGGACCAGGGAGCTCTCTGAGGAATGATGGTGAACAATCTAGCCAGAAGACAATGAAGATTTCAAGGCTTGCCTGTATTTCATTAGAAAGTTGAGTAAATCAGCTCGTTTCCTGGGAAATTATACTGTATTGATATACCAGCATTTTCTGTAGGAAGACAAATATTCTGTTGACTATTTTGACCATCCTAATTTTCAGAATGTGTGCTGTTTCTCTCTGGTCCTTGACTTGCAGGATTTGTCATTTTTAGTTACATTTGCACATTGCCTCAACACTGGCTGGAGGCCATAGGTTACAGCACAAATAGGCAATTTAAATAGAAATTGAGAGATTTGGGACAGTTTGTTTCCCATCAAATTAATGAGCCCCCTAACTAATTCTGCCAGAAATTGAGGCTATCACATGACTGATCAGTCCTGAAAAACTGAACCATAATACAATATTTTAGATGTTTCAACATACTTTTTGGTATTGCTGGTGTAGAAATATACCACAGCAAAATGTTAAATTGCTAAATGTGTATAGTTTATACCCAAGCATAGTATAATCACAAGTGCTGACACTGATCTCTCTTTTCTGGCAAAGCTGATGTAAATTTAAGTTTAGTTCACACTTTTTAATTTATTTCTTCTTTTAATTTCCTCTTTTCTTATAAGGAAAATTATGATCTTATGAAGCTGACATTAAATGATCACACAATATTGAACAACCTAATGAAAATCTTAAGCAAAAGTCATTGTGAATTAGGTATTTGCTAAACTGACAACACAAGCCTTTGTAAACCTGATATTGTTCTTATGTAAACTCATGAATGGAGACTTTCTCAAATAAATTACTTAATAACATCAGAGTCATTGGCTGAGTAAATATATCCCAGGGGCACATACTAAGATTCCTGAATTTAAATGTTGAATAGAACTTCATATTTGTCACCTTTACTAACGAGTTTTTCCTTATGAAATCATTATTAGCATGAAAAAGTTAAATTTTGTATCTAATTTCTTGAATTAATGCTGTTTGAAGACCCTAAGGGTTTGAAAGTTCTTTCACTGGAATTCATCATTTACATAATTTTCATAGCCCCAACACTTTGCTCTCTGCTATGAATGCACATTGTGGGTTTTTTATGCATTAAAGAAGCAAATTCTATTTTTCTCCACACAAAACAATTAAGAGAAGAATAACAGGTAATAAACATTTTTAATCTTTAATATTACATTAACAGTGAAGTGCCATATTTCATGCTTTCACAACCACATTGCATGCTGAATGATGCATTTTTGGTCCCTCACTATGAAGATATTTGATTAGAAAGGAAAAACAATTGAGTTATTTGAGATCAGTGGAGCTTTCCATCATTTCCTGCTTGAGAAACTTGCAAGTGCACAGCAGCATGGCCAGATTTTTAAGCAGACTAGATCATATTTTCTCAACTTTACATTATCATAGTTCAGCCATGATCTATGAATGTTTACTCAATATTTTTTTTTGTTGCAATATTTTGCTTATTATATGGAAGATTTATTCTCTTTTAATCTGAAACCAGTGCAGCACAGTTTCTTACCAAAATATCTCTTGATGTTAAACTTTCCTCTGCCTACAGTCATTAATAATAATTTTTATTACTGAAGGTCTTTTACACTCAGGGTCATGGACATATGGTAGAAGTAAGAGTTATGTGCAGGATGGACCCAAACTGGAATACCAGATTAGCAGCAAAGATAGATTTAATATCTTCATCCTTTGGGTTTAGCATAACTGTAGAGGAAAGATGATAGTCCAAACAGTGTGTTGAACAGAAAAACTAAATTTATCTCTATGTCAGGACTAAACTTGTTTGACAACAAATAGCCTTTATGTGGTAGACAAATCTGTTCCCCAATTTAACCATGTGCATAAGCATTTTAATTGTTTTGTTGCTAGTATTATTATTATTATTATCATTATTGCATTTCCTGTCTCTGTACAGTAGTAAAAACACTAACGTAAATGATAAAATCTGGCTTGTGACAAGCTTTTGGTTAGGATTCAATGTGAGACAAAGATTCCACTCTTAGATGTGCATTTCTCACTCCATTGTGGGTGTCTAAAATGCCAGTCTAACTGGCCAGTGTACCCACGTAAGATGAACTCACTTTACCAAATGTTTCTCCCTTGGCTGGGATGGGAAAACAATTAAGGAAATTATTTTTATATTTTCAATATTTAAAGTCTAAATCTGAAGCCAAATGTGATATTTGAGTTTGATTCATTTGCCCATGTATTCACATCTAGTGCTATTTAAGAATACTAGTGTCATGTACTCATATTATAAAAGAATTTATGCCACCTTCTTACAGCAGTCCCTGGAATTAGTGTCTACCATCCCAGTTCAAAATGAAGAAGCACCTTCATGAAGTTTAAACTGAACATAATTTACTTTGCATTTCTAAATGCTATCTGAGGTGAATACTGACTCTTTTTAAAGCCAGTTTATTGTGTTATCAGATATCCTCCAATCTTCTTCAGAGTTTATGTAAAAATATACTCTTGGTTTTCCTATAGAAGTAAAATCACACGTCTGTATGTTTTCTCCAGTCACAAAGCATCAAGAAACAGCTTCTTGATGAATTATCTAGATTATTCATGTTATTTTCCAATAGCAGTTTCAAGTGTCACGTTATGTGTTAATCTTGCTGTTCTTCCCACCTAGGGACAATACCAAAGAGTCTCAGGGATGGAAAATAAAGAAACTGAAAGTCTTGAAAATATCATTAACTATTAAATTCAGATGTTACAATTTTTGCTGATCAGTGTTTGATGTAGAAATGTCTTAAACCAAATACTGGTACAGAATGAACCCATGAAAACCTATAAGTCTGTCTTTTGAACACCAGCAGCTTCCCTTCAGACTTTATTCAACATCTTCTCTCTGGACAAATAACTCTACTTGACAGAGTGGAGGAAGTCCAGTCTGTGTGATCAACTGCGTACAGTTTTAAATTTCCTACAAATCATGTTAGTGCTTTGAAAACATGTGGTAGTGCAAGAATGAGCCATACTGAAGTTATTCATTTTGGACTCCAAATGAACAACCTCAGAACAGCTTGTTGGAAGCCCCTGGCACTTAGTTACAGTCAAATTTGATGATGGCTTGTAATGTGCATGTCAAAACGAGGTCAGCCATTTGAGGCTGCTCGCTACCAACCTTCCTTTTCCAGGAGCCAAATCACTGCCCAGATGCTCATCGAGCCTCATTACCATAATGCCAACATGTTATCCAGGTTCAGATGTGGGGTTTGCTGTTGATCCAAACGTGCACTAAAACCACTGAAAAACTCTATCAAGGAGTGCTATGTTGCTCACAGGTGCCAAAATTCAACTGGCTTGGAATTTTGACGGATTTTGAGTCATTTGCTCTGTCCCAACTCACTGTTTTGTAAATTCTGGTTTGTGAGATATCATACATTTAATGTATCTAGATGTTTGGGTTTGTTTGGCAGTTTCCAATAGCTAAACCCCTAAATCAGCACTTTTCAAAGTTTCCCACTAATTTCTGTGGACTCTGGATGCAGCTATTGGAAAACAGCACCTAATATCCATTGCCCTACTAAGATTCCAGCTGATGTTGTCACCCTGTGATGGTGTGCTCTTCAAGTATAATTGTTTGTCTCTGATTTGCAGTATCTCCTGGTAACCCAGGTGCTCTCCTTCTCTATCCATTCCAACCATAATGGACAAAAACTGAAAGAGAGTGCTCATAAAACTCAAATTAAAATATGTAACTCAAATATTTATCCCATAGCAAGGGATGACTGAGTATAAATGAAAACTATTTGGACTGATTTTAGGATTTTATGAAAATATATTGCCGCTCAGTAAACACAAGCTATGAAAAATAAGACAAATGGTACCAAGACAACAGTAACTACCTAATTCTATCTATTTATCTATCTATTCTAGCTTGAATAACTCAGAGACATGTTCCATTTCACTACAATTAGTGCACTGATTTTAGGTTTGTTCACCTCATCTCTCTATCCATTAGATTTTGAAGGTATACCAAACTTGAGTTTCATTGAACCATCCCACTATATTCAGCTTTTTTTAATGTTTGTTACATAGAATAAAAAAAAGATCTCATTTATTAAAATTTCTCACAGTGATGTATTTTTCCTTCTTGCACACTAGTACCTTGTAGTGTTATTTCTAGGAAACACACACTTTTCAAGAAATTTTACTCAACAGTATAGAATTGTGCCATAAGTTGGAAGAAGATATTCATGAACAGAAAACACTATTATTTTTTTCTGTGTTTTTTCCTGTCATTTTGACCTTCTCTTCCCTAGTTTTTCACTTTTTTCTCCTTAGTTTTTGACTATCCTTTCCTTAGTTTGGGTACGCAGTAAACTTCCCAAATGTCATTTATTGTCACCATTCTCATGTCTCTTGGATGACACATATTTTGTCTTTCCTCTGTTCAGAAAAGAGAAGATGGATGGTCAGGAAAGATTCCTTTTATTCTTATTCTGTTTTATTTTTGTAGCATGTTAGTTCATATTTTTTCAGGGGTTTTCATTGATTTGAATTGCTGTAACAGGTACTTAGTGCAAAGTCTGAGCTTGTACAGTAATTAAAGTGAGAGAATCTCAAGCTATTTAACTTAATAAGGGGAAGTTAACCGACTTGATCAGAGTCTAATACTTGCACAGAGAAGAAATTCTGATATTCATTGACTCTTTAATTTAGCAGAAAAGTATATAACAAGATCCAGGCAATGGAAGATGAAGCTTGACAAATTCGGAGGTAGAAATAAGATACTCAGAGTGTAATTAACCGTCACATCTTCTCTACAGATGTGTTAGACTCTTTGCTGCTTGCAGTTTTGAAGTCTTAAAAGCATTCTGACAAAATCTCAATATTCAAATACAATTTACTGCCTGGTTTTGATGATGATAGGCTGAAATTCATGATGTATATTGTGTAGAAGTGAAGGAAAGTAGCTTTACAAGCCTTATTTGGTTTCACCCACATTTATAACAGAATCCTCTATTGAATTTCTGGTTTCTAGTGAAAATTATACAGGAGGAATAGTAGTAATAATAATAATTAGTAGTAACAATAATAATAATAATAATAGTTGGGGTTTGTTTGGTTGGTTTTTGTTTGTTTTTTGGGTTTTTTTAGGGTTTTTTGTTTGTTGTTTTTTAAATATATAATAACCTAGAATGTAAAGGCAGTTATATTATTATGCACTATGGAGACACAGGTGCCTTCTTCTAAACAGCCTGACTTTGACAACGCATGGTCCACACGCCAAGAGATTAAAACAAGACTATGAATGTGTATTTTATTTCTTGGTGGAAAAGCCCTATTAATATCAACCTCTAATAGTGAAAAAACATATGCTCCCCCCACACACCTTAGGAGTGGGATTCAGGTCTACAGATTAGACATCTAATTTGGGCCAATTTTCAAGTTATGCCAAAATATCCTTCATAGAGTCAACAGAAAAGGGCTTCCAGAGGCAGGTCCTGCCTATCTAAGTTTAGGTCTTATACCAAAGTCCTGGGCCAAAACCACTTTCTGAAACAGCCTGCCTCTCTTCTTTATATGTTTAATGGTTCTAAGAGATTAAACCTCTAACTTCGGTAACTACTTAGGATTTCAGGAAAACAAATAAGTAGACCTCTGACTACCTTCAAAAATTGCAACTTCCAATTTGCATTTTGCTCCCTAAATAATTGTGATTGCTGTCTAGATGCAACACTTGACAGACCTTCTCTTTTTGTCTTTGAAATCACATTCCTCTTAGGTAAGCTCGTTCCTTTAAAAATTTTTTGGAGGGATTTGTCAGGCTAATTGTAGGCTTCTTGGGACAATTATCCTCAATTCACTTTACATTTGAAAAAAAAAAAATAATTGTTTTCAGGGCATGATTCACATCCTGTAATGTACTGCTAGATATGAACTGCATTCTGATGATGTCTATTTTTCCCTGTAACCACTAAGCCAGGTTACAGAAATTAGTTAGGATTTAGATGTTGACACTGCAGAAATGTGAGGTTAGATCACATGATCTTCCAAAGGTTGTCATGCCAAGCTTCTTCATCTGGTCAAATTACAAAGGGTTAAACAGAACTACATGTAAGTCAATACATCTTGGAATAACAGTAAATTAGTTTTTTACTGCATTGCATGCATCATTCATTGACTATTTTAATACAGGAGAGAAATCCTGTGTTACACAATGGAAAAAAAAATGGAAATAAATTTTAAACACACTGTAGAGAACATTTCTCCTGAATAAATCTTTAATATGGAAATGGTACATCATATGTGAGGTTCCAACAGTATTTCTGGGATTCAGAACAGGGTAATTATGTTTTGGAGTGTACACATGACATTTGGGTACTTTTAAGTGATTGAATGTTAGGAAACCACAATCTTCTTTCTGAAAATGTGCTCCCAGAGCTCATATCCTGGAAAAGTCCTGGGTCATAGGTATAAGAACTAAGAGATGAGGAGAAAGGGAAAAAACATTAACTATAAGGTCATACAGCTTCTTTTCATTTTGAGAGAATAGGTTTTTAAAGTCACAATAATATTTGGAAGAGAATATCAAAGCTTTGAAGGTAGAGATTTCTTTGTCAGTAGGGATCTGGAGGTGAGGAAAATGGAGATATAGAAGAGTGCCAGGATTAAAGGCACAGGCATTGGGAATATCCTGATATGACCAAGAGAAGGAGAAGGATGGTAGAAGATGAAAAGGAAGCATAAACAGGTCCTAGGATAAAGTTGGACCTTTACATTAAAATTCAGAAATGAAAATGAGGTCATCCCTTGTTAATCTCAGACCTCGGAGATAAGGCAAGAAGTTTGGAGAAAGGAAGATTTCCCCTTGGTCATGAAAGGTTGGGTTAGAGGTTGGCTAGACAGATTTAATACCCGTAAATCCATGGAACCCTTGTGGGATGCACCTACTGGTGTGGAAAGAGCTGGTATTATCAAAATTATCAGGTATTGTTGCTAAGCCACTTGCAAACATTATTGAAAGTCATGGCAAATGGGAGAGGTGCCTGATGCCTGAAGGAAGTGCTACTCCCATCTTCAAAATGGGCAAGGAGGTCCCAGGAAATAACCAGCCAGTCAGCCTCACCTCCATCCCTGGAAAGGTGACACAACAGGTCATTCTACAGGTCATCATCAAGCATGTAGAGGAAAAGAAGGTCATCAGGAGCAGTCAGCATGGATTCACCAAGGGGAAATCATGCCTGACCAGTCAGACAGCCTTCTATGATGGCCTGGCAAGGTGGGTCAATGGAGAGCAGTGCATGTTGTCTACCTCGACTTTAGCAAGGTTTTGACACTGACTGCCATAACATCCTCATAGGTAAGCTCAGGAAATGAGTGTTGGATGAATGGACAGTGAGGCTGAATGGCAGAGCCCAGAGGGCTGTGATCAGCAGAGCAGAATACAGCTGGAGGCCTGTAGTCAGTGACATTCCCCAGGGACCAATACTTATTTAACATCTCTTGTCTTATTTCATTTGTTTACCTGTGACCTGGATGAAGGGATAGAGCACACCCTCAGCAAGTTTGCAGCTGACATAAAACTGGGGGGAGTGGCTTGATAGACCTGAAGGCTGTGCTGCCGTTCAGCAGAACCTTGGTATGTTGGAGAATTGGGCATAGAGACCCTAATGATGTTCTACAAGGGCAAGTGTAGGGTCATGCACCTGGAGAGGAATAACCCCAAGTGCCAGGATAAGCTGGGGACTGACCTAGCAGAAAGCAGCTCTGCAGAGAAGCACCTGGGAGTCTTGGTGGCTGACAACTTGACCATGAGTGAGGGTGGTATCATATCTATGATATTGGGATTCACCCCTCAGCAGCATCTGTAGAGAGCTCTTTCCCAGTGAGAACCCGTTAATCAAGCAGATATAATTACATTAAAGTATGACTAGCTCATCTTATTGCAACTTTAAGGCCTTTCACTCCTTCTGCCTTGGAAGAAATTGAATTTAGTTCAACTCTGTGCTTCTGAATGGTTTATCAGGAGTAAGTGGCTTTGAATTTTAGTCTTGATACAGTTTCAGAGCAAAAACTTCCTAAGGGTTGGCTCTACTAAGTAAACTCAGCAGGAAATCCAGCTATGAGTTGCTCTGTAGGTTTGGCTGTTTGTTGAAAATATCTTTTGAAGTTCTCAGATTCATACCCTATCACACTAAAAAGCAACACCAGGTAGCATCTCCTGGCAATGTTCATGTACTTGCTAATAAGGACTCCTCAAAACTATCAAGTTGCGGCATACAATTCTCAAGGGGTGGAACTCTTACAAAGTAACTATTTACATTTCATTTCCACCAACCTGCGATAAAATTTCACACTGCTGAGGTAAGATTGCATTTTTAACCAATAAGATTGCACTTTTACCCAAAGCAGAAACAGAAAAAAAGCCAGTTCCTATTGTGAATCTTGTCATAACAATTTGCCGTTGGCCCATTTCTAGGTTTTATTTTCTTAGAATGCATCAGAGCTACCAGTCTGGGACATTTGAAAATGTAATTGAGCTTGATAGCAAGTGATACAGTTAATTCTGTTGGTAAATGTTATGCAGTGCTAATTGCTAGTTCTAAATTTAACAATTAGTTTAGAAAATCTGAAGTGCAATTTATAATGGGATATAAGCTGCAGGCTTCAGCTTGTACCAGCTTTTTTATTATTATTACTTACACCCGTTTAGGAGGATGCAGCTGAAAAAATTTAACCAAGAATCAAGATGCATGCCTAATTTAACTTCAACCAAATTTGACTATACATCTAGTAAATTTGCTGTGGCTGCAAAACATGGCCTATCAAATCAAGCTTGTATCAAGTCTTCTGCTTTGTACGATTTGTAATAATACATTAACTGATATTGTCATCCTTAACTTCATTAAATTCTTTAAAATTGTCATTGATGTTGTCTATCAGATTTGTACAGGTCTGTGTTCTCACTCCTTTTAAAAAGAAATGTTGGCATATTTCAGCATATGGGATTTTGAAACCTGGAATGACTCATGCAGATTTTGCTTTTGGACATTCTGCAATGCAAATGTCTTTGAGATAATAAAACATTAGAAGGAAGGGAATAAATCTGAGACGATAAAATTAAATCATATTTTCCTCACACTAAAGATTTTGTGTTGCAGAATCACTGGATAGTTGAAGTTGGAAGACATCTGGTTACCTTTTAGTTGATTTGGAATTGTTCAAGTCCAGGTTGGATGGTCTAGTGGAAGGTGTCTCCGGAAAAGGAGTTGGAACAAAATAGTCTTCAAGGTCCCTTCCATCCAAAATCATGCTATGATTCTATTCTATTAAATCCCCTGCTCAAAACGAAGTCAGTTATTGCAGATGATCCAAGATTATGCCCAGAAATGTTTTTGACTCTCTCTAAAGATGGAGATTCTACAACCTTTCTTGACAACCTGTTCCAGTTTCATGGAACTTACAGTAAAAGAGTTTAAATGGAATCTCCTGTACTTCAAAATGGGTCTGTGGCTTCTTGTCCAGTCACCTGAGCCACCTTCTCTCCAGGCTGGATAACTCCAGCTGTCTCAGCCTTTCCCTGTTTAGGAGGTGCTGCAATTCCTCGAGCATTTCAATGGCCTTTTTTTTGGCTTCCTCCAGTACAACATCTGTCATGTTCTGGGAAGCACAGAGCTGTGCACAGCACTCCAGAGGTGCCCCCACTGCTGAGCAGAGGGGCAGGATCTCCTGCCTGGATCTGCTGGACACGTTCTGCCCACTGCAGCTGGGGAACCCAATGACCCGGTGTGCCACAAGGGTGCACCATTGGTTCATGGTCAGCTTGGAGGTCCATAGGACCCACAGGTTCTTCTTTTCCAAGCTGCTTTACAACTGTTTGGACCCCAGCATGTGTTGGTGCGTGAAATTGTCCTCCCCTGTGTGCAGGGCTTTGTGTTTCCCTTCAGTGTCTTCATGAGGTCCAGGTTGTCCCGTTTCTCCAGCCTGCTGTGGATTTTTCTGAGTGGCACCAAAACCTACTGGTGCATCCATCACTCCTCCCAGTTCTATAGAACCTGTAAATTTGTTAAGTGTGCACTTTGTCTCATTAACCAGGTCATAAATTAGGCTGCTACACATCACTGGCTTCAGTATTAACCCCTGGGATGCTCCACTTATCTTTTCTACTTGTTCTACATTTATCCTGATTTCTGTCTCTTTCAAGTATGCAGATCTGCCCTTAGTCACCCTTTTTTGATCAGATCTTTAGATAGAGTAGTGTAGAGATACTTTGGTTTTGTCAAGGGTAGTAAACATAACTGGATTTACCAAGTTACCCTAGAAAGATTCACTTTTGAGAAAGGAAAGATCCTTGGCTAGGGTAACCCGCCATGTTTCATTAAGTGTGTCCTGCCAGACATGCATTGGCTGAGTATTTGGCTCCAAAAGCTCCTTTTGGAGTCAATAAGTCCTTATTGCCATCCCTTTGGAATGTGAAAAATTGCACTACTGATGTAATTTTTTAGGTAGAACAAAGACAAGAATTTTCCTTACCAAGAGGGTACCCTAGCTTTTCAAACTATACAGTTTAGACTACTGCTCCAGCATGAGGGAAAATAATGATGAAAGAATGATCACACAGTAAATAATTTTCAGCCCACAGAACGAGCATTTTTGCTCTCCCACACAAGTCCAAGGGTAATAAAAATCCTCAAGACTCATAATGATAACTTGATTTTTCTCCTGCACTGCCCCAGCCTAAATAGTGTAATTTTCCTGTCACATAAAAATATCTGAATGACAACAAGGCAATACTGTAGTTCTGCACTCTGCCTAGTGTGCACACCTTAGGTGTGAATTGCCAGTTCACTGCTCTGAGGAGACAGTTACTTGTCTTCTCTTCCACTTAACCTTTCTTTACATAAAATTATTCAGATACTTTGTGTCTCTGCCTGTCCTCCATCACAATCCTCCTGCAATGCAGAGCACAACAAAAACTCAGTGACCTTAATGACTCTTGCCCTGGGTCCTCAGGGGATGGGCTGTGATGAAGTGAGATGTGCATCACACAACCACAATGGGCACAGCAGAAGGGGCAAAAGGAGGCAGGATATCTCACCTTGCCTTCAGCAGCAGGATGTGTTTAATGAATTGAACACTTTTTAAACCAACATGCAGTGCCTTGTCCAAGCCTGTGCACTTATTTTTTCTTTCAGTGGCAGGTTCCCAATCTGACATTCATCTTTCTAAGAAAATAGGTTAAATGGAATGAAAATGTTACTCTGCTGAAGTTGCAGGGACTTGCATTCACTACACTACCTGTTTTGTGGCAGTCTTGTGCAGGATTGCTGTGACATTCACATCACCAACCTGGAAATAAGGCACATCTTTTATAGTTTTTCTGTGACACCTTGCAAGACCTCTTTACTGAACTCCAGGTGAATTAAATGAGCCTGAAAGCAATAAACTATATACTTTACCCTATCATCATTGAAATGAACAAGATTATACTTCCAGCCACTTTCAGAGATAAAGGTTAGTTCCAAGCGTTATGTATGACTTTTACATAAGTCATATGTGTTTTTTAGTGTTCTCTTCATACAGTACCAAAGGAACAATAAATTGTTACTACTGTCCATAAAACCATTGTAAATATAATACACCTCAGTTGATACAAATCAACTTTGTTAGGATTTTATATAACAAAGATGTGACTTTAAATGATGAGCAATATTTCACTCTTATATTGGTTAAACCAGAGGGTTTTATCTTGCATTTGTGAAGAGGCAGTTAAGACATAACTTCCAGGATTCTCATCAAATTAATTTAGAAGATTCCATATCAAAAAAGCAAGAGAGGCAAAGGGTCACTAGACTTCATCAGATTATTGTAAAAATTACAGAGATAGCTTGGATATTTGTGAAGTTTCACTATTGGGCATTGCAAACATCATCATTTTATCTACTATAAGTGCTCAGCAAGGATTTTAATAGTCAGCATTTAGATGAAAGAACACAAAATGTTAATGATATTAGATACCAACCAGGTAGGAGGCAAGGACTTAAAGTGAATGCAACACACAGCTTCTGAACAGCCCTTCTGCAAAAAAAAAAAATGCAAAAAATATTTTTCACATTTTATCCTTCAAAACTAATGCAATATTAAAAAGATAACTTCAATAAAACCAGAAAGAACTCACAACTAATAATGCAGAGTTTGTCCAAGGCCTGGTATGAATCCTGTCACTGCTAGTTGCAAAGCTCTTATGCCTCCATGTATTCTTATTGCTTTTTTAAAGCAATCTGAACTTGAAAGCAATCCAAAGCTACATTGTTATGTTGTAAATTGATGTACATCAGCGTTAAACCAGTCATTAGTGTGAAGGGAACCAGAAGAAGACAGGGAAGACATAAATTATTCAGCACACAGGGCCTCAGCACTCAGCATAGTATTTTTCCGTGTGCTTCCCTTTTTAATATAAAAAAATAAACGTGCACACATATATACACACCCACACTTTAAGACATTTTCTATGAGCCCTTCAATTCTGAACCTCTCTGAGACAATATCACTCAGATTTAATCCAAATGCTTAGTCCAATTGTCTTCACAAAGGCATTATTTTATCTTTTGTATTTGGTGAGTAGAGGGATAAATATGCTAAGTCTGGTGTTGACTAAGATATATATATGGTAAGGTTTTCAAACCTCTCAGGTTTGAAACAAAAACCTGTTGTTTAAACAAAAACCTGTTGTTTTTGTTTAAAATTAAATGCTTTTCACAATTTTAGCCATCATATATTGTACTAAGATCAATAGACCCCATTTCTG
This sequence comes from Certhia americana, assembly GCA_018697195.1. Lineage (NCBI taxonomy): Eukaryota > Metazoa > Chordata > Aves > Passeriformes > Certhiidae > Certhia > Certhia americana. Next base: position 3,776,872 of record CM031879.1, read on the forward strand.
TTCATACCTTTCATGGTTCTAATTAATTATCCTACATGTTGAAAAAAATACTTAGCAACTTTACAGAGACATTATTTTTGCAGCTGGTAGCTAGTCATAAGAGAAGGATGTCCTAAAAGGGATGTATTATAACCCAAGAGTGTACCAGAGGAGAACAAAAAAGGCTCTTCTCTATTAAAGAAATAGAAATCATCATTTTTTAAAATCCAATTTTCTTTTACAATTTTCCCTGTGTTTAATGTACAAGCTGCACTGAGTGAAAACTTAATTTGAACCAGACAATATCATTTTCAAATTTATAATCAATAATAAAAAAGTTATCACGTATTTCTGGTGCCACAATGGAACTTTTATGAAGCTGTATCTGTCCACTCACATTTGCATGAAATATTTGTGGTCTTGCCATGTGTCGCAAACCTCAGAACTTAAATTTGAAACACATGCTTCCTAATAGCCTCTCTTTAATAATGTATCTGTGTTCCTAATCAACATGAGTGAAATGTTTTCATAATTTAATAATAAAGTGGGTACACTCAGAATCTTGAACAGGTGAGGATAAATCATGTTTGCCTGTGAATAACAGCTTTTATCATTTACTCAGTGGGATCATAGTGTATTCTTTCAATCTGCACCAAAGGTAGTAGCAGGAAGCTATTTTATAGATTTCTTGGTAATCTGAGCTGATGTTATACCTGTTACAGGACACTTCCAATAAAATAGAAACACAGCAGGATGAAAAAAGATACAAATGGTGTATTTATACCAGTCAATAAAAGCATGACTCTGTAGTAATAGAAAATTTGTTCACGAATTGTGAAGTACTAGTGGCTCAGTTGGTAAGGTATTAAAGTAATTCGTGTCCTGCCTTTGTAACTTTTTCTTACAATTGTACCTTTAATTTGCTGTCTCATTTTCATTGACAATGAGAAAAAGACAGGCATATTCACAGACCTTAGAATCAAAGCAGTTTAGTGGAATGAGTTATTATTTTACAGATCCTCCTGTGTGGCAAGATGGAAGTCTAGCACAGATGGACACATGAATTTATTTCTAATGGCTCAGATTCATGTTTTAGAACATGTATCGTAATGATGCAAGACATAATTTGTTTGAGATGCCAGGTCTACTTAGCTACAAATTAGCACAGAATTGCTTACAAAATTGTTAGCACTGTGAACTGCTCTCTGCAGATAATGCATGTCAGCAAATGCTTTTCTCCTCTTTGCTGAAATTCTGCTGATTTTGGGGGTACTGCCTTTAGGCACAAAGGTTGCCATTTGAGCTCAGTTTGCAGGACAGAGGCAGTAATTTGGAAAAGAGTGTTACAGATATGGAAGTTAATAGGGTGTGCCAGACTCTGACCCTAGTCACATTATTGAAATTCAGAGTCATTCCAGAATGAGTAAAAATTATTCTTCTTTATGGTTACTCTCAGTAAGTTGTGATTCTCATCAGAGTGAGTCTTGAATTACTTTTAAACCAGGAAATGAAAATTAAATACATTGAAGAGGAGTAGCCATACTGCATCAGAACTGTAATTTCTATGTCTGTCTGGGGGTGATTTTTATAGCTCAGTTATTCTCTAAATTTTGGTAAATAGAGATGGTTTGGCACATTTAGGTGTTTAGTCTCCATTCTTTTAACTGTGCATTTTCCAAAATATTTAAATGTCTAAAGGGATATTTCTTTTCTTTTTTTTTTTTTTTTTGTTTGTTTGTTTGTTTGTTTTACCAAATGTACATTTGTAAGTTTTTTCCTGGATAGGAAGTTCTGATTTTTTATAAATATGTGTTTTTAAAGCCTACAACTCTAACCACATTCAGTCTGTAAGGGAATGTTCTTTCTACCTTCTATGGGAAAAAAGAAATCACGAGTGGTATAAATTTTGCATCTAATTTCCTCTTTAGTATATAAATCTTGTGCAAAGGAAATGGGGCCTCCATTATCTCTTAGAGATGAAACAGCTTCTAATATGGATAGTCTGCATTCCCTCTGTCATGTTCCTGGGGGATAGGTTAATAAATAATGAACTAAATGTCATATTTTGAAGTCTCTTAGATAATGGTGATGCAGCTTTCTTACATGTTTATTAAATTTCAATCTTCATTAGACAAGGTTAGTGGAGAAATTAGGTCCCTCTCGTATTGACTTAGTAATGCAGAGCTATAAAATAAAAAAAAAGCAGATATATTTTTACACTTTTTAATCATCTGTGGGTCTTTCCTTCATTCTGACTGTGCCAGATGCACTTTCTAAGACTGAATCAGATGAAATATTTGTCAAATTTTAACACAGTCCATTGTAAAGCTAAGAAAGGGAAAAGTTTGAAATTATGTGCTGGATTTGAACTGGTGATTTTGAGCAACTGACAAACAAATCTGACAAAACTCATTATAAAATCTCTTACTTGGCACAAAATGCCCAAGACTTTGAGATCTGTTCGGATCCCAGACACAAAATACAGAAGTAAAGAAAGATGGCTTAATAACAATTATGATCTTAAAATTAATAGTTGCAGCTGGAAAAGGTGAGAAACAAATCCTCAGCTGAGGGGCCATTTTGTTATAATTACAAACACACAAATCTAATAGAAGCAACATGAACAAACACACATGAGGAGACTGTTAAGTCAGTCAAGTACAATATATGTAGGAAATAGTAACAGTTAATTCTGCAATTAAGAAGTAGATTATGGAAAACCATAAATTTGAAATGGAATCATATTTGAGAAATTATTTGGTAGAAAATAAGAAAATTCTGAACGAAAAGGAAAACAAAAATACTACACAAATATAGTACTGTCAGAGGCAAGATGCCCATCTAGTTAAGAGGAATTTGAAATTCACTAATTTCCTCTGGTAATAGACAAAAGGATCATTATTCTGTTGAAAAAAGGTGGAATTAATATAGAAACTGTAAGGAAAGTCAACTAAAAAGAGACAAAGTGTGTAAAATAGTGAAAGAATTATGGGATTGGACATAAGTTATAGAGGCATCCCAGTGTTATTGGTGTGTTTGGATACAAGTGTGGAAAAGGCTGTGAGGAGAATAATTTCTGCTATTCTTGCCACTTTCCATAGTGTTTAGGCATCTCTAGGAAAACAGAGTGCAGCTCTGATCACTCCTGTGTGAGGAACGTGCTTTCAGACATGGACAGACACCAGCAGGCTGTCAGGATGAGCACAGGAGCAAAGCATTTCCTTACAGAAGGACGCAAAGAGAGTTTGGCTTGTTTAGCCTTGCAAAACACAGATGAAGACAGGATGTGATTGCTCTCTATAAACTTATCAGGTGGGTAAACACCAGGGAGAAAAACTGCTTAAACTAAAGAACAATGTTGGTCCGAGAACAAATAGTTATAAATTGCCCATGAATAAATTTAGGCTGGAAATTAGATAAGTTCTCTAATCCTCTGGTGAGAAAGATTCTGAAACAGTCTTCCAGAAAGAATAATAAAGGAAATAGGGAATCTAGTAGGTTTTAAGAAGGGGCATTAAATAGTTTTTGAAAGGGATTATATGGTGTGGGTGCCTGTGATGAGCAGATTGGATTCAGTGGCCCAGTGGACTGTTTCCTATTTTATAAGCAGAAATTCCAGTTAAACTGGTTCCAATGCATTATATCCAACTCTTTACTCATGGGTGTCCCATTTGAGTGGATAGTGATACAAACAGATGAGTCCTAACAGCCCTAAATCAGAACTAATAATTTGGTTTTCTGCTGTATTTTATGAACCTGAAGGTAAAAGACATCCGAAAATGGAAACAAATGGAACATTTAAAGCAGGTTGCTAGATGGACAAAACAAATCACAAAGTAAACAAAAAGATATTTGAAGCCCCCAAGAAAATGTGCATTTTACAAATACAAAGAGGCAGCAGTTAGATAGGGAAATATAAAGAAATAATGAGGCTCTTTGGTAAACATGCTGACTATCTGTGTTAGCATGTGGCAAGCTGTTTATAAATATGTTAAAAGTGAATTCTGAGGAGGAAAATGGTTTGACAGGTGATGGTATTCATGTGAATTTGCTTTAAAGTTTGTATGGCAGTGAAAGTGGGAGGACAGAAGAAGGTGGATGCATGGGAGCAGACAAGATGAAGGTGTGAAGAGAGAGGCGATAGACAAGCAAGACTGCAAGTGGTATGGAGCCATGAAATTGAAGGAAATGGCTCCCACTGAATGCATGGGAATGCAGCAAGCAAGAAAAACAAAATAGAACCAAAATGACAAAAAACAGAAAATGAAGGTTGCAATGACATCTCGATTGGACACAAGCAAGCTAAAATTTCATATCTCAGGAAAAAAAAAGTGGTGTGCAAAAGCAGCCTAGAAAACTTTGGTGAAACTTAAGTCTGAAAATGTGACCCTATCATGAAGATATTGCACATATCAGGAATTCAGTAATTCCAATAGGATCCTTAAATTGTCTATAAATGGACATTCTATATGGCTGCAGATTCTCAATTGCCTTCGTCCCACAATGAACCACTCATATGGGTGTTGTTAAAAATGCTCTCTCTAAAACCCAGGTCTAAAAGTCGTCTTTAGCAGAAGATAGGACATTTCAGGGGTGTTTTCTAACTTTTGACCTTCTGATGGAAACCAATTCTTGCCAGACCTAGCATTTCACTGTATACAGTTAAAACTTCAGAGAATTATTTGCTTTGACAGATAAGCTCTGTTTCTTGAGCATGGCCTTTATGTACTCAATCTACCCCTTTTTTCTCCCAAGTGATATTTAGCAATTATTGTTATTTAATTCCTGAATGAAAAATTACAGGGCCCTGCTCTGTAATTATCAATGACCTTTCAGTGTAGAAAAATGCAGCCAATAGGATGCAATGGGACTGCCACAGGCAGGCAGAATGTTTGGACAGATATCAGCAAGAATGCTATCCCACCCCCCTGAGCTGCCCTTTGTTGAAGCCCAGTGCAGATGTAGGGTAGAGCTTTGAACAAACTTTTCTGATTGCTGCTTGTCATGGGGCACAATGAGGAGGTGACAGGCAGCAAGTAGCAGCTATCTATGAAGGAGTCTAGAAAAATGCCTAACCAAGCCCAAGGCACTAAAACCCCTGATGGAATCTTCCCTCTCTGCTGTTTTTACATGTGATTCCACATGGAGTCATCTCTGCTCATTTGTGTTTGTGCAATAAATAGACACAGCAAAGGAGAAATATCTTCTATGATATCACTTCTATGATATGGTTCAAGGGAACCACCCTTCCTGGGGCAAAGCTTGTCCTTTGTTCATAAAGGGAGCAGCGCAGCAATTTCCTGAGCTTTGAAACAAGAGCAGAGGTGGCCCTCAAACTTCCACAAACATTATTCCACAAACATTATTCCTTAATTTATATATTCAAATCTGTAAATAGGGCACTTTCCATATATGTCCATTGCTGTTCCTGTATTCTTTGCTGAGAAGGTCCTAACACTCTAGATATTCCTTTTATTGCTCTTGTTTCTTTTTCTAATCTGATAGGAAATAAACTTAAAAAGTAGTCCACTTTTCTAGTTTTGACAGGATTTTGCTCAGTCCATGTTATACTAACCCACATATGTCTGGAAGAGCCCATCACTCCCATAGTAAGTGAAAGCCATTTCTTTAATGGTGTAAAATTGCCATGTATTCCTTGGTTACTCAGACTTATAACAGCTTTTCTTTCTGAATCATTTGCTCCACTAAGTGCTACGTTCACAGAAAAACCTGTCACCATTATTAATGGACATTGTGTTGCAGAACCACAGTGCCAAAGAACCACCTATAACTTTCTGCATGCTGTTTATGTGTAGGCAGATCCAGGGGCATATGCAGGTAAAATTTTCATACCTGTTTGATTCTGTGACAAGCAAAAAATGCCTTAAAATTGAACAGGATCAAGACACTGTGAAGCATCTTCACAGAAACCACGTGTCAGAAAGGGCTATACATTTAAGGAATTTTTTCCATCCACTGACCCAGAGTAAACTGTGGGAGCTGCTCAAACCACACCATTTGGGATGGGATGTGAAGGCGACTTCTGTCTCAGTAGCAGGAATTTAATTATCCGTTTGGAAATCAGCCAAGGTCCCGTATCTGATATAGATGTAGTATTCCGTATTAAACGATGCAGATTTTTGAGAACCACGCCGCCAACTTTCCGCTGCACTTCCTTATTAAAGACATTTTCAGCAGCCTCTTGTCTTGTGATAACATAGACATTACCGCAGGCTTGACACAGAGTATCAGGCTGCCTAGTGAATTCATCCACTCTGGTGCTTTGTCTCACAGAGAGGACTGCAGTGCACACACTATCCAAGCTGCATATCCCACATATCCCGCTAATCCTGGAAGATCTGAGGAGATAACTCCTGAGGTTGAGTGGCTGCGGGTGGTGGGATGCTGTTGAGTGTAAATGAGAAGAGAAATCTTAGCGTCAGAATCTTTGTTGTGAATCACCACCACATCCAACTGGCATGATATATTAATTTATAATTAAATGTTGACTCTTTTCCCCCTAAGGATATTTTGGCTTCTAGACCAGCACAGTTCATTAGTTCGTTGCTGTGTTTGATTCACTTATTGTCATGCCTTTGATCACTTTCCATACAAATGAGCATGTCAGAGTGGATACCAAAAACCTTTGTGTTTCTTTGTAATTGCAGGCAGAACATTCCTAAGCAAGGAACAGCATTTTCTCAGCCTCAGTCTTTGCTCCTCGTAACAATTTCCTTATTTCATTGAAACTGATGAAACTTGCTCAGAATCTGTGTTTTGTATCATGATGGTTTCTTTTCCTGGCATCTACTATATCAGCAAGATAACCACTCTTATTTTCATTAGACTGTCTAGAGATTATTAAAATGAGTAATTCTTGCTACTTGAGATGAAAAACTGTGTTTTTTTAAAAAAAATCTAGGTGAGATAACATCAATGCTATTTGTGCACTGTCTATATGAACTCTAAATAATTATATTTCTTTGCTTAAATGTAATGCATAATAGAATTCCTGTTCTGAATCAGCCCTCAAAAGATAATGGTGTTTCTATCTGTCAGAAAGCAAAGATATAGAAAACATGACATTTGTAAAAACCCTGATTAGAATTTAAGTACCTTATATCTACTATAATTTCCTTTACCTCAGTTACCAATTGGTTGAACTTTCTTGCTAAAAACAGCAGGTGTCTAATTCTTTACAAGGTATTTTTTAACTTTTTATAGCCTTTAAAGGAATTTTGTTTAGTGAAAAAAAAAACAAAACACAGAGCTGAAAACACTTTTTAGGAACCTTGTCAACACTGATGATCGGCAGATGATATCACCTTGTTAAAATGCACTATCAACTTTATAAAACATTTTTTACATTTCTCGCAGCTTTTGCTATGAATAACACCTAAGACTCCTGTAACTGAAGGATTAATGTATTTTTTAAACCTGCCCCTTTAATCTTTCAGTATTTCTCTGAGCATTTGTCAGAACTTTGTGCGTACATACCTTCATTAACTCTCCTGTACAGTCACTCAGTTTGGATTCGTTTACTGTAACTTCAACCCTCTAGAAGTTGCTTTGGGGAATAAATGAGCTTTCTTCAGGGACAGCTGATCCCTTGCTAGGACATATGTCTGATATACACAGAATTATTTTCTTCTGAAGTTATCTCTCTCTGCTGACTATAGAGGAAGCCGAGGCAATAACCTCTAAAGAAACACCAAATATTTTAGCAGCAAAAATGATGAGACAAATTTCTTTGCCTTATGTTTTGTTTATGCAGTTGAGTTACAGCAGAGGCAAAGGCAGGTTTCATTTTTTTTAACAGGGTATCATGATTATGCATCAAACAACAGAGATAAAACTGAAAACTATTTTGGCCCATATTTTTAAATTAACAGTAATAGAAATTATGCCCCCCCTACATTCATGCATATCACTGGAAACTCTGCCTATGACTGTATTTCTGTATCTTAGCTACAACTACCCTGCTGCAGAGCTAAGAGGCAACCGAGGTATTTGTCCCCTGATAATATTTGGTGTAACTTGATGTAGCAACTAAGCTGAGTTTGCCACCAAAAGGGTTTGTTCCTCTTTTCCCATGCATTCATAGAGTCACAGATTCATAGATTCATCCAGATTGGAAAAGAACTCCAAGATCATCAAGTCCAACCTTTGACTGAATCATATCAACTAAACCATAACACTAAATTCCATATCGAGTTGCTTCTGGAATACTTTCAGGGATGGCGACTCCACCATTTCTCAAGGCAACCCTTTCCAGTGTTTGGCAACCCTTTCAGTGAATACTTTTTTCCTGTTGTCCCACCTGAACCTCACCTGGTGCAGCATGAGGCCATTTTCTCTTGTCTCATCATCAGTAAATTTCTTAACTCTTCATTGACTAAAGTTTTTTTGAGTGGGGATTCAATGCCAAACTCTGTTTTCAAAGTCAATTTTGTTTAAAATTTACCCACTGACCTTGCTTACCACATTTGTGATGGGAAAACACTGGCTGGGTTGGCAATGGGAGGAAGAGATGGACTGTCCCCATTTGCAGCCCTCAGCATTTCTAGATAAATAGCAAATCACATCTTAACACTGCATGGTTTGGAAGTCATATGCAAGATGTAAATAGAAATGTAAGCAGAAATATGATATTCAGATAATCATTCTTCGCTTTACATCTTAAGAAACAAAATAATTTCTATTTATTTATTCTTATACTCTGTTATTCACAAGTGGGAACTGATGAAGTTTCAAGCCCCTGAAAATAATTTCTTCACTCCGGACTCATAACTGGATGATGCAAATATCATGACAGGCTGCTGTTCCTTTTTGGGTTTTATAACTCCACTAAGTTTGGGATGAAAAGCCCAGTCTTTCTTTATCCATGCTGGAGGGACAGAAGGAGAGAACATAATCAAATTATGGTCAGGAAATTTATCAAAAATGCATCACTCCTGAAAATTGTAGTCAAACATACAAAACATTGCCTTTCAAAATATGTTTCCGCAGTGCTTTGAAGTTATCTTTTGCTACTTAGACAGGATTTTATATCATTAATGATCTATCTTGTTCATACATTACTTTTTATGGCCTCTGTGCATTTCACATTGATTTTTCCCTGACTTATTAAGGTCTCAGTCTCAGACCTTACGCACTCTTCAAATGTAAATTGCAGTACAGAAAATAAAAATGCCAAAATCAGGCTGTGCCTGCAAGTCATAACTCAATAATATCTACCATCTATGAAAATAAAATCCATAAATACTTCTTAATATCTACATTAGCTTCATAGAGCATAATCTGTAAATTTTGTAACCACTCCCTCCTCTGATGCATGAAGTTACTTAATCCAGATGCTAGAAGTATTTTTTTTTTTTTGTTAGTATTAAAGTGCTGATCAAAGCGAATCTTCAAGAATCTTCAAAGCTTCCTCATGTCTAAGCATTTGCAGGATCCTGGGTGATCTGCATATACTCTTGCCACTGTATTTCAGACTGTTTGGGTGCTAAACTTCAAGTTGAATATATAAACAAGACTGGATTGCAGCAAGTGTGCTGCGTAAGCATTGCAGTGTGGAGAAGTTCTTTCTCTCCCTGGCTGCACAATACCAGGAAAATTCTGGGAAGATCTTCATAAAATCAGCAGGAACTATTAAAGGAAGACCTGAAGATGGAAGAATATAAAAATGTATCTGACTAGCTTTGATGAAAGTGTGTCTACAACTTATAAATATATTGCTCTAAAGAATTCACTTTTAAGTCTGTGTCCATTTTCAGCAGGCTCGTAACCAATTTTCATTATAAGTTGACTGGGACCCACAGATAAAATTCACACTTTGGTGTCTATCTTATGGATATGCAGGTAAATATATCATTTCTGATGTGCTTCTTTCTATTCATTTGGAAGATGGAGGAATATTTTGCAGCACATTCCACCGGGATATGTAGAAAACATTGACGTCCTGGTAGGCATGAGCCTCACACTGGTTTGAGAGTTTAATTTGCACAGCAAATAAGAAGTATAATGTACATGAATTATAATGCAAAACGGCTGTTTAATTCAAGAGACATTCAAGGACTTAGATGGCTGCAGATATATACAATATGTATGAGGAATATAAGTATATCCATATTTTGAACAGGAGGACCTGACATCTTCAGGGATTTCAGTATTACAAAAAAGTAACACTAGGTTTCTTAGCAGCTCCTGCAAGTACAAATCCATCTTGATGTTCAAGACATCATTTCAGTTTACTTTAAAATTCAGGAATTCAATTTATATAACAAATGGGTACTTTTGTCCATAGAAAAAAAATTCACTGAGTGTTTCAATGGACAGCAAACAGGAGGAAAACAGGATGAAAAAGCACTGGATAACATCTAAGCAAAAGCTGTTGAAAGCAGGACAACATGTCCTTGCACCTTCTTCAGCTCTTCCACATGGATTCAGCCTAGGACACAGGTAAGGGAAAAATGTCCAGCTCAAGAGATGGGTAGGTAAGAGCTTTAAATGGAAAGATGGTAGATGTTAATGAGATATTAGAAATCAATTCTTCCCTGTGATGGTGGTGAGGCCCTGGCACAGAGAAGCTGTGGCTTCCCCAACCCTGGAAATGTTCCAGGCCAGGTTGGATGGGGTTTGGAGAAACCTGGGATAGTGGAAGGTGTCCCTGACCATGGCAGGGGGTTGGAACTGAATAATCTTAAAGGTCAGTTTTAACCCAAAATATTTTATAATTCTATGAGATGCTCTCTGCACAGAAACATCCTCTCCCAAATTTGACAACAATTTCTGTGGAATTGAAGGCTCCATATTACTAACTTCTACAGGGATGGCTTAGCAGCCATATTTAAGGAAACCCTTTTGCATTGGATGAATTTGGGGAACCCCGACATAACTCATATCCAGCTTCCCCTTTGCAGTGCTGAGGTGGGGACCTTCTGCTCACTCTTCTCTGAGAAACAGTGCAGCTGGAAAGACAGAAATACTAGGATGATTTTCCCTGTAGGTATAGGTGTGGCTTCTGTTCACTGCTCTGCACATCAGCAAAGCACCTGTAGACTGATAATGGTGTGGTGAGTCCAGAGGCTGACATAACCAACTCAATTTTCATCTGAGTGTTGATTTCTGCAGTTCCTTTCACTTTGGTTTGTCTGCTGATAAAGTTTCCTGCCCTAAGAGACAGCAGATTTCTTCACTGATATTTCTTCCCCAGCTGGGAAAATCAAGCTGCAGAGTTGTGCTTCCAAAACTCCAGGGTAAAAGAGCCTTTCATTGCATGAGGAACAGGTAAAGGTGCTATATCTGTCATGGCTAGGTAAGGAATTGAGACATCTTATAAAGATTGTTTTCCTAAAACTGTATTTAAGTCTAGATAGTGCACCAATTAATGCAAGAAAACAAATCAGTTATGTTACTGTTAACGTGGGAGATGGGACAGTTCATAGAATTGCAGTATTTTTTTGTTGACTCTATTTCCAACCCCCTGCCATGGGCAGGAATACTTTCCACTGGCCCAGGTTGCTCCCAGCCCCATCCAACCTGGCCTTGAACACTTCCAGTGGAATAGCTGGACATTATTCTGTTAAGGGTACACTGTTGGATCTGAATTTTAAGCCTTCTGCAGCTTCTCAGACAGAAAAAAGGGAAAATTTGATAAATAACTCACTTCATCTGAAAACTGACATTTTTCACTTGATAATGATAAAATAGAACTTCCATTCAGAAGGACTGAAGCAAGCCTAGGCCAGTCTCAAATGTAGTCAATTACTAAAATATTAATTATGTGTTTGTTTGTAGTTGTTATAATTTATTTGTGTTAATTGACAACAAAATAACTGGGAAGTGATGCTACTCTCTACTCAGAGCCATGAAATACCCAGTAACTGCTTAGAGACAAAAATATATGTGTGTGTGTGTATATATATATATATATATATATATATATATATATATATATATATATGCAGATAAATATATCTCAAAGCTTCTGTTTTGAAACTAAACCCATACTTCATGAAGATTTTTTTTCTCTTTTTTGCACACATAATAGATAATCTACTTGTCATTCAGGGCTTTTTGATGGCTGAAAAAGGAACTGTCCCATCTTAGGAGGACAAAGGAATAGATGGAAATGGGATGTATAGATAAATTAATGGAAGTTTTCTGGTACCATGGGGGTCCTGTTGCAGAGAGAGACAGGTTAGAGCAGCTGAGAAACTGCTACAAATGACACAAGATGAAGAGACTAAAGGATTTGATGAGTGAAAAGCCATTTTTGGGTCCCTTTTTGCTGAAAAGCAAGCAAGCAAGCATTTGCATCAAATGTTCCTTATGGATTCTTAAATAAAAGTGCCTTTGTAGCTTGCAACTTAATACATGCCCCTAACTGCAGGAAGGACCAGACACTGAATTTAGTTATGATACTGAAACATCAGCTGCATGTTGAAATTCCATTTATTACTTTAAGTGACCTAAGGAAAAATTCCACATGTGGATGGTAGACTCAGTCTTGCAACAGAAGGACTCAGACATCCTCATCTCATATTTACTACTTCACACCAGCCAGGGGTGGGTAAGGGGTGAAAGTAATAATAGCAAATACTCAAACATCTACACATTTCTTCAATTACTTCATTTTTTCTAGGTAGACTCTTATCTAAATGTGATCAGTTCTCAAATGAATGCAGCTGGAAAGACTTGGTAACTCAAATTGCAAGTTGATCTGACTGCAAATTTTCAGTTCAAAGCGTTCAGATTGAATGATTGGAGCTAACCACTGTGCAAGAATTTGGCTAAAATCTCAAGGAAAAGTTCTATTTGTTTAGTAACATTTTTAATACAAACATCCTTTGTCTGAAATATTTCATGGATGTTGAGTCTCTTCAAAAAATCCTGACCAATACATATTTTCCTGACAGTGTAACCTGCATGCCACAAGACTTTTGGATGTAAGTTATGTAGGCAGATATTAGCCTTTAGTATTTTCTTTATACAACATATGAAAAATTGGCAAAGTTGTTGGACCTGGAAGAATCTTTGAACTAGAACTGTAGTTCTATTGCAGAAAAATTTTGGGCAGTGCAAGGTGGTGCAGATTTATGCCCAGTGTCCTGCCAAAGCTTTTAAAGGTCTTCTACACAGACACGCACTCAGGCACGCACAGAACTCTTCACAACTGAGATAGACCCATGATGCAAATACACCTCCTGCCAAACATGAAATCCATGCTCTTCAACTATGATTATTTTGCCTTTCAGTTAAAAACATGTTCCTGAAATCACTTATGCTCTTTGAAACAAGGTAGGAAGCAAAATCCTTCTTTGTGGTGTGGCTATTCCAAAGGCAAAAACAATTTTCTTTTCAGAAGTATTTTTCAAAACCCCAAGGATAAGTCTTCTCTGGCAAAGAGTTAGCTGCAGACAAAGAGGGGGTGGACTCCATCAAGGACAGAAAAATTCACACCTACTCTTGAGGTGGAGGAGGATTTCTTAAGATGGGGCTCCCAAGAGCCCCCTCTAGCACTCCATCATATGAGTACTTTGAAGATCTGTGATTGAGAGCTGGAGCCATATTCTTCAAAGGGTAATGACTAGATATTTTGTTGTTATTAGACAACTTCAGCAAATACAGGGTAAGACACTTAAATATTTTTCCTGTATTTCATGGAAGAATTTTAAACAAAAGGTTCCACTGACTGAAAATGGGGTTTGTGAGTTTGAAAACTACCACTTGAAGAAGAGGAAGTGATATGTCCTGAGGATAAGAGAAGCAGTGACCATAGTATTCTGGAAAAAGTTGAGTGTTCAGTAACATACCCCATCCAAAAAACCCCAAAGACAGAAAGCCTTCAGCTGTTTTATTTGAATGTGAACATTTATGTATAAAGCTGCCCTTATGCTTGATAAAAAATAAATCTGTGAGAAGATTTAGTGTATTTACAATGGCAAGGTTACTCCAGAGAGTAGCTAAAGCTAAAGGTGAGCAGAAATACACAAGCCGACCAAAGCAAATATTGCCACTCTCCATATGCCTTGTCTCATTTATGTCTCCAGATCCTCATGGCTGCAAAAAGTTCCTGATAATTCACAAAGTGCCCACACACATTTAGAGCTGGGTGCTGAGATGTTGTCTCAAATTATTTTTATCAACTACCAGATCACATCTTTGCATGGAAAACAATGAATCTAGATCCATTTTCTTTTTTTCTTTAGACTGTGATATTTTTGAAATGCTAAAACTCCTGTGGAGTGCATTCAACTTGTTTTTCCAAGAACCAATTGACAGGTTTCAGGTAAAAAGGTATCCTGTTCACTATCAAGACAAGGTTTCAATCAGTCGTCTCAGAGTGAAAGGCTTTGCTACAGCCAGGGTTAATCTGTCTCCCACTGCAGTGTTTGGTCTGCTGTACAAACCTGGGATTTTTCAGGAGGGTTTTGTGCACCCCAGACGGATTACAGTGCTTGACACAATGCCTTCAAAAAATGACATGCTCTTAAAATAACGTGCTTTCACAGTTGTTTTTTTTTTTTGATCTTCAAGCTGAAACCAGAAGAAAGGATTTTTCATTTGCCTAAACAATCACTGTGAGCCAGCATGTGAGATTATATGGGAGACGTGCAGGACTCTGGTTAAAGAGAGTCCTGCAGAAGAATGCCCACAAATCCCAAAGCATTTTTAAATGGTACAGCATAGGATTCAAAATTAAAAATTGAAGCAATTTGCCCACTGCAATTCCGTAAGTTTGCTTTTTTTCATCACTAGATTGTTCTCCATTAAACCAATATGAGTGGGATGTAAGGGTACTATAAAGTGTCTAAAGGAAGACCAAGAAGGTGGTGAAGGGCTTTGAGGAGAAGTCACAGGAAGAGGGGCTGAGGCCCCATGGAGTGTTCAGCATGGAGAAGAGGAGACTGTGGAAAAACCTCACTGCAATTACAACATCCTCCTGAGGGGAAGAGGAGGGGCAGGCACTGTTCTTTGCTCTCTGGTGACCAGGGAAAGGATCAAAAGGAATGGCCTGAAGTTGAGTCAGAGGAGGTTTAGGTGGGATCTCAGGAAAAGATTCTTCACCCAGAGGCTGTTTGGGCACTGGAACAAGCCCTCCCAGGGAAGTGGTCACAGCACTGAGCCTGACAGAGTCAGAAACATTTGTACAACACTCACAGGCACAGGGTGTGACTCTTGGGGCCATCCTGTGCAGGGCCAGGAGCTGGACTGATGATCCTTGTGGGTCATTTCCAACTCAGGTTATTCTATGCATCTATGAAATCACAGTGGCGTCACTCTGTCATATCCATCATCATACATGATAACAAAAAAGTATTTGTCTTTCTTGTGTTTAGCTTCGACTCTTCAGGTACATCTGGTTAATTAAGTAATCATTTTTCAACCACGTATAAATTTGTATTCTTTATTAATAAAAAAGTATTATTTCAATTTTAATGGGAGAATAGAAGTGCTAATGTAAGGAAGCCAATATGACTTCAACATCTTGTGTAATAGGGTGTGAGAAAAATGCCAAGAACAATGATAAAAAAGAAGAATGCATCCAAAAAGTTACTAGCATTGTAGATATAAACATGCTTCTAATCCTGCAGCATACTGTGCCTCAGGGCAAGACTTAACCCTGCTTATTGGGGACTAATACTTAAAACACATAGGAATGCAGAGGGATAGAAACTGTTTTCTCTTTCAAATAAGTAACTTTACTCTTTTTTCCTGAATTAAGTAAACGGAGAGGAAAATGTTCTGCTCTCAAAGGCTGAACACTTCTATGCAGGAAAAAGAGGAATGCTTTATCCAAAACTGCTAACATGTGGCAAATAAGTTGAGATGAATTTATGAAGGGCGAGGCTGTTCATCCATCTCCATGCGAGTTAGCAACCTGACATATTCAGTGTGAAAGTTGCTGGCTGCCTTATCTCCTCTGAGATTTTTGTTTTGTTTTAAGCACCATAAAGTAAAAACACCTTTTCTTACCTAATATTAAAATAATGAACGTCACTTCTTTTCATTGTGGATGAAGGTTTTATTACCTTCATTCTGTCAAAGATCTTCTGACAAAATCCTTCTTTTCAGAGAAATTGTGAAAAGAAATGTGTGATTTATTCTAGAATTTGTAGACTGCTCTTGATAGAAACAGGTATTGCATATATATATATATCAGTTGGTACTCTTTCCTCTAGAGGGAAAAATCCCCACATTTCTTTAGAAACCTATTAAATGGGTGGGGAGGAGAGAGAGAAGCAAAAAGACAGAAAAAATAAAAAGACAGTGAATAAAAAATTAAAAAAAAAAAACTTCAAGGTGCAATGATCTCATATATTTGAAAATTCAGTAGCAAGAATAAAGTTTCAAAAACCAAATCTAGAGAAATATTCCCCCCAGTACATGTGTTATTAATCCATTGAAATGTAATGTGAAAAGATTTGAAAATCTTAGAAGACAACTTACAATGTTAGTCCAGATGGTGAATGAAGCATAGTCATGCCTGTTTCACTTAATAACAACCCACTTAGAGTGAAAAATACAGTCACACAGCAAAAGCTTTCATAAATAAGTAAAGAGATTTTCACCTCTAAAGTACATTCTGAAATTGATCCTTACAAAATCCCTTGAAGGGAATTTGTGTGTAGAAAATGAACAGAGGCTTTTTTTTTTGTTGTGTCTTTTTTTGTACCTGAGACAGAGTGGGACAGTCAAGAGAGGAAAAGGGCTCTTGTCATCTGTTCTTGACACTTGACCCATGGGTAAAAGTGATCTGCTGAAGTCAAGTGTGTGTTCACAACATGGAGATAACATCTCTGTTGACAAATCTTCTGACTCAGACCTCTTCTTGGGCCACTGTAATAATTATTTTCTCTGGATATTTTTAATGTGGATTCCCTTTTCAAAATTGAAACAAGATGTGACTTCCTGTGTATTATTGTTCCCTTTCTTTACATTCTTCAGAAGAGATTTGTGCTTTTTTAGTTAATTGCATGATAGGCTTCAGTGGGTTTTGTAGTGATTTGTAAAGTATTTGTAAAACGTCTTTGCAAGAACTGAGCTGAGATTCCAATGTGAAGTTTCAGACTAATCCTGAAATCACTAAACTCTGCTTTAACAGATCAAAATGTAGTCAGTTTTTTAACACTTTGGGGAAAGACCCTACACCAGTGCAGATGGCAAACCATTTAACTAGCTCTAGAGTCTATAAAAATAATTCCTTTTTATTACTTAGCTGTTTCACAAGTAATATGAAAATAGGTCTCTTTCTTGATGATTATATTAAGGATAATTGGGAGAAAGTAATAGGGCATCTTCTCATTATTGTGTATGAATTGATGTTCCTCAATCATATCCTTTTTATGTGCATGTCCTGGTTGGTTTGGGATTTTTTGATTTTTGTTTTTTTTTTTTCCAAGGGAGCAATTTTGTCTTCCAAGTGTCTTCTCCAGAGGAAATGAACACATATTGTGCTTTTAGACCAAGTGTTGTAGCACAATTAATCTCTGCACTGTCCTTTCCTAGCAACCCAAAGCAGGAAATATATGCAGCCAAAGTGTAAAGCTAAACAGCTAGCAGGTTTCTATATTTACAAGAATCAAAGCAGTTAAGTGACTCAGCTGCCTCCTAATGTAGGTTATATTTGAATTTGGGGAGAGTGGGGGGAAGAATGGAACATTATTGCTTTAACAAGGTTTACTGCTAAACTGAACATATGTTGCTCATAATGTCACTTTCTAAATCAATGAAATTATCATTATAGAACATGTCGACAAATTAGACATGTAAAGTGCAAGCTGTATGTGGGAGAGATGTAATTTGGCTCTATAAAAAGAAATTAAACAATAAAATATCAATGACAGATGTAGTTAGCTAAAGGTTTTGAGGTTTAAATACCAATTTGTGAAAAAAAATTATGCAGACCCAATCAGGGTATGAGATAAAAATACCAGGCTTCATGCAACAAGATGATTAAGTATTTGGACCAGATGTTCAGAGACCTTAGATGTGCCCTTTATTTAACTGGCAAGCATATTGGCAAGTCCTTAAATTTGTGAAATCCAAGTAATGAAGGTTAGCTCAGATGGAAGTAATAAAACAATCAAATATCAAGAGTCATTCATGTCTGTGCACTATACATCATGCAACAGTTCTGAACTCCATATTTTAATATACTAGCACACATTTTAAAGAAATAGGCTTTTCCCATTATTTTTAAAAGAAACTTACTGGAGTATTTCTTTCCCATTTAGATTTTTCAAAGCAAATGCAGGAATTGAATTCGTTCGATATGTTTTAGATCTTTTTCCCACAGGTTTGCAGATTTTATAACTCGATTCTCAGCTAAAAGTCTGTGTCATAATTCCTGGGTTATAGCTTTGTCTCACAGCTGCTCTGTGGTTGTAGGCAAGGTGTTTAAGACTAAACAATAAAATGTGTGTATGATCAAAGACGAATGTCTTGCAGGTTAAAAGATTACTTCTGTTTTAGACCCATTCTAATAACTTTGTGGGGTGATCAGTCTTTCTGTGCCTCATCTTCTATTCATAAGCAGTAGGGTGACATAATCCAATCTTTTAACTCATTTTCCCTCTTGGGCAGAGTCTCATTCCCAGCCACATCAGAGCTGCTCTACACAACTGTGTTGTGGCAGACCAAGGTTGTTATCTTCAATGTCATACCTTGGGGTCCTGGCCAGGCCACGCTACGCCACAAACTCTCCTTTCTACAGAACTCAGGGCAGCAGCTGTGGGGAGGAGTTTCCATCCAAATTTAGATCTTGCCAGACTGTGAAATGGGGACGTATCTCAAACTCAGAAATACAGGCTGGCTGCCTTTCATGCAGACACTCTGCTTGGACAGTGACTAGCAGAGATGGCCCTGATCTTGTTTAAGCCTTCAAGACATTGCCATAATATAATCAACAGCAATTCTGAAGGCATAAATAAAAGATAACATTCATGAGGTTTTCAGAGGGATGACATAGTGTGCATAAAACATTTGAATACCACAGACAGAGCAGATGAAAAGGGGTTGAGCTCTAAAGAAGAAATCATTCCTTGATGGGCTGATGTAGCTTGGCAGTAGAAGATGGGTTTCATCTGATCAATGTAGGCATCTACAGTGTATAGAACACATCTCAGCTGTTCATTCCCACTCTTTGCCACACTTACAGAATACAAAGAAAAATATGCTCCTCAGCCACAGTTTATATCTCCTGAAAATAAATCTTTAAAACAGATTTATTTTAGCTACAACCTAAAAATACCTGTTCTTCACCATTAGCTCTAGAGAGAGGCCATGGTGATAGCTCAGATGTAGAGATATCTACTAGATAAATATGAAAAGTCAAATGAAATGTGTGCCAACCACAGTGACCATCAATTGATAGCCTTTCAGCCTGCCTTGATACTGCAACCCAACTTTAAGAAATATTACAGTCAGTTAAAAAGTTAACTAAAATAAATGCATAAATAATACCAACATGAAAATTTTCTATTTCTTATGAGAAACTTGATCTTATGTTCCCCCAACTTAGGAAAATGGATCCATCCACATGAGTAGGAGAATATGCTTTTGTGTATTCTGTTACTCTTGCATAATATTCTCTGAAACATAGGTTTCAGCACTTCTGTTACCATGGTGCCAAACACTTATAAACCTGTGACAGGCATCAGAATTTGATTAATTAATCTCTACAGAATACTTTGAGTTTCACTGGGTGGAAGATACTCAGGATTAGTTTCTGTGGCCTTCTCTCATGAGGATCAGTGCCTCCCTGTACCTGCCTTGTGGTCAAAGAAAAGGACCAGGGCAGTGATTTGGTTCCTGTCCTCATTGTTGAGGAGCCACACATCCCATGTTTAGTTTTGTCCCCTCACTACGAGACCTTGGGGGGCTGGGGAATATCCAAGAAGGGCAAAAGAGCTGGGGAAGGGGCTGGAACCTTCAGCTGGGGAAGATGGAGGGGGCTCAGCCTGGAGAAAGGGCAGGGAACCTTGTTGTCCTCTAGAACACCCTGAGTGGGGGTGCAGCCAGATGGGGACCAAGCTCTGCACTCAAGTAGCAAGCCATAGTACAAGAAGAAATTACCTCAAGCTGTGCCAGAGAAGGTTTAAATTGAATATTAGGACAAATTTCTTCACAAAATAGTTGCAAAGCCCTGGAACAGGCTGCCCAGTGAAGTGGTGGGCTCACCACCTCTGAAGACCTTTATAAAACATGTAAATAGGGCAATTGGCTGTGGTTTAGTGGTGGGCTTGGCAGAGCTGCATCAAGGGTTGGACTTGGTGATCTTAGAGGTCTTTTTTGGCCTTAACAATCCAAAGATTCCAAAGATGAGTCAACCTGCATGGAAATCAGTTTGCCTGGAGACAAAAAAATTAGGCAAAAAATAAAAAGAATTTTTTAAAATTCATTTTTATCCCTTTTTTTTCCCCATTGCCCTTTAAAGGGCAGATCTCACCCCTATGCAAATGACAACCCTTGATGTACTGACTCCTCTAGGTGTAAACACTTATTCACCAAGCAGGAAACAGCTATGAGTATTCAGAAACATTTAAACAAAGTGAAATACCTTCTTTTAAGCGATTGCCTGAGCATAGAAGAGAGATGGGACTTGTAGGAAGAAGTAATGTCTTTTCTGAAACAAACTAGTAGGAGTGAAAAGAAACTGACAAGCTTTAAGGGGCTTTTTGTCTGGAAAGATTGTTTTTTTCCGACACTATCAGTTATTCTAATAAAAGATATTACCTCTCCCTATAAACTTTTCCTCTCACCTCTGAATGTTACTTGCACTGATACTTCTTTTTATTTCTGTTTCCAAAGGTATATGGATTTAGAAAGAGTCCATATCCATCTTCTGCAGTTTCCAAGTGCTTAAAACTCTCTGCCTGCAGAATTTATACTGTATATGGAGTGCTGTCTAAGAGCTGCACTTACATAACAGCACTTGACTGAATGTCTTGTTTTCCACATGCAAGTCCAACAGGCTGGAAATCAGGGCTGCTGAGAAACACCTACTTTCTGAAAATCATTAGTCTTCTTTCTCCTCTCTAATTAATTTTTTGAACCACTAGAGGGTCGCAGTAGAGCTGACAAGTTTTCTGAATCTGAATCACTCTCTGATTTAACCTGGACTTGCCTAGGTGTCCCTGTTTACTTCTAGAGGGGCTGTTTATGAGTTTGACATAACTTCATGCTTGGAATTGTGCTGGAGTTATATTTAATTGCTTTTGCTCTTCTCTGGACCTAATTAGGATGTTCATTTTTTTCTCTTAGATGTCTCAAAAGAAAAAAAGTGTTGGGCATTCACCTTGAACTTTCCAATTGTTCCATTAATCTTCACAAATAGAAAATTATCTCCAGTTTCTTTGGATGATGGCAAAATGTCCTTGTTTACTGAACTGATCAAAAATAGCATCTCTCCTGTGTTACCCAGCTTAGACTACTTTTTATACCTATTAACTGAGGTTGGTTTTGCTGTGCCCTTTCCCAAACTGTCAGTGTATTGCTTTTACAAAACTGAGACAAAAAAACAAGGGCCATGATTCCCATTCTGACAGTTCTACACAAAGATTTTGCTTAGCAAGGAAATACCCTCAAAATTGACAGAGTCTGATAGTCTTAACTTAGAGAAAATGTAAACTGAGAAATTATCTCCTGGAGGGACAACACAACAGGCATAAGCAATCCAGGAGGTTCCTGGATTACACTAATGATAAAATCCTTCAGGCAAGAAGCTGAGTTCTGATGGACCTCTTCAGCACCAGCAATGAGGGGCTTGTTGGGCATCTCAAAGACAAAGGCAGCCTTGACTGGAGCTCAGGAACCTGGGAGCAGAAAGGAGGGTGAAAAGCAAGCTCACAGTGATGGATTTTGTGAGAACAGATTTCAGAATCTTCAGAGATCTGCTCAAAAAAGTCTCAGGAGATGAGGCCTTGGAGGGAAGGAGGGTCCAAGAAATTGAAGGTTGCCTCATCCTAGTTAAAGAGGGTTCCATGCCATCAAATACAGAAGCAGACAAAAATGACAGGAGCCCTGCACAGATGAACAAGCTGATCCTGGCCAAATTCAAAGACAAAAAGGAAAAAAAAAGAGAGTGGAACCAAGTGTGTCCTGACCTCCAGAGGTCCCTTCCAACTTCAACCATTCCTTATTTCGATATCTGCTCTAATGCCATCCAATTATAAACAAAATATATTTTTCAAGATGTATAAAATACCAGGCATCACATTTGGATCAGTGAAACACTAAACATGTGAGTCTGGGTGCTCTTCTGGTACTGTATCTCATTTTTATCTCCAGGTAATGGCCACTGGGTAATGGAGACCAGTTTGTCCTTTAGTTGGAATAAGAATGTTTTTAACATCTGGCCAAAGAAGTCCAGCAACTAGCAGCAATTTTTAATTGCATTTCTATGGCATTTTTTCACCATCAGAGAATTAGTTTTGTAGACATTCATAGGCATAAGTGACAGAATAAAAACTTTGCCTTATTTCATTGAGGGCATATGAGGGTGCTTGAGAAGGACTACAGCATCCAAGTGTTCATTAATGTAATTTTTTGCAGCAATAAGATATTTAGAATAATTCCTGGTGGAGTTTAATTAGAGCAGTTGAAATTTTTTTCAGACTCTCTTTTGATGGAAAGCTCCTTCCTGTGAAATGAAATGTCCCTATTAGGTAAAATTTGCAGGTTTGGGCTGGGGGGAAAAAAATCAGACAATAGATTTTTCAACCTTTGCAATCATAACCTGGGAAGTATAGAAACCTTTCAAAAATATTTATTAATACTTCATAAATAATAATTGCTATTATGGTTCTTTTTCCCCTCAAGGCAGGATAAATTGTTTTCAGACGAGCTCTCTTTGTGCTATGCGTTTTGCATAACAGGTTATATCATCCCTTTCTCCCATAAGCAACACAAGCAAATGTAAATTTTTGGCATGAATCCAGACAGCTGGCCTCCGTGGGACATCTTCCTTGGTCATGCCTTTGACTCCAAACACTGCAGACAAAAGGCAGCGGTGAATAAGTCACCCTTTTCACACTGGGCTCCAATTACATCTGCTGCCTTTTGTGAGAGGGCATTTGGATTTCACAGACAGTCCTTGGGCAGCTGTTGGGTTTGCAGCCATGCCTGAGTTGGAATTTTCATGAATAGGAAGTACTTGAACTCTGTGGTAGTTCCCATATCCCACGACCATGGGAACCGTGAGAAAGCTCACACTGGTTGATTAGAGTCTCTGAGTCACCTAACTTCTGTCAGGGATGTGAATCTGGAAAGCCAAAATAAGCTTCTTCCACACTGGAGATTTCTCTATGGTGTTTTAATAACATGACTGTGCCCAAAGAATACCAAGAAATTGTAACTTTGCTCCCATCTGATATTAATAAAATTAATTTGCCTTAGAGTAATAATGACATGTTTCTCAAAGGAACTTATTTTATTTCTTCTTTTGAATATTGTATCTTCTGCATATTCTGCTGATTGTATTTATAAATGCTACACTATTTTGAAACCTGAAATTAAAAGGTTTTCAAGCATAAAATATGAAAAATCTGATAATACCTTCTTGGTCCATTTTTCTCTCCTTCATCCTTAGTCCCATGAAACCAGAATGGCAGGAGCTATTAACTCCCTGTTATTTACTGGTTATCTAAAGGCTTCATCCTTCATGTGATATCTTAATATATATTAAGTGTTTTCTATGGAAACGATTAAGGTATTACAGGCAGAAGATTCTGATACTGCATGAGCAGTTTCAAAGCATGTGATCTCCAAGGAAACAGAGATCCTGTTACCAGTCCCCTTCCTACAGGAGTTGCCAAAGGCACAGGATGCTGGGAGTCGTGTTGTTGGCTCCAGTAGGACTGCTCCTAACATGTGA
This sequence comes from Certhia americana, assembly GCA_018697195.1. NCBI lineage: Eukaryota > Metazoa > Chordata > Aves > Passeriformes > Certhiidae > Certhia > Certhia americana. The sequence continues at coordinate 3,800,732 of CM031879.1, forward strand.
AGTTCCGTACATGGAATATGCCTAATTGGGTTATTTTAAAAACAAATTAAACTGTACACAAATTTGCCTCAATGACATCCCACCCAGGCTTTGGAGAGTCTCTTGTTCTCTTTTAAAGACTATTTGTTTGAAAAAAAAAAAAATAAATTCACAGCAAAAGGTCAGCTTTTAGTGAAAAAAACTCAAACCCTGTGGGGTTTGCCTGGGATTGCAAGGGTCACTCAGTTTTGTTTACCTCACAAATTTGCGTCCCAAAGGAATATCAGAGCCACTCTGGAGGTGTAAGGTGTGGAACACATTTCAGCACACTTTTACTACAATGAGGAGGAAGGCATGAAAGAAATTATGAGATTTTCAACTCTCTGTATTACCCCATGCCCAGCCTTCACAGTCAAATATGTGACTTGTTTATATTTTTGACAGAGTACATGGTGGCTTTGCTGCTGCTGTGCCAAGGCTCTTCACTGGCGAGGTATGGGGCAGCACAAAGATTTGCAGGCACATCCCCAAGGGCTAAAGTAGCCTTGTAAACTATCAGTAGCCTGATAGTTGTAGGACAGCCTTGTAAATTTATTGGAGGGAAGAGGGGGGCATGATTTTTCAGTGCTGGAATGGGACCAATAGAATCTTGTTTCCATGTGGTTTTTTTGTTTCTCTCACACTACTTTATATTGGCTTTACTAAATCCTGGTGTATTAGATGTATTGCAAATGATGCCTTAAATATCATTGATGGCTCCCTGAAGTGTATTCTCTGTTAAAATGTTCATTCTGATTTAAATGACCAAAGCTACAGAGCTCCTACCAGCTCCCTGAGGAAGCTCTTGAGACTCTAACAGATCTCACCTTCCAGTCAGCAAGACTCTCATTTAATTTTGCTTGCCTGTTACCTGCACACACTTCTTGTACCCTAAGAGTGCCATTTGCACTCTAACTGTGATGCATTATAGCTTAGGGTACAAATTACTGAACTGCCTGTTGGTTATGTCTATCCTTTTGTTCAGAAAAGATGTGGATAGAAAAACATAAAGCTGAGAAAATGTTAGATAATTTATAGCTAAGCCTAAGAGGTTATTCCCTGGATCTTCTACCTTACTCTATTTTCACTGTTTCCTGTTTTAATTGTCTTAACATGGATAGCTAGAGAGAAGTAGTAATCCTATCAATTGCACTCTCTAAATCCCAGTATCTCTGTTCAGGTCAAACTGGAAGTAATTTTTAGAGACAGTCTGTAAAGGTCTTTGAATGAACTGTCAAAGGGTAAAAGCTTTAATTTCTGAAAGTTGATTTGGAAGTGGAAAAATATAAAAGCTGATGTTGCTGGGTTTGTTTAAGTTAATGTATCTGGCAGTGAGATTTTAGAGACAGGCTTGGTGATTTAGCAACTCTATTTTCCATGAGTTTCTAAAGGTATTTAATGAAGGCAGCTTTAAATTAAAATATGTCTGTTGGTTCTGGAACAAAAATCTAAGCTATGCATCTGTATTGTAATATGTTAAGTGAAGCTGGTTTGATACAGTAGACTTTGAGTAGACTGGTATTAAAATGGAAGAAAAAATCAATGAAAAGTTGGACTGTGGATTTCAAGAAGCCTAAAAATGTCTTAACATTGGACAGGGAAAAATATGCTTGCAGAAAGAGTTTAATTGTCATTATAAGAGCAACACATCCTCCTTCTGTGCAGTTCAGTTACCTAGGATAATGTTCAAGGTTTTCTTAAGCCACATTAAAATAAGGAACAGAGAATGGCCTTTCTGGATTGAAGAAGAAAATCCCCATCCAAAAATCTACCATCAGCACAAAGTGGAATTCATCCAATATTAAATTTACCTATTTTTCTCCTAGGCCTGATCTGTCTTACCCACACAAGTTGTAAACTTAAACAAAATGGCTCTATTTTAGTGTATGTGCCTGGCACAAGGGATTTTTCATCATGGGCAACACTTTTGGGTATGACCATAATGCAGTAATGACTCACCTGCAAATGTAAAATGTTCTGCTCAAGGAATCATAGGTGATTATGATTTGTACTACAGTGATCCAGGATGTCTTGCCTCTCACTAAATATGGCTCAGATAAAGATGAACAATCCCACTGGCAGAGGAAGAAACAGTATTTCAGGGAAAAATTAATGGAATGTGAACCTCCTGTACAGTGCCAGCAATGTGATAAAGCTTAAAGCATTTTTCCTTTGTTATTGTCTCAGCCCTAAGAGCTAATCCTGCAGGAAGTTAATAATTCCTCTAATGTTATCATCATAGAATCATCATAGATTGATTTGGGTTGGAATAGACCTTCAAATCATCCAGTTCCAACTCCCCTGTAATGGGCAGGGACACCTTCCACTAAATCAGGATTCTCAGATCCCCATCCATCCTGGCCTTGAACACTCCCAGGGTTGGTGTATCCACCACTTCTCTGAGTAACCTGTTCCAGTGCTTCACCAACCTCATGATGAATAATTTCTCCCTAATCTAATTTAAGCCTACCCTCTTTGAGTTGGAAACCATTTTGCTTTGTTCTGTTACTATATGCCCTGTAAAAATTTCTGTCCAACACCTTCAGTCTCACTGATTTTAGTGGTCCTCAGGGCCTTAAAAGATGACGCAAAGAATTTGGATCAAATTTAAACAGGGTAAATATAGTTATAGAAAGTGACAATCACTCATAATAATTTCCGATTGAAGTGATTTTTTCCTGCTATGTTCAGCTTTCATTCCTCCAGTGGACATTTCCACTTTAAGTCTTTGCACCTTTAATTATTTCAGATCTGAAACAGCTGCTGTTTCTTCAGCAGAATATGCAATCAGAGTAACTTTGATTCAGTAAAACCAATCTGAGTTGTGTGGAACAGAAATGCAAATATGCAATGGGAGCATTAGTCAGAAGGTTTGCCTGTGCATGACAGTTGTTTTGCAACCTCTGTGATAGAGTGAAAGAGGATGGCACTGTCACCTGTCTGTCTCTTCATCCATCATTAGTTAGGCTAGAATTGGTGAAGGTGTCATCTGTGCTGCCTGATATAGCAGGATGCTGTTCAGCATTGGTTGCTATGGGTCCCAGAGTCACTAAATCCTTTTTTATTCCTATTTAGACTCAGGGTCTATGAAAGGTGCCATATCCCTTTGTTAAAAACTGCAGGCTGGCACTGGAACCTCCAGAAATGACAGACATCCTTTCTCTAAATACCTGTAGCAATCTCAAGCATATTTGTTGCAGTAGCTAAAAAAACTCGGGAAAAAAATAAATATTTGTCCTTCATTTTATGGAACAGAGAATGATTAAGAATACAGTTTCTCTGTGTGATATTTTCCCAAGATTTGCTAGTGACTGTGAGCTTTCAGTACATTTCACATATCTTCCCACTACCCCATAAAAGTTCTCAAAACTCAAAAGGAATCTGACATTTCCAACCCTGGTTAGCCTAAAAGGAATGGTTCCTATTTAAGTAAGGAAATGTGCAACCAAGATAAACTATTCCAGGAGTCTCTGCTTCCAATATAATAACCTAATGTGTATGTGATTAGTGTTTATAGGAAAATCAAGCTGTTGGTTTTTGAAGCAGAGACAACAGTGTTTGTTTTCTCCAGCATGTTCCCACATAGAATCTAAATGTGTTCTGTCTTGTTATTCAATGCAAATTTTTGTTTGGAACTTTCTCTATTTTCTCTGTTTCTGAAATTGGGGGGGTGAAACACATATGTAGATTTTTGAGATAGCAAAGAGCAATAAGGTTTATTTATTTAGTTACTGCTGGGTCATTTGTACTGTTTCTGTTGCGTGCTCTTGATTACGATCAGAATTTTCTAGTATTATTGAAATCAATATGTACTTACACAGAACAGTGTGTGTGTATTAAAAAATCAAAGCAACTATTGTTATGCTGACCTCTGTAAAGGCAATACTAACATGAGTAATAGCAAAGGTTTCTCAGCAAAGTGCTGCATGCTGTTGCAAGCACCTTATCACCTTATTTTCACACTATAATTTGCCCTGTGTAATGGTAATTTTTTAATATTCTTCACAATCACTACACTCAAATTATTTATTAAAGATTGTATGGAGAGTGAGATGGGACCAAAGGGATAGGTTTAAACCTGCAGATACAGGAAACTCTTTTGGTATTCTTTCCATATCGAAAAGAGTATTTTCCATATTGTTACTGTTCTTATTGTTTTCATTACTATTTCATTATGCTCTTCAGGGCATGGCAACTAAGAATTTCATTATATCTATAACAATGGATCTGAAGTATTGCAGGTAAGAGGTATACCACATCAAACAATTCTGACTCTTACAGGCATAATTTTAAATTTATAGTTCCTTTACTTCCAACTGGGCTTGCAGATTGAACACTGGTTTATGAAGTACTAATTTCTGTTTTATTTTTTAAAAACTGATTCTTAGTTTAAAAAAAAAAAGATCAATATATACAATAACATTTTCCCACTGGGCTACAAGCAATTAGAATCCACCAAGAGAAAAGTCATCTGTCAATTACAAACGTACTTAAAACAAATCCTCAGAGCTGTCTGACTAAGAAAATGTTTAGCAAACAAATGTATTCAAATATTCAAAGATATAGTTGATGTAGGAACACTTTTTGCTGAACTTAATTCAGAAATCAATGCCATGTAGTAAACAGAACAGCCCCTAAAACAGAGATTAAAACAAGCGATGATAGAACTGCATATAAATGACAAAATAACCACAGGTATATGAATCTTTATTGCTGAGGAAGACCACATTTCACAGTAAACATGAGAGGTGGAGGTGAGGTGATAGAAAAAATAACTGTTCCAATAAAAATAATAGGATGTTATCAGTCTGTGGCATGGTCTCACTGTTTGACAAAGCTCAGGTCATATACCAGACCAATAATGTCTTATTCTTATGGACATCTATTATATTATAAATATATATTATACACAGACATAATATTGTTCTTTTTGCTGAATCTTATTGAACCTAAGACTCAAAGAGAAAATATAAGATTCACTTTTTCATTGTTTTTCTGAATTTATAGCACACACTTGAGTATATTTTCATGCTTTTCTTCAAGGTCTTATGGACCTGAAAATTCATAGTTTTAATAAAAAACAATTTTTTTTTCTTTTTTTTGCATGATTCACATTAAATCACAGGACTTGGCAACAGCATTATAAATCTATAAGCATGCATCAGAAAGATTGGAAGGCAGCACTTGTTGTCTTTGACTTTTAATGTACAAACTCTTATTTGGGGATCTAAAACATTGGGGTTTAAGCCATTTCTTTTATTTTCTTTAAGATTTTCCCTATCAAATGGTAAAGCCCAGGGATCCTGCTCCCTGAGCTGGTGTTAAGTGCCCAGACTGCACTGAATGGTCAGCAGCAGACCTGCCTCACATAATTTGTATGCACTGCTGCAGCACTGGCAGAGAGAGGTTACAGTGCCCACTGCTTGGTTTAATTGGAGTTAAGTACATCTATTATGTCGGTGTGCCCCATCCACAAGCTGTTTATTTTGATTAATGCATGCATCCTGATGAGTGAAACATCCATGTGAGACAGAAACTTTTAAGAGAAATAAATGAACAGTTTTCTAGACTCGTTTTCCTGAAAGATCTGTGTGTTTTTAGTGATTTCCCCCCCTGGCTGGGGTAGCCAGTTTGAGACTATTTGATAGGTTTGCTGCTCAGAATAAGAGGTGCTGACCAATTGTGAGGTTTCCTTAATAACTGAGACACACTAAATTACCAGTCTCACTTAGACATAATTCCAATTTGTGACAAAAATGACAATGAGTAAACTTAGTTAGGATGTAGAGACTTGAAGTGGGCAGTTTAAAAGAATAAGATTTGAAATAAGAAAGGAAAAACAGCAGCTGAAATGTAACATTGAAAATTTGCTTCAAAACAAAAGTGTACACTGTAAGTATATACTGTAAAGGTATCATGATGGGGGAAAACACAGGTTTAAGTCATCAGTTAGAGGAAGAAGGAGAAATACACCATAGGTACCAGACTAGCAGGTAGTTTCAAGGCTGTCATCTTCTTTGACTGTAATAAAAAATGCCACAAATTTTTAAGAAAATTGTTTCTACTTAGGTAGGCTCACAGGAAAGGAAATTATTCTTGGAGAACACCAGGGGCAGATGAACTTAACTGTAAGGAAAGTGTGATAACAAGGACAAAATCTTTCCAGACAAACTCCAGCAAGGTCAGGTAAATTCAAGTCCCTTCCAGCATCAGCTGACTCCTCCTGTGGTTGCAAAGGAAACAAAAATGATGTGTTTATGCTGAATGCCTGAAACCAAGGCATCAACCCTGGGCCATCTGTGTGTGTCACCAACCATGTGTGCTGCAGGAAATGGTTGTGCTGTGGCCTCAGACTGAAGGTTATTGAGAGAAAGTACTTTTGTGTTCTTATTTATTTCACTGAAAAAAGCAAGGAAATGTAGTGCCCTCAGCAGAGCAAACCTGTGCAGGATCTCACAGAGACACACCAGCCACATCTTCTGTTGGGAAACAGAGAGATTACCTGGGGGAGAATTTTAGGAAGTTAGGACCAAGAAAGACAAGCACTTACCAGAAAACAGGAGAAACAGTCATAGCTGGAATAATAGTCCATAAGTTTTCAAAGTTTCTAGATGCTTATCCTAATGAAAATTGAACCTCTGAACCTTCTGAGGTTAACTTACCCCCACTTATATCATTAGGAGATAATGTCAATGAAATGGAACACTGTCACAAGACAGCAGTTTCCCACTGCTAAATAAATGCTGAGCCAAGGCCAAGATATTTATTTTCAAAGTGGGAGATATTTACCCTGTAAACATGTTCTGTTCCAGTGACTTTACGTCTGTTATACCAAACTGCTAAAGAGGGAGATGCTGGCTGATGCATGTGGTTAAACTAATAAGAGCTTCTCAGTGTCCTCTGATTGAAAATACATGTTTTTATTGGATTAGAGAACAGATTAGCTCAGCATTTCAGCTAATTTGAAAAACAGTTGTTTGTGATCTGCACCCTACTTCAGGGGTTCCTCACCATAAACAGCTGGACAGCCCTGTTGTCATTCAACAGCTCCAGAGCTGGAAACTCAATGTCTTGCCAGGCTTAATGAATTGACATACATGATGTGGCACTAGCACTGCAGATGTCACAGGAATCCAAATTACAGAATCCCAACAATTTCAATATGAATGGTTCCAAAGGAATACCAAGAGTTTCTGGAGATATGGAGTAGCAGAAAGATGTCTGGGCCAAGAAGCTGCTCTTTGCATGCACCCAAGAATTTCCAGGGTGTGAGCCCAAGAAAATGTAAAATGTCCAAAGGAATTTGGACAAGGGTAAAGTTGCTAAATCTAAATCCACAGGTAGCACAAGTTCCAGAAGAAGGTGATGGACATAGAGGCAGGAAGCGTGGACAATTTTAATAGTGACTTATATTAAAAGAAACCTCTATCAGAGGTATAGATTGATTTCTCTCCTATTTTGACAATCACAATACTTGAAAGTTGACTGTCTAGAAGTTACAGAAAAACTGTTTTCCTGAAAGACTTTTATTTTTAATTATTGCTTATATTAAAATAAATCAAAGCTTAAATTACAAGTTCTAAACTTCAATGAATTTTTTCCTGGCCATACATATTGAAGAAAAGCTTAAAGGTATTATTTGGGAAAATATTTCTTGAGAGAAGAAAAAGAAAATTCCATTAAAGACATTTCTTTTCCCAAGGGCATTGAGTTCCTAAGTCACATTGATGCTAGTAGGATATTTATTATTTCAGGGGTTTAAGTCTCCCTTGCCTTTCTGTGGATCTGTGGCCTCACTTCTATTATTTATTAAATAACTGTTTCTTCAATAGCAAGAGTTGGATATTGCATATTGCATGGGCCTGAATTGGAAGTTTTTATAAGCAGGAAAAATTTAACACTGACTCTTATGGAAAAATTTATATATTGAAATTAATTACCTCTTATTATTTACACCTATTGTACTTTTTTTTTTTTTTCTTTAATGTGTGGGCTTTTCTATGACAAGAAATTTAAGTGAAATTATCTAATAAACCCTTTAAATCATTGCCTAGGAATTTGTAATCACGTATTCCCAGTGCCTCCACTCAGTGAGTGTCTCTTGATGTCTCAGAAATAAACCAGCCACAAGGGCACACCTTTATGCTTTACTTTGTCCCATTTTATTGTTTGTTTCATGAACTTCTTAAAGTTATTTTTAAAAAAGGAATATATTTTCCAGAATTAATCTTAGACAATCCTGCATGGGTTTGAGTTTGCTTTTTGAAAAACCATGTTTTTCAGTATACATCCATAGTTCCATGGCAATCCTTCCTTGGTATACATATGTCAGTGATGACAAGCTCTACAACTTCCAGCACCTCCAAGTTGCTTCAGCATGCTTTTTTGGTGTAGGTTTATGTCAATTCATTTTAATATATCTCAGAACAAATGTCATCAGGATCCAATAATCACAGTTTATTGGGTGGACAGAAAGCAGGCAGTGAAGTCTCTATTGGGATTTTCAGCATCAATTTATGAGGTGCATTGCAAAACTAAAATCCATCTGATTTCCATCAGCTTAGCTATAAATGTAGGCATAACGATTCTATCCACTTATTTTCAAATCAATTTAACATAACTATCTCCCAGAATTAGAAGACATGGATCACTGCACAGTTTAGGCACTAATATAGTGGTTTCTACTCACCAATGTCCAATACCACTGATTAGTTTAGTATCCCACTCCTGTATTCACTCCACATCATTAACAGCTGTTGGAAACAGTAGATTTGTGCTGTTTTGACTTTCCTACACAATCCACCCAGTTTAGATAGCAGAAAATGCAAAATGTTTTAATATTAACTCTTGCAAATGATAAGGTCTAAGTGCACCAGAATGCTAAAAATCATCTAGTCCTTTGGGTATAAAAATGTCAATAACTCAAAATTTGCAAATTTGGACTGACATATTCCTGGAAAACTTGGACTGAATGAAAATGTCTATTTTATAAGCAAAATGGAACTCTTGCTTTAAGTTCTCTTCCAGTTTTCAGCTGTCTTCTCAGCTCTGCTGGAGTGCAAGTTGTTTACATCTGTGTAGTAATGCTGATGGCTGAAATGGGGGCACATCCCAAGTCAGGCGAAGTATTAGTGGGATTTTTATGTAAATATGCATGACAACATTTCAGGATGTACATTATGCCAGAGAAAAATTCAGTTCACAACATGTGAAGAAAGAATTGAGACATTAAGTTGGGTGCATTTTAACGAGGAAGTTTAATTTGTATTTTCTATGTTTATTTATAGGGAAGGCTTTATAATGAACAGGATGCTCATCTGATCAAATGCAATGATGCAATTAAATTGCTTCTTGTTGAAACAGGTTTTATGGTGCTTATTAAAAGTAAATATAAATAAATATTTGAAGATCTGTGTGATCAGAAATGCCTTTTGATATCAGATGGAAATATATCAGTGCCTGAAATGCCTTAACTCTTTATTTAAATGTGGCAGATGAGTGTTTATAACATCATCGTGCCAGATTACTAAAAACACTACTGACATAACCCATTTGGTTTTTTCAAAAGCTTTTGTCAGAGACCTCATGGGAGGCTATTAAAAAAACAACACAAAGTAATCATGGGCTAAATCAGAAATATCCAGGTCAAAGGCAGAATTCAGTATGAGAGTAAACTGTTCAAAATTTAGAGAACTCAACAAGAGTAAAAATAGATTTTTTCCGCTGCCAATCTGAGCGGGAAATCTATGGACAGAAACACCCAAACAAGCCTACTGCCACTTTTGCTTCTGCCTTCATTAAAGATATTGATGTAATGAAATGTGCAAAGCAATTAAAGGCATGAACAAATGAGAGAAACTGATACTAAGGAAGATAAGTGTTTATATTAGTTATGTATTTTCATGGCGACTGAGCATCAGGAAATTTACCCCAAGGTGAGCACTAGCAGAGAAAAAGAGCTGTTGAGACAATCTCAGAGCTGTCACTGGTTATCTGAGAGAGCTTGTGGCAGGGGGTATCCAAAATACTGGAAAAGTGCAATTATTGAGGCTATTTTTAAAAGAAGGGAAAAGAGGATGGATTTGTCAGCTTAACTTCAATTCCTAGAAAAATCCTGGAGCAAATAACCAAGTAAACAATTTGTAAGCCCCTAGAAGGTAACGAAAAGTTAAGTGACAGTCAGCATGGATTTGTCAGCTTGGTGGGTTGACCTTGGCTGGATGCACCAAACTTCCCTGTCACCCCCCTCCTCAGCAAGATGCAAGGGGGAAGGGAGAATAAGATGGAAAAAGACCCCTCATGGGTCAAGATAAAGGCAGTTTAATAAAGCAAAATCAAAGGCTGTGCATGGAAGCAAAGGAAAACAAAAGATTTATTCTCCAATTCCCATCAACTCAGCAACTTCCTAGGAAGCAGATCTGGGAGACAAATGATTTTGCTGCTAAGCAGACATCATATGGAATGTCCCTTTGGACAGTTTGGGCCAGGCTGTGTGTCCCCTCACAGGGTCTTGTCCACCCCAGCCTGCTGGTGGAGGGGGAATGTTGGAGCAGAGGTGCTGTGCCAGCTCTGCCCAGCAGTTCCCAAACACTGGGGAGTTATCAGCACCTTGCCAGGCACTAGTGCACTGTGAGGACAGCCGTAGGGAAATGGACTCCAGGCCCAACACAGTCAGAAAGGAATCCTCCTCTGAGGAGCTAACAGGTTTGTAGATAGGGCAGGATGTGGCAGTAGATGCTGAATGTCTCCACTTCAGTGATGTGTCTGACAATGTTTCATCTGACACTACCGTAAAAAGAAAATATTGGCTGGATTAAACTACTATAAAGTGGATAAGGAAATGGTTGGAAATTTGTACTCAAGCCATATGGAAGAAATTAAGGTCTTTATTAGGACAGAATATGCTAAGTCACTGAAAAGAGGCCCAAGCACTTGGGAGGGAGAGAATTCCAAATGAGTTCAACAATTTGCACATTCAGTCTGAAACACCTAAGATGACTTCAGGGAACAACTGGCTAATCAGCTGCTCTACAGAAAAAGAGCAGTGATGGAGAATAAGATAAGAGAGGATATCTGAAATTAATACTATCAGCAAAGTGACACTTTTGAAGAACAGCCAAATACTATTAAGGGATGTACAGGCAGAAATAATCTCTGTAAGATACATGGCATAATCTTTCTGCTCTATTTGGCATGAATGAGGTCGTAGCTGAAATGTGGTGTTCCCTCTGCAGTTTGCATTTCAAGAAATATTTGCATCAGGTAAAGGAAGAGCAGAGTGATTAGGAGTGTAGAAACTTGACCTATTAGAAATCAAAGAGTTGAGATTGCTTCCTCAAGAGAAAAGACCGAGTAGAGACAAGATTAGTAGTCTTCAAATACATAAAAAGTGGCTGAAAAAGGGAGAAGATTGAATTGTTGCAGGTACCCATTTTCTATGTGACAAGAAATAATGTGCTCTAAATTGAAGAAAGGGATATTTATGTGAGACATTGGAAGAACCTTTTAGTGGTAAAAGTGATTAAGGACTTAAACAGGTTGTCTGAGAAGATTCTGAATCTCACCAGACCATGAGAGCAGTTTAGATAAACATAGGTTAAGATTAGTTCAGAGAAAGCTAATCCTGCCTGTGGTGAAAAAATGACCTTTTGATGTTCCTTCCATACATTTTTTCCTTATTTCTCCAATACATTAACACAAAAGAGAACAAAGGTTCACCACCCAGAGTCATGAACTGAATGCGTTTGTTAATGGTGTGAGCAATGGATAAGCAGGACGTTGGCAGATGACACAAATGTTTTTACCGGTTAAAGATTATTTAGAGGAACTTCTGAAATTTGTGAGAAAATTGATAGCAAGGATATCTTGAAATACTTATTCACAGTGCTGGCTGGGCTAGCTAGCAAACTAGGAGACTTTGACAAATTAGAGAGATGAGCAATCATCAACCACATGAAGTTTAATAAGGGTGTGATTCTTGGGGTGCCCTGCGCTGGGTCAGCAGTTGGACTTGATTATCCTGATGAGTTCCTTCCAACTCAGGATATTCTAAGATTTTCTGATTCTAAGTTCTAGGTGACTGTGCATAGGACACAGGAAGGGCTTCTTCAGCCTTGCCCAGTGGTGAAACTGATCATGAAAGAAAGGAGTCCATATTAACATTTTAAAATGCTTTTAGGTAAAGTCAAAGGAATTTATTGGGTTTTAACTTGTGTTATATGAATTTGGGTCATGCTTTAGCAGAAGTACAGAAGCCTAAATTTGCATTGTTTCCTTATTACAGAGGAACTGAATGACCAGATTGGTTGGAGATGAGTGGGGAATATTAAAAAGCTTGCAAAAATAATAGTATTTCATTATTACATCAGAGTGTTTTTCATCTTGCAGTTCAAAATCACATAATCACAGAACACCATTTGTGCCATTCAAAGCAATAAGGGAAATGAAACCCCAGAATATCTCTAATTGGATTTTTTTTTTTTAGGGTACCTGCCATTTAGAGAAGTTTAGCTTGGAGACAGGACTGTGTACATCAGAAGGGCAATACAGCAGCACTCACAAATAAGCAGTATGTTTTTAACCCCATAAGACTGCTTCAGATCTCTGTAGAATAGAGATTTGTATTCTGTTAAAGGGTTTTTGTCTCCTCAGTACCATTATTGGCCATCAGAGCCTATACTAGGCCACTCCTCCCTTGCAGACATGTGATCCATTCCAATTTGCTTGCTTTTAATTAGCAGCTCTCTTTTGGAGAAAGAGGTTTTACTGAACAGCAGCACATTCACCTTCTCAGGGAAATGCATAGATTCACAGAATCACAGAATGGTTTGGGTTGGAAGGGATCTTAAAGATCACCTAGCTCCAACCCTCCTGTCATGGGCAGGGACACGTTCCACTGGATCAGTTTGATCCAAGCCCTGTCCAGCCCATCCTTGAACACTTCCAGGGATGGGACAGACACAGCTTCTCTGGATAACCTGTGCATCCCCACCCTCACATGAAAGAATTCCCTCCTAACACCTATCTATCTATCTATCTATCTATCTATCTATCTATCTATCTATCTATCTATCTATCTATCTATCTATCTATCTATCTATCT
>CM031879.1:3814241-3854460 GCA_018697195.1 Certhia americana
TCCCTCTTTCAGTTTAAACCCTTGTCCTGTCACTATCTGCCCATGTGCAAAGTTGCTGCAGTGAAGTCTCCATGGAGACTTTTCCTCTCCAGGGTGAACAGCCCCAACTCTCTCATCCTGTCTTCATAAGAGAGGTGCTCCATCCTTATGATCATCTTCATGGCCTTCTCTGGTCTCCCTCCAAAAGCTCCATGTCCTTCCTATGTTGTGTGTCTGAGAGCTGCAGGCAGCACTGCAGGTAGGATCTCATGACAGCAGAGCAGAGGGGGAGAATTCCCTCCCTCGACCTTCTTCAGATGCAGCCCAGGAGATGAATCTAGAGATGAGCCTATACAGCATCAGATGTGAGTTTACTCTGTCTTTTGAAATAGCCAAGGTGTTACCTGCAGGACAAGCCAAAAAGTTGCTTTTATGCATCAAGACACCAGTGATTCCTCATAACAGATGTCTTCCAAGGCATCAGAGAAGAAAGCCATTCTCTTAAGGTCAAAAAATATAATACAACATTGATGGGTTTTGTTGGTAAGATGAAGAAATGTCTTCCCACCTGCCAAGGAGAGAAACCTCACTGTGTCTCCTATCTAAATTTATTGTCGAAATTATTTGTCTCATATCTCAATAAAATGATTGTTGCATTTCTCCCACCAACACTCACCCTCACAAAGTGGATAATTGTGTCTCAAAGTCTGTAAACTGTGTTGGTATGTTGATGTTTTTGGGGATATAAATTGCTGTACAGAAAATGAAAGATCATCTTCCTTCGAAGTTTAAGTTTTATCATAAAAGAAAGACAATTGCTTGCACAACTTCTAGATGAGGAAAAGTTATTACCAGAGTTTAAAGGTGTTACTTGTTGGAATACAGCAGTGCAGACTTGACAATTTGAAATTACTGTAAGTGTCACTAAATAAAGTAATGGGGTCAAATCTCATATGCCTCCAAACTGGTACAGGTCCATGGAGTTTAACAACACTGTGCTAATTACATCAGCAGAGAATTTGCCCTCTAGTTTCTAAGGGCCTGTCACAGACAGAAATGCTTTGCACAGGCATTTATTCTCAATTTGATATCCTTGGATGTACTGGTTTGTGTTTATGTAGCTGCAGAAACTGATGCAGGGATGGATCTGTGCAGTTCCCTGGCTCTGGCATGGCTATCAGCAATCTGTACATTTTCATTTTGAACTCTGGCACCTTGGAATAAGCTGGAGAAGAACTAATAACTCTGCCTGGTGTCTCCAGGTCTAGAGAGATCTGAAATGCTTTTATTGATAGACAATGAACTCTGTTAGTGACTGAGGAGTGTGGAGAGAGTTGAGGGGGGTTCTGCTGCTGAATAAAAACCATAATTACTGAACTACTTTACTGAGAAAGGGAAAAAAGCAAGTAAACAAAACAACTCAAAGTACTGTGTATTAGGCTTGAATTCACCTTAGGCCCTTTATCTATTTTTTTCATCCTGTTTTCTCTCTACTTTATTCCCTGCTCAAGCCTATAAGGATTTGACAGCACTGCTGCCCTTTAGCAATACTACCTCTGCATGGGAGGGCAGCAAAATATTAGCTGGTTTAATGACATTCCCTGACTCCCTAGAAGAGCAGCATTCATCATCATCACTTAAGAAAGCACCTCATCTCAAGTAGACAAGCTCAAGCAGGTTATTGCATCCACATCCATTACAAGGTTGCAACACCTACACTGAGGTTACCAAGAGTCAACATATGTTTTACTACTACTTCAGAGAAAATTAATGTATTGAACCACAGAGCTAGCTAATTATCCATATCATTGACCCCGACACCTTAATGGAAAGTATTGTTCACCCACTCCACAGCAGCTCACACAGAATTAGCTTCAGATTGAGCACGTTATAATTAAGGTCTGAAAGCACATAAATGGCTAGAAAGAAGGAAAGAGGACAGTTTTGGTCTGCTTTACCCCCTCTCTCCCATTCCTCTTTCAGGTGCAACTCGAAGTAGACTTTTAGTCCTCACCAATGTGTCCCAACCTTGTGTCAAATGGTGATGTCCCTGGCAGATTTCCCTTGGCACCCTAGGACCATGGGTAGGTTCCCACGTTAATTCAGGCTACAAGGGACTTTATCCATCCAAGGTCCTGCTCACAGCAGGTTCAGCCCCTCAGAGTTTTTACAGTGCTGGGCAGCAGAAGCAGCACAGAGCTGTGAGCACCAAGCTCTGCCTCTCAGCTGGGTTGGTCCTGCAGATCACTGAGTGCCACAGCCACTTCTTCCCTACTAAGGACTTACTCTGCCATTAGAGTCTGTGCCTACTTCCTTTTAACTCTACTCCTTACTAACACCCCAGCACTTTGTCACCACTCTCATAACACTGACATATTAAGTCACAAAATGCAGCTCTAAATATATAATTATTTGTGGTTTCCCAAACACCATCTATTTTCTAATTTCTTTCCCATCATTAATTTTCTTCCTCTTTGCTGACTTATCAGTTGTCTTAAATATTATCCTTTTAAGTCTCCATGGTGTCCAATGAAAAGGAATTAGGCTTCTGAGTGTGATTTCAGACTTAATCTTGCAATTATCTCTTTCATATTGTTCCTCATTCTGGCCAGGCACTCTCTTTAGGAAAATTATTTGGCCTGAATAAATATCTTCAAAATCTGAAGACTCAGATTCAATAAAGTTTATGGAGGCTTTATTGATATTGTGAAATTCTGCAGTGTGATTTTTATTTTTTTTTTTTCATTTGTGGCCTAGTATCTTTCTTGGTCTCATAAAAATACTCCTGTACAAAAGTTAAAGGAGCTGCAGAAACTACCATTTTCAGAATTCTGACTCTTCTTTTCCTTACTGGATTCAGAAATTGGATTATAGGATATAAAGGTATGAAAAATATTAAGACCACCACATAGAATTAAAAAGTAGAAATACAGGGTTTACAAAGTGTGTTCCAGATCACTCTAGACTTCTCACAAAAGAATTTTTGCCTTGACCCAAAGTTTTTAGTGTATTAACTGTGGAAGCATCTTAGTGTTTATGCAAAGTAACTTCAGGCAACTGTAAAACTTCTAGAAGTGCTGACAATTTTGAAATCCTTAAAAATCAAGTTCCTCTGAAATGAGCAAAACAACACTGTCTCATGACAAAACTTTCATGAAGCAGACAGAAACATAATAATGGCTTCAGAAGCTGAGATCCCTCAGGAAACACACCATCATTTCAAAGCAGCAATGCACAGACTTGCTCAGGATGCAGCTGACTGCTGAAAGCAAGAGCATCTTGAACCTTTAATCAAATATCAGTACAAAGATTTAGGCACCAAAACCAAGACAGTGTCCATGGAAAAGTAAACTTGACCTTGACTGAGTAGAAGGTTGAACTAGAAAACATCCTCTTTTCCCTTTCCACTCATTATACCAGAAATCATGAAGAAGATAAACCTTTTTTTAGGACATATTCTTACATATTTAATTTCCAGGTTTATTACTGTCAGCTTAAAACTATGAATTTTCTGAAGAAATTAACTAAAAAGACTTCAGTGACAGCAAAGAAGCTATAAAATTAAATTAAACATCACTCTTCAAAATCCAGAAGAGAAAATACAAAGTTTGTAAGGCAAATACAGTAAATCTATGTACATATTTTAATGGATTAGAAGTATAATACACATGGATGACTGTCCTATGCTATGTTTTATTTGCTACACAGAACGCATCATATCTTACAAACCACAGAGAATTGTGCTCCTGTATTAATTACATTTTAAGTGATTTTCTAATCTTTGAACCATTTTACTGTCTGACTGTTGCAGAGAGTGTATTAGAATTTCACACAGCACTGCTATTTGAAAGAATTTAAATAGTAAGCAAAAGCTCTCCATTTTTTGTGTTCTTTCAGCCATTTATTTCTATTAGTATCAAAGTGGCTGTTTTACATTATGCAAACATTTATTGCAAAAGAAAATTGGATTGTAGGTTAACTACTAAAGAAATATATGCTGTGATAACATTACCTAGGGTAGATGTGTTACACTTAAGGCATTAACTTCAGTGTAAATCATTCTTTATATGAAATAAAAGTGCTTTATTGCTTTATAGCAAGATACTAAACCACAGTAGATGGATGTCATAGGATGTAATCTGGGTGCCAGTCAGTTGTTGCTCTCTGTAAAGTAAAGGATGAAATTGTAGACAATGATATCCAGAAGAACATAAAAATCTGATGTATACCCACAAAATCAATGACTATTTAGAATGAAGCTTGAAAACTTGGTATAAAACACTATCTTTGCCTCATCGAACTAGGCCTACATCTTGTCCCATTGAGTGGATTTATGGAGGCAGAACTGCAGTATCTTTAAATGAATGAGAATTCCCTGGCTCCTTCAGGTCTAAGATACACAGTGGAACATTATGACCTGTTGAGATTTCTCTGAGCAGCAGCAAAGGTAATAACAGCTTCACTGCCAGGGATATGGTAAACCAACCTGTCCTACCTTTTAAGAACATCTTTGCTTGTGAATTGTATAACCACTGTATAAATATATGTATATCAAAACAAGGAATTAATTTGTTTTCAGAACTTGCCAGGAATTTTCCATACATGTTCTTGCAGTAGGAAGAGAAAAAGAAATAGTGAAGTGGAAATTATTTTTTTTTTTTTTCTGGAAATGTCATTTTTCTGAGAAAGGCGCTTTTTTTTCTGCCTTGAAAAAAGCCATATGCATTTGGACTGAAAGGCATATTTGCTGTTCGGGGGTTTTTTTTCCCCTCCAAGAATTTCCTCTGT
Organism: Certhia americana; assembly: GCA_018697195.1. Taxonomy (NCBI): domain Eukaryota; kingdom Metazoa; phylum Chordata; class Aves; order Passeriformes; family Certhiidae; genus Certhia; species Certhia americana. The sequence goes on from CM031879.1 coordinate 3,819,009, forward strand.
ACGTTGCTAACTAATCCTTAAGTAGCAGTTTTCATCAGGAGCTTTCAAATCAGCACAAAGGAGAAAAATGTCATTGTTCCTCCTGAACCTACAGCACAGCAAGGGGGAGGAAGGAGATGCTAAGTGGCTTGCATAAATCTCCCAGCATGCCAGAGCAGCAAAACTCACCTCCCAAACCCCAGGACTGTTTCCTACTCACTTTTGCACAACCAGCCAGCACTCCTTGTTTGCCCGTTCTTTTGGCAAGAATCCCAATGAAATGCTCAGCCCAAAGCACCACTAAATATGGCAGAACACGGATTAAACTTTTACATTTGAGCAGTTCATCTGCTGAAGGAGGAACTCAAGGCTCAGTTAGAAAAAGTTCTTCCCTTCCTTCTCAGTTTGTCGGTTTCTGAGTGCTGGGAGCCAAACATTGTGAATTTTTGTGCCTTGAATGTTTATTGTTTTACTTTATAGCTCAGCAAAGAAGAAGAGAGCAGGTGTGGAAGGCAGGGAAGAACAGTGGGACTCCTTCAAGACAGGAAAAAATACTCTCAGGCATGGGGAGAAAAAGAAAGAATAAGCTGCTCTGTGCTACCAGTGCCTACAGTGGAGGAGATGAACTACATTACCAACAGCAGTTCTGCCTTTTGCTCCATGCACCTCATTTTTTGCATAATAAGAGAAAATTATACTTTGTCATGCTGTATTAAAGATAATTACCTCCTTCAATTCTTGTGGGTTTGCATGGTTTTGTAGTTAACCCAGTTACAGTCCTTGATATTTGCACAGCAACTGGTTGTTACTGCCTAAGAAGAGGAATTCTTTGCTTGTTCCTGAAGAATTCTTTATCAATCCAGATGCTAATCTTGACTTTTGGTCATTCAGCCAGCAGCAGCGTGGTCAGCAAGGGCAAAAGGAAGCAGATATCCGTGGAAGTTGTACTGATTTCCATGAGCAAGTGAGTGAAAAGCAATGAGTGTGGAAAGAAGTTTATGTCTAGGGGGGCCAGAATTCTCTATGGTAGCTGCTCTTCTAACAGAAGACCCCTTATAGGAAAACCAGTCCCTGAAGGAGACATCCAGGGGAACAAACTTTGGAAGTCCTGTAGGTCTGTACATTCCCAACACCTGGAAATCTGATGATGTCCTTGAGAGTACCACAGAGTTCATGTTCACTGATACAGTTGAATGAATGGCTGGAAGAAAAATGTGAGTCACAATTGTGAAAATGGTCAAAAGAGAAGAAAATCAGACCAATGAAAGAGGTGCCTTGAATGAGAGAAAGACATAACTCTACATCATTGAATACAGGGCACCTTCCAGGAGTATCTTCAGAAAGCCTAATGGATGCTGCCAGTATTGGACACCTGAGGCATTCCAGTGCATTAAAGGACTTGCAGACTGTGAAATATTGCGTATTTCTTATCCCTGGAAATGTTCAAGGCTATCTTGGATGGGGCCTTGAGCAACCTGGCCCAGTGGAAGGTTGAAACCAGGTGGTATTTAAGAACCCTTTCAACCCAAATAATTCTACAATGTTATGAAATGTAAAACCTCATACTCCAGTATTTAAGCAAACAAAGGCTTGGCTTTGCCTACAGGCCAGCAGTGGCATCCTCCTGTTCTGAGGACTTGCTCAGACTTGCAGGAGTTCAGTCACACATGAGGGCAGGATGCTTGTGTCCTTCATGTGCACTTTTACCTGATGGTAATACCTGAAAATATCAGCTGGAACAACTGCACCGGGTAAGAGCACTATAAAAGACAGTAGGATTCTCAAGTCACCTATCATTTTAGTAGACAAAAGAATGGGAGAATGTAAATATTATCATTCCTGCTGAGCAAACAGAGAGCTGGTACCACTCAGAGAGGTCAGGCAGTTTAAGGAAGAAAACCCAGATCTCGTGACTTTCAAGCCAGTGTCAGAACCACACAACCACAGTTGTGCTCTCAAAGATCTGCTCTCTCTGAGTTTTGGTCAGCATACATTGCTTCCAGCAGTTACTCTGCCTGGTTTCCACATCCTTATTAAATTATTCTATAGATGATGTAAAAGGTCAGGGGAAAAAATGCATGCAAAAATGTTGAGAAAAATTCCACCCTTTTTCTGAAGGCTTATTGTAAAATAAATAAATAAAGTGGTATTAAAGAAGGAAAAATTACCAAGGGAGTAATAAAAAGTTAGCTTTAGGCCAGAGAAATGCTGCTTTTCATTTCTATATAGTACATGAGAATATTTTGTGGACTAACAGTGCATGAATAATGTTTTATTAAAATGTATATCTTTACGGCTTTATTTTATCAGGTCCTTCAAGGCCTGGCATAAAAAAGGTTTAACAAGTTTGACACATGCTGATGTAGCATTTATACCACAAACTGAATCTGCTTTGTGAGGGAAAATAGGCCAGCTTTCAAAATACAAACACTGTGAAGTATTCAAAGTGAAACAAAACAAAAGTGAGAAGTGGGAAGAACAAAAAAAAGAAGAAGAAAAATGCAAACCATGATCATTCCAAACCTGCTGTGCAAAGGTTTCAGACTAACTTTGAAAATATATCGCATTAAATGTTGTAGCACTGATGATTCCAGCATCCAAGTTTCCTAATGGAGTATGCAAATCTGGTTTGTAGGATTCAACTAAAATAGTCAGTGAGGGTTTATTCTCTTTTATTCTTTCAAATGAGCCCAAGATGAGCCAAGGTACTTCCTGAGCCACCTTAACCCTTTCAGATACCAAATATTTAAAGAAAATCTTTTTCAGAACGTAAAAGAGTTTTAAAAATTTAAATTAATGGCAATCTTCATTTGATGAAGTATTTTAGAAATCTCCTTGTTGAGCCCCTGTCTCCACCCCAGAAGAAAGTGCTGCAAGCCCTAGTACTTAAGAGGAAATATGCTATTTCTGTGCTAGGGTAAACTGTGACACAGATTTCTGTGATACTGAAGTTAGCAGACCCTCAGCTAAACTCTTATCTAACCTGTCTTAACTTTTAAAATGTTTTTAAGCACAATTTTTCTTTTTGCACAAAGCCTGGATAGCTGGCACATTTTACAGCTTTGCATTTCCATTATTAAAATTGCCAGATGGAGACCAGTTAAAATGATTTTTATTTCTGTTACTTTGATATTTTTGCACTTCTGCTTTTCAAGTAACCAGATGGGGGTTAGCTAAACCCTCTGAGCTACTTGTTTATAAATGGACTGTAGAGACAAGAGTATAAATCTATATGCTAAGCTTGCTGGAAGTGCTGGAACTGCTACAACAATAGGCAAAGGATGGATAACATATCCTTTTTGTTAACAGGACACCATCTTTATAGACCTAATCAATAAACTAATTAGGATTTGAGGTGTACCAGTGTCCAGCTTCACAGTGAGGCTTTTATGCTCTGTCTACATTTCCTATATTTCCACCAAATTAGTGACAACAGAAATTTGCCTCTGTCATGGCACATACCTGAGTTTTTATTTCTTGATATATTGAACAGCAGAGACTCACTCTACATCATAACTTAACATGTCTGTTAGAAGGAAAGATAATTTATATGAAGCCACTAATGTTTTCTCTGAGAAATACATTATTATGACATTGATTTAATTTAAAGATAATTTCTAATATTTTTTCTGACCCCTGTATTCTCTTTTTTTTTAAAACTCCAAAGCTTTCTACTACATTTAAACCCTTTTAGTACAGATCATTACAGAGGAAGCTAAAATTTTCAGTTTTTAATATAGCAATTTTCCCACCATTAATTTTTTAACTTAAGAGATTCCAAACCTTCTTGGGTGGGTATAGGTGGACACAGCCACTTTCTGCAGCAATCCAGGAGACAGACACAGTGATGGTTGTCACATTCCATTGCAATTTCCCAAAATTATACAGATATAATTTATAAAGCCTGAATGTCAAAAGTTAAAATTAACAGACCTGGTCTCATCAAGAGCACTTCATGGTTTTGATGAAACCAACAGTCCTTTACTTACATGCATCTGCTTGAAATAACTGAATACAGAAATTGTGTATCAGAAATTCTACCATTTATTAAGCTGTGTGGAAAGGTCTTTCGTCATTTTAGAAACAGAGTAATTTATAATTTTAGCCCACAGTTTTTATCTTAACTACTGCCTAGTGTCAACTAGAATAAATCTTTCCTTAATAGTCGTCATAGGCAATAAATATTGGGGTGTGGGAGAGAATATATTGCATGTGGGAACAGGTGTGGTCAAATATTTGAAAACATTTGCAAAAATTTTAAGCCATTATTTCTCTTTTTAGCCTGTACTTAGTATGAGATAGATTAACACATTCCTGAATAAATAGCATAACTCTATACAGCAACTGCCAGTTTCTTTCCATTGTTTGTTTTACTGCTGGGTAATTCAAAACTGAAATCATTGTAGGAAAAAGAATAGTTAGATTGGGTAATGGTGCTAATGGAAAGTGATAATTGAGGAAGCTATGAAAGTTGGAAATTTTGTAGTCTAATAATAAAAGAACAAATGTTAATTTTGACTGCTTCACAGTAATCTGCACAGAGGAGGATTTGTGTAGCAATAAAAATCTGATCAATGAGGAAGTTGTCTTGGGATTTTCATACAAATTGTCAAGCTCTGCACATCTACTTTATCTGGTGGCATATTATCCTGCTTGTTTAGTTCTCCTATGAATTTCTATTTCAAATTTAACTTCTAAACCCTTAGTGAATATAGTATAGTGCTGTGACAACAGCAGGACACTATGAAACCTTACAGCACTTCCCAACCTATGCTGTGTGTTCTGTGGCAAATTCCTCTTAGTTTCAATGGCAATGGCTCTGAAATTCTCACGGGTTTAATTTAATGTTATCCTTCTCATAATATTTTGTTCTTCTTTGGTTTAACCTTCTTTTCCATTTGGAGAGTGAGAATAAGGGTTAATTGCTGCAAGTGCTCCTTGATATAAATCAGCTGATGGTCGCTGATGAGCGAGCTCAGGAAGGTCTGCAGAGCAAGTTGTTTTGCTTTGTTTCCAGCTCAGCATCATGGGCAGCTCAAGCCTCTCTGCAGGCTCTGCTCCCACAGAGCTGTCCAGATGGTCTGGCTCCACTGCCTTTCCTTTCATGTAAGGTGGGGAAGTGCTGGAGAAAGTTTGTGTCTGCCCGAAATGATTCATCCTCCAGATCCCCAGGCCTCAGCTGCTGCACAATCCTCTAAAGATCCCAACATGTGCCTTACACCATTGTTTTCCTTTTTCCTTCCTTTTATTTTTTAATAATCTCATCACAACATCTTGGTCCTTGAGGAAGGATGCAGGGGAGCAGATGTTGCCCCCTCCCCATTATCTCAATAATGTGGCAAGCTGGAGGGTAACAGGCAGGACACATCAGGATGGCTCTGGCAGGCTACAGCACAGCACAGCAGACATTTAAGGAATTGAGAAATGTTGGGAAAATGCCTGATTTACAGGTTTGTGAAAGATGCAACCTGGCTGAGATGTTTTGAAGATCAGCCTCCCCCCATTCCCCACTGACAGCCTGACCCTCAGCTGGTAAACCATACACAAAGTGCTCATGTTTCAGTCAAATCATAGCTGGAACAGCCAAGAGGATTTTAAACTATCTTGTTTAGAAGGATAAGGGAAGATCCAGGCAGTCCAAACTCAAAATTTTACCTACTCATCAATGAAATACATTTTCTTTTCTTACATGAGGTAATTCCTTTCTGTACCATGAATAAAAATCAAGGGAACTGGGAATTTATATTTTAAAAATCTGATACACTTATCTTGTTGGAAGACTGCTGATTAGAATAAACAGATTTGGTACCTCTACCCATAGTCTAAAATGGCTGGAGTGGGGAAAAAAACAAAAGGAGTGGAGAGGATTTTTGGATCGTAGGATGACTGGGGTTGGAAAGGACCTCAGAAGGTTTCTAGTCAAAGCTGGGACAGCCATGAGGTCACACCAGGTTGCTCAAAAAGAGGAATTGGATAAATGGGTCTCCATAAAACATAAAATATACTTGCCATAAACATGTACTTGAAATGGAGATAATTTGTGAAATTAATAAGTGAGTGGAATTGCAAGTGCCCAGAGGCTGGTGCCGTGAAGATCTGTGCAGGTCAATAAGGTCATGGATCATGGATGGCAGGAGAAGCACTAAACCCACATCCTGCACCTGCACTGGCAGGTCTGAGAGTGCACACCATCAGGGATGTGATGTGGTGATGCAAAGGCTGGGCTTATTTTAGCCAAAACCAGCACACTCCACTCAACTATTTCAAGCAAGAGACACAAATCAAACCCCAGAATGTGTTATTCCATAAGCTCCAGTCCATAATACATGGAGGAGAATCAAGGTGTGATGGGAGATGGCCCCATCCCTGGAAGTGTTCAAGGGAGGAGGGGTAGGAGACTGAGAAATCTGGTGAAAGATGTCTCTGTCTAGGGTGGCAGGATTACTAAGTGATGATCTTTAAGGTCCCTTCCAACCCAGCTCATTCTAGGATTCAATGATTTCATTTTCTGAGTCAAGGCTGCTGTATCCATGCACTTGGTTGCAAATAATCAATGATGATTTGTTTGGGGGTTTTAAGTTTGAAACATAAATGATACTGTGCTCAATGCAAACAAAGTCTCTCCTGGACTTCATTATGTTGGATAAAGATGGATTTGTCCCTAGACTACGTTGCCTAAGGATGAATGATCTTGACACGATTATATTCGGTGCAGCAAACTGAGTACATACCTGCTAGTCATTCACATACTGGTGCTTTCAAAGAGATAATTTTCCAAAAGAGAAGGATTCTGAATGAAACTGATTGGAAAACAGATAGTTCTTTATTAGTGGTTTATTAGATTGTCATCATTCCAGTGAGGAAAGAGGATACCTTTGGCTGGAAGCTTATGACATCCCAGTAGCATGGACAGAAATTTAGGTAGATAGAGATACAGCAAGAGAAAATGAGGGGGGAAAAGGAAGAATAGGGAAAAATGAAAATTTATGAAATATATCAGGTTGTAGTAGTGAAGCCAGAGGCAGAGCAGGGGGTGACTGTCAGGACTACGACCAAGTGGGAAAAGCTGAAGGTGTGCCAGGAGCAAACAGCAGTGCTACAGCTCAGGGGACTGTGAACATTATTGCCATATACTGGTATTGTTGCTGGTAAGGTAGATCAGCAGGTATCCCTGAGTTTTTGGCTCTGGGATAGCCTATTTACTTCAAAGTGGTTCTTCTATCACTCTTTAATTCAGGAATTCCTGCCTTTAGGACTCCTTTTCTTGTATTATTGGAAATGACATGATTTTTAAAAGTCCAATGTATTTTTCATTCACCAGGTTATTTTCTTAATTATATTTGCTGGAGATAAATTCAATTGCAGTTTTGTTCACCTTCAATTTATGTTCCTATTTCTGAAGCCTTTGGCAGTCTTTCAAAGAGTGTCCATACACAGTGAATTTAGTCCCTCAGCTTTAGATGATAACTCTCAATAAATTCACATAAAGTGCTTGCAGAGAGAGAACCTTCCCTTTCCTCCTCCTCTGAGCAGACCTACAGAATAAATCCTGACCTGAAACACTTCACTGATCTTGGTAAAGTTCTCTTTTCTGCCAAAACTCGATGGCTGATGAAGTTGCAGCTACTACTCCTCCAGTCTTGGTTTGCAGTAGAAAGTAAACATTCTGTTCTATACTAGTTTTCAAGTGTTGTTTTTCCATTCCAGGTATCCAAAAGCCATCCTGACACCCAGGTCAGAATAGCTTCCCATGACAATTTTGCTCAGAGAAGGGTTTGGAATATTAGTTTAGATGGTTTGCTTTCACAAAAATCATTTTCACCTTTGATGGTGGGGTAGAGGGGCCGGATAGGTGATGGGGAGTAGGCTTTTGTTTCAGCAAGAGCTAGAAAATATTCAGCATGTACAGGTGAGGATGAAAAATGGCCCTACTTCTCCATGCTGGGCTGAACACTCTTTTAAAACAGTTTCTTTTAAAGTAGTTTTATAGTTCCTTCTGTATATGAACTCTTCTTGGTACAGGTCATCACTATCCAGAGGTAAAGTTTTCAAAAGCGCATCAAGAAAAATGGAGGTGGGCAATGAGCTCCTCTAGATTCTGGGTGACAAATATTTTGCTTCTGTATTTGGAACACAGCAGAATTATTTGCTCATATCACACAAGGATAATGAAATTTGTTTCAAATTCATAGAAATTTGGATATCTAGAAACATTTATTGGGAATGGATTATCTTAAATATTTAGACTGGGTCAATCTGCTTTGAAGGGGAATTTTATTTGCCTTAACATGGCCATGGTTAAGGTTATGTCAGTTCAAAAAAGGCAGTTGGGCTGACCCACATATGCACAGGCTGTTCAATCTGTCAGCAAAAGGGGAAATATAAGAAAAGATAAAAAATATTTGGCCAAAATTTTATTTGACTAATAAAAATGTAACAAATAACCCAGGAGTTCCTTTAAAAATATCATTCTCTTATGGCAATACAATGGAAAAATGGCACTCAAGGCTTTGTGTTTTGCATCCCTTGGCAGTCTAGGGAAGGTTGTGGCTGCTCATGACCAACAGAACACAGGTTAACTGGGTTGAACACAGGCTAATTCAAATCCCAAACAGACCTCAGCTGATGGTTGTGTTTTGGGAGAAGTGTTAGGCCCAGTATTGTGCCAGGTTGTGATGTCTGTAATGTCAACATGAAGTCTGAATTCACAACTGACATCATGAAACAAACATGAATTTTAGATTCAGCATTCATAATCTGAAAAGAAGGTTGCTTACTTCTTAAGGAGACAGTAACTGAAAGAAAAAAAGAAGTCTTGAGGGTTAAACCAGGTCTGCTTAAAGCAGCCTGGTTAGTGACTAGACACCTCTTTCTGAAAGAGGAAAAAGCTTTCTCAGACTACTGGGTAAGGAATAATTAGCAACAGCTGGAACTTCTCATTTGCAGACAAGCTACAAACTAAAAGAGAAATATAAATTATCTGAAGAACCTACCATGAAAAGCAGCACTATCTTCCCATCCTGGTTTCCTCAGGCAGAGACTGAACTCCTTCCCAGATGCTGAGCAAGAGACACAATTTGTAATTCAGTGCTCTAAATTTCTGTCAGACAGGGGAGCAGTGAAATGTTAAGAAGGGATGTTAAAAGAGGTAGAAAAATTGGATTAGGAAAAAATTCTTTACTATAAGGGGTGGGGAGGGCCTGGCACAGGTTGCCCAGAGAAGCTGTTAGCTGTTGCTGCTCTATCCCTGGACGTGTCCAGGGCTCTGAGCAACCTGTTCTGGTGGAAGGTTCCCTGCCCATGGTGGGGGGGTGGGATAAGATGATAATTAAGGTGTCTTCCAACCCAAGACATTCTATGATTTTATGATCTACGGATCTCTGCTTGCCTGATGTAAGAGAAACCTGTGAAATGAAGGAAGTTTCCAAGGACAGCCCATGAATTATTACCAAAAAGTACAGTCCAGACATGAGGGACTCAGAATGTATTAGGTCCTGCAGCTTCCAGAGAAGTGTGGATTTGCTTAGGCTGAACACCCAAATGAGGAAAGAAAGGTATTTTCCTTGCTCTTCTACAGGCCAAACTTTACAATGTGCAATTTTCAAGACTTCCAGTGTCTGGAGGGTAATGCAATGTTCTAGAAAGCTGCTTCTATTAATCTCACTCTTTTTTGCAGTCTTTATTGGTGGGATTTTGTCAGATGAAGCAATGAATGTTTATGCCCGAGGTTTAGAAAGCAATAAAAATGTTTTATTTTCAACATGGGGACCTGTGCTTCTCTTTATTAGAATCACAGCCTAGGCCTTGTCTGGGAGAAAAAAAATCACTAACATGCTTGGGCTTGTGTAAATGAGGTCAGCAAGGGAAAAAAGTGTGGCATAAGACTTTGAGTATTTTTGAATGGGAAGAAAATATCTCCTGTAAACAAATTATTTATGTGATTATGACCTGTTGTAAGCAAATAATTTAACCTGGGCTACAATAGCTATTAATGCTTTGAAAGATACAAAATTTTAATGAACAGATGTAAGAAGTAATGGAATCACCAACATGGGAATGAATGAATGAATGATTGCATGTATGTATGTTTAGGGGATGCTCCTTTTTCAAATTGATGGTCCTCAGAAAGAGAAAGAAACGTGGTACTGCTTTTTCAGAAACTAAAGAATTTTCTTTAGATAATAAATATAAACAACTGCATTCAATACATAAGGGAAAAAAAGCTTTCTTTGACTTTCCCCGAATTAGGACCTTTAGAGTGAACTTTTTCTATGGATAAGCTGTCCTTTAGAACTGAATTTAATGCCAGCCTTCTATTGATGAAGTAATACTGTTATGAAACTCTCTCCTGTACTGTTTTCACAGGGAAAACATGTTGGGTTTTCCCTCAGGAGAGCAACAGCTCATTTCAGTGCACTCTGTGGTGCTTTGTTTGGATACACACACACACACACCTGTACATGGATTTGTGGATGCTTGTGCCTATGCAAGCAGATAAGCACTTCTAAACAAAGGCTCCAGGGGAGTTACATGCCCAGAATCAGGACACTTAATTGTTTTTTGTGTCTATAAAAAATCTCCTGCCAGCTGTTATGGCAGAAAGTTGCCTTCCTGTTTTGTCAGCTCTTCCCTGCCTTTGTAATAGGAAGGGAAAATGAAACAGTGCTATCTCTAGTGAGTACATCAAATCCTGAATCCTGACCAGCACCAGGGTAAACTCAGCCTGTGCTGGTGCAGTTCAGACACAGGCTAAAAGTGCCTTTACATGAAATATGTATGGGATTGCTCTGGCATCTGATGTGTTTTCTCCTTCCCCACTCACATGTCATCATCTTTAGGTCAATAGCAAAGCACACTGTCACAAGGGACCTTGTATCTCTATCTCTGTTTAACAGATATAAGTTCAGTACATAAAATAGGTGTTTGTGGTTAACACCTTCAAAATCATGTGCTTGAATGTACTTTAATAAATATGAATATCAGAAACGGATGATTAATTTTACCATTTCCTTAATTGAATAATTATTCCCTTTTGCTATTTTTCTCCTATTCCCCTCTAGGACATTGGAGCTTTTAAATCGTTTTCGTTCTAAAGGGTGTAGTAGAGATCACTTTTTTGAAGCTTCAGGGGTTCCTTACTTTGCTACAGCAACTCTCTAATTTTTGAAGTGGTAGAAGCCATCTGTCTCAACAGATCATGTTCTTTTACACTGAATGACGAACGAGTATTTCAGTTGATTTATACCTAAAACAGCTTTGGAAAAGAGGGAATTTCATAAAGCTGCCAATTTTTGTGTCTTCTATTAAGTTCCTAGTGTTCTGCTCTGTAGATTGCTAGGGTGGTGTCTGTCCCTCCCAGATGGGAAAGTAGGGCACAGATAAAAAAATAATTTTCTCAATGTCAAGAAGAAAGACAGAGAGAGGAATTAACTGAATATCTCCACCTAGTCCCTTTGCAATAATCATCCAACTCCTTGAACTTCTGTGATGGATAGAAAACCAGAGGTAAATATTTGAAGAGCCTATTAAAAGACAGATATAGATGTGGAGCCACTGATTTTCTTTTGTCTCTTTGGAAATGGTTTCCTAAACATTTTACAGTATGCATTCAGCATAAATTAATTACCCTTAGATTTATTCTCCAGCGCTGCACGAGATGGCATTGGGGCTGTACAAATGCAGCTGTGGTCCATGTGAAAACACGGCCTTCATAACAAAGTGCTTATTAAGGTCATTACCAAAGTTTTTATTTTCTGGGCTATGTTATGAAGGCAGCCCTGAACAATAACCTTTTCATGAGGCTTCATAAGAACCTCTTGGTGTTCACTGTATGACCTGGCCCCAAAAGAATGGGAATGAAAAGACAGACAGTGTCAGTTTTGGCTCCTCAGTCTGCTGTGGCGCTGGAAGAGTTAAAGGCTGCTTTTCTCCTCTTCACCAAATCTGACCCCTGACTCTGCCAAATGGAATGAAAGAAGCAGATTGGGGTGTGCAAGGAGCTCTTTTTGAACATGTCTGGCAAATACAAGGAGCTTTTCTTCTCTTTCATTCTTTCTGTTGGGTGAAGAAGGGCAAGCCCTGCCTCAGACTACAGAAGTGCTCTTGCTCTGCCACTGCTGCAGAATGAAGAAACCTTCCCGCTGGCCAGTAAAGAGAAATTCAGCAGAGGACATAAATGTTTGGCTAATATGCAGTTTAAAGTGAACTACAAACACCTTAAAAACAATTAGGTTGATGGGAGTTTGGGTATGGCTGTCTCTTCAGAGAGGCTGGAAAGCATTTCTCTCATAATGAAGTATGTCGTAATAGTGATTTTCTGCTAGGTGAATAGACACAAAACACATCTTTGTTCGTGAGGCTTTTTATTGCAGCAGTTGTCATGAGCAAAACCTGAAAGTACTTGAAAATCCATTAAAAACACAATCAGGATTTAAAAAAAAAATACCATCTCTTGAAAGTTTGTCTCTGCAGACTTTAAAAATGAGAAGTCGATAAGTATGAGACACATTTATGCAATTTAAGATTAATGATTAACTGTTAAAGTGCAGGCTTTGTACAATCAGCAAGGAAACAAAACCCTTCAATCTCTGCAGCTGCTGGATGAAGCCAACTTCTAAGTTACAGTGTGTGATAAGATGTGCTGAATCCCAGCCCAGTTGGCCATTGACCTGCAGTGAATCAGCGATTGCTGTCTCCGGGGTGTTTTGGTTACAGTTCCCAATTCCCAAAGAGTAATTGTCAGCTCGATTTATGCCTGTTTGTGACTGCTTTTCCTCTGGTTCTGTACGAGCATCAGTGCATGACTTTGGGAATTTCTGAGACTTGGGACTTAAAATTTCTTGTCTCCTAAATTATGTATTTCACAAAAAAAGGAATGGACTAGCTTTAAATATTCATAGTAATACTTGGACTTACTTATATCAGTTCTAGGAGTAAGATCTTTAATTTTTTTTTTTCCATCAGAACTATTGAATTCAGCCAGAATTATTTCACACATCCAGGCCATGAACAAGTGCTCAAGTTCCCAAGTTAAAGCAGCATCTTGCCAACTTTAAAACATTTGGCTGGTCAGCAGGAAAGAAAAAGCTGCTTGTAAAGCACTGGAATGTATTTTCAATTAGTCACTCCATTGCTTAAAAGGCGAGGCATTAGGGACTAGGAGGAGAGGCAGGGGGGTGGCAAGGCTGATGGGGAGGGACAGCTTGAGACAGTCTGGAGAAGAGCCTTTATCAGCCCCCAACAGCAGCCCTGAAGTTGGAGGCCACTCTTTAATAGCTGAGCTTTTGTTTAACAACAGGCTCCCCAGGGAGAGTGAGGTTTTCCTGGTAAAAGACCAAGATTTCTTTCAAATAACTTAATATTGCTTTGTATGAAAGAGCAATGGAAAACATGTATTGGGAAGATGCTAAAAGGTTATTTATTTCTCTATTATTGCCTGATAACGAGGGTGCTGGGCACCTTGACTAAAAGGTTGTGCTCTGGCAGACCTTCCTCGGCTCCTCAAATATTTTGAGTGAGATAACACCCTTGAAAGATTAAATAACAAACCCAAACTGCTTATTTGGTTTATTATCCTGTCCAACACTATGAAGTTCTCAGTCCAAGAGGATTCTGGTAAAGAAAGAGCTGAGCAAAAAAATAAAAACAACTCTCATTACAAAAAATCATCTTTCTAGTGCTCAGTAGCCATAACTGCTTTTGCTTTTTTAAACACTTTGTCCTGTACTTGACCTTCAAATGTTTGTAGCTAGCTGATCTGGAACTTTTTTGACTCCACAGCTGTCTAAACTAAGGATGATGACATTGCTTAGAGATCCTTTTGTGTATGTGTGTATACAGGAATGCTGTTTTCAAAAGTATACATATATATTTACTTTAACATGACTCAAAATCTTGGAAAGCTTGTACTTCTTTATCATATTAACTGAGAACCAATAAATTCTCACTGGGGGAACATGTTATGGCATGAAAAACACAAATTACACAATAGGCTGGATTTCAGCAGGTAGAGAAAATTTTTGGGGTTGTTGCCTTCTGGCTAACTGCAATAAATTTGCTTAAGTAATATTGCACAAATGCACTGGCAGTTTCCTGGCAAACAAGCTGAAGATTATAGGAAATATCTTTACTCAAAGCATAAAAATGAAAGTTTTGAATACAGAGTCCTCAGCCTTAACAGAAAAAAAAGTTTGGCTAAAAGCTGGGCTGGAATCCACTATCTAAGCACAAGAGTTAACATTATTTTAACAAGAGTTAAAATAATTCTACAGTGAGTTTCTGTTTCTGTTCTATTTGTTTTCTCCTACTATAGCTACATGCTGTATGAAACACGTGAGGCTGTTTTGGAAAATCCATTGCCTGTTGCAAGTTCCTCTGTGCTAAACTTGATCTCGTAGTTTTATTTTTAGAAGGCTTATAGTTGCTGTCCTCAGTGTTATAGGAAAAGCTGGCAAAATTCCAGCAAGGTCCTGCAAAAGGGAGACATGGCTTTTGTTCCAGACACAAGAATTTGAGATTAAAATAATAGAAATAACCACAATAAGTGCAAAAGGAATAAGTATATTTACTCCTACAGTATAGTTTTCATGCGGATGTGTTGGCAGAAATAATGGAGCATTTTCTGTGGGAAGACAGTGAAAAATGTATCTATGGAAAGTATAAGATGTACTTGTTAGAGATAAAATTCTTTAAATAGTCATAGTTTGTGGAATTTTGGGATAAACAGAGTAAGGCACTGAGCATCTTGGTGCAGTGAATATAAAGACAGAGCATCTGCCTCTTTCTTACCTTGACCTGCAATAGGATGTGACAGAAACTTGGATTGTCAATGTCTCAGGAGAGGTCAGGGTATTTTGATTTTTGTTTTCTTTGCAGCCTAAGCTTGAAGCCTTTCTTATTCCAAGCCTGGTCATCAATATGTTTGCACAATACAAAATATTCAGTGAGAAGTTTACATGGGAAAATAGGTGAATATAGCTCTAAAACCAGAAAATGTGGCAATAGGGTAGAGAGGAAAGAGAAAAGGCAGGGTGCTGCAACCAGTGATATCCTCCCCAGCCTCAAATGAGGGATTAAACTCTATAACAGTGGTTTACAAACTTTTGGGAGGAAAAAGAGAGACACTGACCAATCTCTTTCTATTGCTTTTCATGCTAAAAAAAAAAAAAAAAGAAAAAAAGAGAGTTTCTTCAGTTCCACAAAGAAACGACGGAATTTAATTTTCCTTTACAAGCATCTTGCCCACCTCCTATAGTTAAATAAATATAGGGCCCAAAGTTTCCAGAGCTGGATACAAGCCTCATCTCTGCAGAATTGCTCAGAGATATGTGTGTATCAGGTGAAAAACACCCTGTGAGCCACAGGTTTTGAGAGAGGTGGAACATCAATCTGCAGCTGTCCCCCATCCTCCTGCCCCAGATCTGCACCTGCAATCTCACCATCAGCTGTCTCTGATGTGTTTATCCTCCCTACACCCCTCTGATACAAAGCAAAACTGTTAGAAGCATTGCCTAGGGGAGGATGTAAAGTCCCAAAGTCTGAACTTGAGGCCTGAGCTGATAAACTGATCAACAGGTAGGGCCCCACGGGCTGAGCCAGGAGCTTCACCTGGCTGAGGCAGGGAGGGAGGCAGGAGATAACTCCTAAATGAGGGGTCAGTCATGACCTGGCCCTTCAGCAAAGAAGGCATTTTGCATCTGGGCAATTTAAAACTGGTTGTTTCTGTCTGACCACTATCAGCTGGCTGCTGGCTGGCAGGGAAAATGGTCATATTCTCTTTTTGGGGTGGTGGGAAGCCTCAGTGTCACCTTCTGGCCAGGGCAAGACTGTGCTGCCTTTGTGCAGCTGGCAAGGCGGGGGCCCAGGCTGCCCAAACCCAGCCTACAGCAGACCAGGGAGCCTGAAATGGTTTAGGCACAACTGGAGTTTTAGCTCACCAAAGAAGGAGGCAGTGGAAGACTTAAAAGTTTATTATGTCTTATAGTAATCCTTATTATGTTTTTATGTTTCCATGAGTGTGTCGCTACCAGATCTCCCAAATCTCTCTGTGACCATATCACTGTTTCTTTTAACATACACTTGCTGATCTTAACTTTTTTTTTCTTTTTTTTTCTTTTTTCTTTTTTTTTTTTTTCTTGAGAGAGAGAGAGAGAGAGAGAAACAGAGAGAACTGGTTGCGGAGGGAAACTAGGAGCATATGCCTGTGATATAAATATCGAAGTGGAAGTATCTATCAGTTGGGTGGTTTGGTTCTGACTGAAAACTTCATTACGTTCTGTTTTGCTTTTCCCCCCCAAAGAATTTTAATTCGGGAATTTCCATAAATCCTAATGAATTGGCGGAGCTCAAGGAGAGGTTACAGTCATTTGCAGGATGAATAAAAACATTTAGAAGGGGAAAAAAAATGCAAGAGAAATGTTTAAATAGAGGAAAATCAATGCCAAAAGTATTACAGAAGCACAAAAGAAGCCAATCAACTGAATTTTCCTAAGTAAATACACACTATCAGCAGTTACACAACTTCTTAGATCACCACAGTAATCTGAAGGATGTTTTACCATTTATTTTTTAAGTAGTAAAAAAAGGAATTGATTTAATGGAACTTTATAGACACATTCACCCCTTTCAAACATCCAAAGGGTTACATCTGGCTTTGCATGATTAGACTTTTTATTATTCCTCCATAATAGCAGTCTTGCTTTAGATCAGTGCATTTCAAGCACAGCTTCTGTGTTTAAGTCTATCGGTTCTAATGGATTTAAAGAACAGAGAGGGGGGAGAGAGATTATTCTTTATTTTAAAGGTTGTGAACTGCTTTAATGTGTGTGTCTGTCTCTCCATATGGGGGTGAGGGACAAGGGGAGGAGGGAAGGGTGAGAGAGGAGTTGCATTAGAAAGTCCCTCCTTTAAAAGTGTCGAACTCCAACCTGCACAGAACAGAGGAAGGGAGACCACCAACAACCCTCAGAAAATAATATAAAAACAAACCTCAAAGGTAGAAGAAAAAACCCAAAAGGAGAAGACTGCAGCTTGCAGTAATCTGTAAATGATTGCTGGCAAAGACTGGAGGCTTCGAGCTTGAGCTGTGTTTGTTCCAAAAGAAAGCCAAGAAGGACGGTGTTAATAAAGAGAGATTTAACTGAGGGCTGTGCTTGGAATAAAGTGGACTACAAAAAGGTCAAATTTGATCAGTTGGAGCAGATTACAAGGGCTTTAAAAGGTAGTGGTGAAGAAATGAAACTGGGACTGTGAAGCAATATAGCACAAGATTGATTTTGGGGGTGGAGAGAAGCTGGGACAAGTGCTTATCAGCTTGAGAAGGAGGAAGAGCTGTGCTGGGTTTGTTGTCATTCCCACACTGAGTAGAGTACTTGCTGCTTTTGTGGTTAGCCTTCCCTGCCGTGTTTTTTCTTCTTTTTTACTTTTTTTGGTTTGAATATACATATTTTATTATTGTTATTACTACAATGGTGTCTATAATCTCTGACTTGGATCCTCTGAAAAGCTGGAAAGTTTTAAGGTAGGCCTATGTTTTCTTCTGTTTGGTACAGGCATTTTGGGTTTAGACCTAAATTAACTGGAGCTTGAGTTATAATCGAAATGCGAGCCCTGGGCTTAAGTAAGAAAGGAGTTTCTGGTAATTAGAGCCCTTTTAAGATACAGCAAAACCTTTGAACAGATGTTTAGAGAGACCCGAGAGAGAATTTTTAAATATACTCCTCAGTGTTACAGTGCAGTGAGGAATTCTTTTTTTTCTTATTTCTTTTTAAGGAGAGATTGCTCTGTAAATTCAAGCTAATAGTAAAGGCTCACACCAGTTGCAACTGCAGTGTTAACTCTCTGCTTTCCTTGCTGTGCTCTGCATGGAAATGAATGGGAAACTCCAGACAAGCAAAAGAAAACAGCATAAAAGTTGATCAAGAAGTGGAAAACAGTCTTGGGGGAATGAAGGGGGACTAAAGTGCTTGTTTCACGTTGCTCTTGAAACTTCCACACTTTGTTGCCTCTCTTAAGGCATGTGTTTGGCACTTAAAAGTTGCTACTTTTTTACCTTCAGCACTAATGTTTGGGGGGTTTTAATTTGCATAGTGAAAAATGGTAATTTGAACTGCCAAAAATTATAAGGGAGGAAAAAATATCCCCATTAATGTTTGCTGCAGATATTGAAGAACCACAGTGTCAAATGTCTGTGTTTAATGCTGTTGTAAGTGCCTGGTTTTGCCTTATTGAGAATACAGACGTATAAAAGTTTGCAGATGGTTTGCAGAAACTTCAGTAAGACATTGGAAACATCTGGGAGTGTAGATGTCAGAATTATAAAATCACTTAAATATAAAGTTGTGTAGATACCCCTCAGCTTTTCTGAAAAACGTGAAGCTGCCTGCACCAAATAATTTTTTTGAGTAAATTGCAAGGATTGGGGGAAATCAATTGTAATATTATTATGCTATATATGTAATAATAATATTTTAAAGTATACTTCAGATTCTTGATAAAAAAGTTTTTAAGAACTTGCTGTTTTCTGAACTGAAAGAGGAAAAACAACGCTTCAGAGTCAAAGTATAAAGTCTGATGAAACATGACTAAGGTTTTTTTTCCTCACTGAACTTTCTATTTTAGGAGTTTAAATTCTCTGACCATTTTCTGAGCTTCTGTGTAGGACTGGGCACTGAGACCCTCTATCCTCGCCTGTGGTATGACACTTGGCACAGGAGGCTTTATTGCAAGTTTAGTTTATTTTATTTTTCAAGTCGTTTGGGACTGTCAGCACAGAATGATGAGTTTCTGTTTGACTCCCAAAGTTTCGGTGTTGGCTCAGACGTGGGGCTGTGAGGGATGGAGGAGCTGGCAGCTGGACTGGGGGCTCACCCTGCATGGAGCAGAGACCTGAGCTGGGGTGGCTTCTGTGACTCACCACCAGCAAATGCCACTGAAGTGCTTTTTTTGCAGGGTCTCATTTTGTTGCTTTGCAGAAGCAAATTGTGTGCTCCAGAAGAGCTATTCTGGGAATTATTTTAAATCTTATCTAGCTCTATGAGACTATTTCTGATTGCTCTGTGAGACAAGTCAGGTGATGCCAGGTTTGTGCAGAGCTGAAGGATGACACAGAGGACATGAAAGTCAAGAAGATTTAAGGAAGAGACAATGTTGCCCTCTCAAAGAATCCTGTTTTCTTTCAAAAAAAAACATTTTACATACCTGTAAAAGTAATATCTCCCAGGCATTTTTTTCCCTACAGCATGCCTGAAGTTTCTCAACTTTGTGTGTGAATCTGGAGACTGCAGCTGTATGGACACAGAGTAGGTCAAAGATGTGATTAAGTCTGGACATTTCTGTGTAGTTTCTGTATGTGATTAGAGCAGCAGCTCTGCACAGATGTGACATTGTGCAGCACCACTTCAGGATGCAGAAGGTTAAGAGGTGGGAAAAGGCCATAGGTAATATGAGCAGAATGATCACTAAAAGAAAAAAAGGAAAAGAGCTAGAAATCATCACATAGCTCATATGGCTTGTGACTTATTGAACTGCAATGCCACTTCTACCTTTTCTTATAAATTTTAGTTCCTCTCCCATGGGCCCATTTCCAACCTGTTTGAGGCCTCTGAAGTTCCCAGTTTTAGTACATTCCCAAAGAAGCCTAATATTTATAGCTAATTCATAGCTAATATTTATAAGAAACTGAGGAACGTTGCTGTGTGTTTATTTTAGGTGCTCAAACTAATTCTTTCAGACCCAAATGAGTTGATGTAGCAAATGCCACCACCAGCTCTAAACTAGATTTTACACTGGTAAATTCTCAATTTTATTTACTTTCTGCACCCCCATCATTTATTCTGTAACTCCATCACAGTTTGAGGACTGATTAGCTGGGAAAAGACTGAAGGATCCAGATCCTGTGGAGGCAGCAAGTGGGAATATTTACATTGGGAATTAATAATTCTCAGGGGCTCAGAGCAGCCTTGGTGATGGTTACCCCATGTCAGCTGAGCTCTGGCTCCTCTGCCCTGCTCCCCAAACCCTCTGGAAGCACTTCCCTTGACCTCTGAATAAAGGTAATAATGAAGGGAAAGGTATAATATAACAACAGACAAAGATGTGGTTGGTGGTGAAGCCTAAAAGGGAGGAGAGGTCATGCTGGAGCATGACAGGGGATTTTGCTGGACTTCACACAGCTAAGCTGGGAGAGCTAGCAGAAGTATAAAATAAATGGCAAAATGATGAGTGTATATATATTATTACATCAGGCCTCTCTCTTTGGTTGTGTCTGTCTGGAGTAGGACAGTGAGAGCTGCAATAATTTCTGGTAAATCTCAGTTTCCTCTGGGTGCAAGAGCCCTAAACACAGTGTAATGTGCATTTTCTTTCACTGGATTTATTCAGAGTGGTCTGAGTACCAAAGTTACTGGAAAGAGAAAACATGGATTTTTTTTTTTTCCCTCCTGTTGTCTCCTTTGGGAGAAACTCCCAGCATAAGATCTATGCTGTGACATGAACACACCACTGCCTGATCTCCCTGTTCATAGTGTGACTACAATAAGCACCGTGTCCTGTTGTATTCCTTGGAGCCAGAAGAGATTGGCAAAGCTTCAAGCCCTCAAAAAAAGAAAAAATCCTTCAAAGCTTTCCCAGCAGAGTGTGCTTGCCCAGCCCTCTGCAGACACAAAAAAATCTCATTTACCATCTTCAAAATGAGATGGGAGTTGGGATCGAGACCCCCTAGTGCATAAGAGAGACCAAAATCAGCGGCCTTGGTTCCAGAAAAGTCTCTAATCCCTGTTTAGAACTTCTGGCATGCAGTTTTGTTCATCATATGTGACAGGGACAATGGTTTCTGAAGCAACCTGCACTCTGGGCCCCTACAGCAGCAAAAGCAAAGCAGTAGCCTGGCAAGGAGAGACACAAAAAGAGGAAAAAAAAATGAATTCCTCAAGGCCACATCTCCTCTGTTGCTTTCCTGCCTTAATTTGGCTCCAACAAGGCTAAATTCAGCACTATAAATCATATGAGTTACCTATGCAGGGAAGACCTTGTACCCCTTTGCATTCCTGTCTGAAGAAATATGTGACCTTTCTGTGGCACATTGCTAGGGAAAAAAAAATTAAAAGTCGGTTTTAACTGGACTTTGCAACCTCAAGGTGAAATCCAAGGGAAGAGGAGTTTTGACTCAGAGGAGTGGTCAGCCCCCAGCCTGGGAAGCAGGGACTCTTGGTGCCTGCTCTGCATGCAGATGATTGGAATTTCACAAGTCCTATTGAACCAGCCTGTCCAACTTGGCTGCTGGAGTTGGGAACATCTTGTTTGCAGCGCGTCATGTGTCAGGCGGATGTACCAATTCAAATGTTCTCTCCAAAATGTCTTTTTCCAGCACACACACTATCCAAACAGCCTGCTAATGGTTTGGCTTTTCAGGAAAAAAAAAAAAAAAAAAAAAAGTGTTTTTCATGCTTGGCAAATCAGGCCAGGAGGAGCAATTTCAGCAGTGTTGGTGGGTACATTATAACCTGTTTTGGGCAAATAGCCACCAAATATCCCTACATCCACCCCTGTGACTGCCTGGGAATTGAGGTGGGTTAAATAGCTTCAAAGTGTCCAAATTGAGAAGTGGGGGAGGAAATTAGACACAACAGCTCAAATTGGGCTGTGGGAACAGAAGAATAAATTGAACAATGCTTAAGATAAGGCATTCTGTATTGTATTCAGTATCTGAACTGACCACTTAATGCATGGACCCTCAACACATAGCTGCTTAGGAAAAGGACTAAGAAAAGAAAATATTTCACTTGTGCTTTACTCTGAGGATATGGTCAATGTTCTCTTCATCCAGTATTCAAAAAACAAAAGAAAACAAGCCTTGAAAGTTTGGCCCAGGGACATAATGCTTGACTCCCTCGCCACCATGAAATACAGAAAATGGAATTTCAGATGTTAGTGGAGAATACAAATTCCCTCATAATTGCCACAATATGCTTGGTTAAAAAAAAAAAAAAAGTGTGGAAAGAGGGTGTGTGTATCTTGTAATAACTAAAACCACATTTTGGAAATGGCTTTCCAGTTTACCAATCCAAAAATACAGATGGTGTCAGAGATGGCATTAGAAGAGGTGGTAGTGAGGGTAACACAGGTCCCAAGTCATGACACAGATGAGAATCACCAGGGGTAAGGTGGCTGTTGCCAAGCTCTGATAAGCTAATATGAGCAGCAAACAGTGTGGATCCTTCTGCTTTCAGTTTGAATGTGTAACTCTACAATCACTCAAGTGAACAATACTGGGATGAAAAATTAGGGCCAGCATTTTGAATTATGAATTTTAATTTTTTTTCATGTTTTCTTATTTCTGCTTCTTTTGCACTTTGTAGAAGTGAGAAGCTTTTCTTGGTTTGTCTTCTTGTTAGTTGGTTTCTGGTTTGTTTTTTTTTTTCCTTCTTAAAAAGGCAAGACCTTGCCTTAAAAAGGCAAGAAGTAAAGACAACAGAAAACAGCAGCTTAGGATGTAACACATTCCTGTATCCATTGCTGATGGCTAAGAAAGTCGTCCAGTCCTCCTCTAAGCCTCTGCAGATTTATTCTTGCATCTTCATTTTCCCCTGATTAAAATTCACTATCACTCCTTTCAATAAGAGGTTATTGTCCATCATTTTGCTAAAAACAATCCACTTTTCATATCAAGCCTGTGTACAAGCTCATTACATCTTGTTCATTTGGACATGAGTTGTTAAATCCTCCAGGTGCTTTATGGGGGATTTAAACATCCAATTCAAATGAATGATCTCTCACAAAGAGGTTTACTTACTGCTGCTGCCATGTTCCTTTGCCTAATTATTTAAATTGCCCTAACCCCTAAAACATAATATGAAATTACTGCACTAGCAGCACAGCTGTCTAGCCAGAGCCTGTGGCAGTGAGGTGCAGTAACACTCTGCCAGTGATCTGCAGTTCAGGGATTTGTGCCAGCAGCTATGGCTTTTCCTTGATGGTTCCTTTCTCCATGAATTGATCTGACTGGTTTTGCAGTTTTAACTTTGAGTCCAGAACATCTGTCAGCAAAGGAATTCTGTGGTTTGGCAAACTGTTTGCAGTTGCTAACAAAGCAATGCACTGGAAGGGCTCTTCTGCATGTAGATTTGTCTTGCATCCATGTTTTGGGACATGTGGAAAGTGTTTGGAGTAGATTTCTTGTTAAGGCCTTGAGCCATTGACTTCAGGTTCCCTCCTCTTAAGAGAAGGTGAAGGTTGTGTTGTTTCTTCATCTATTATACCCCAGAATTTCATTCCTGACCAGTGATTACTCACACCCAGTTACACAGGTGCCCATGCTGCAGGATGCAGGTAAGAGCAGAATCATCCTTTCCTGTACACATTACTTAATGATGCTTTCCTCTACCATCTCCTCATCTTCACCTCTTAAATCAGTGGCAGCCCTAATGTACTCCTGCAGATATTTTCTAACCCACCCATTCAAATTTTAAGCTTTGTCTAGTTCTGCACTCTGTGGAACTGAAATTAGGAGGAAGTTGCCTGTACAGAGGAAAGCTAACTGGGCAGTGGCAGCCTTACATTGTCCTTGTGGTTATAATTTCATGCTTTTACCAGGCTTTCTGTGTTAGTTTGGAAGTGTTAGTTAAGCTCTGTGTGTCCTAGTTCCCATAGGTAAAGTGGACCTGTTAACATTCGTCTTATTTCCTTTGACAATAAGATTTTCATGGCAATACAGATGTACACCTCTGTCCTATAAAACCTACAGCACTGGGGGCTCAGCCTTCAGCTGGGTTCTTCATCACCTGCCCTCATAATAATAACTTATTTAACTGAAACTAGAATTTAATTCTTTTGAGGGTAAATAGTTCCTTGCTTGTTCACTAAAACCCTTTCTTCATTATTTTTGCCTTTGCAAGACAGCACCAAGGACAAGCCACACAAATTCCTTGCACTCACCAGCTTTCTTTCCAAGGAGTTGTCAGGCTTTGTTTACTTTGAAGAGAGCTTCATTAAAGATCTCTTGCACCTCTGCTAGTCCCAAGCTGCTGAACCAGGGAGGGAGAAAAGGAAGGTGACACCAGAGAGATTTGTAGTCTTTTGTTGCTAAGATTTTCCTTTGCTTGACCTGAGCAAGAGATGAATTTCTTATCTCTTAGGAAAATACTCTAACTATTCCCTTTGGGTGTTGTCTGGTGGGCATCAGTGTCTCCCAACAAACCTGTTCACACTTCAGGAGCTCTAGTACTCCTGACAAATGCTCTGTGGCACTAAAAAAACCCTTGTGATAACCTAAGTGTTTAAAATCCATATAAATGGATTTTAATGTTTAAAATTCATATAAAATGTTTAAATTCATATAAATGTTTAAAATTCATATAAAAATCCAACCTTTATTATATGAGCAGCTGAACGTGCTTCTATTGATTATATTCTAATTTTCCTTAATTAAAAAAAAAAAACCCAAACCTAATCTCATATTAATTACATCTTTATGTAACTTTCTCAGATTTTTTTTCTTTGATTGTGTGAGTTTTCTCAAGCTTCATCACAAATGATAAAAAAATTCCTCTTTTTTTCCCTTATCTGGGTAAGTCCATGCATTCCTTGACTACAGAGGGATGTTGTGATCGTTCACTATAGGACACTTGTTCTTGAGTTGATCCCAAGCTGGTATTTATGGATCATTTTGTTACTGAATACCTGTTGACCTGCAGACACTGACTTTTCTGTTGCCATTCAGTTGCTTTTTACAACTGATTTTTCTAAAGGTAGAAATATTGGGAGGCTCAGTGATTATCATAGTTGTACTCTCTCTTTTGTGGAATGGATGCATTTCAGATTATTGAAAAGATTTATCAAGTCAGTTGTGCTGGATTTTTTTTTTTCTTCTTCAGATATTAAGTTAAATTGCCTGTAGCCAGTTACCTACTAGAACAGGGTGTATAGATAATTTTTATCTGTTAAAGAATTAATGTACCTTTTTTGGGGTAATTTTACAATATTCTTCAGTAGTAGACTGATTTTCAGTTTAACATACCTGAATGGCTGAGTATATTTATGTATTAAATTAGTAGATGAATGGAACCAGAGCTTTGTTGCGGTTGAAAATATTGATATGACCTTTGAGTGATTTGATAAAGGATATCCCACCCAAGGATTTGTAAGATATGGAAAGCTTTATATGGGGGAGAGGTTAGGGCATTTTCCTTTAGTCTTAAGATTCTGAGTTTTATATTGGATTCTTGGTTTCCGTGTCCCAAAGAAAAGAGTAGTCCTGTAGAAAGAACTTAAATAAGCCGTTGAAGCAGTGAACATTTCAGTTCTGAAAAATATGTAGTCTTAATAACCGTTCTCCACAAAGAATAGGCTATAAATCCACAATTTAATTAATCTTCACGTGTCATCCGAGCATGACTCTACCTGTTACACTAATCCTGAACTAGGAGGCACTGGCAGATCTCAAGCCGAGGCTACCTAATTTTGCAAATAGTAACTAAAATTACCTTCAAGCTTTTTTGTGATGAATTTAATATCTCCATCTCTTAGGACGTAATTAATCTTTGTTTTAAGCAAGCAAGGGGTTACTGCATATTAATCATAGGTGGTTTCTAGTTACTGTGAGGTTTGCACAGATTTCCAAACAACTTACTTGAAGAAGGACTGGGTCCATGATCCCTGTTAGGTATTTGAACCTTAGTTTTTCTGTGTCCTTTCATTAGAGGTGCTGGGAATGTTGGCAAACTTGGCACATCATAACTGGACATCCTTTCTGCCGTGGTGTTGTCTTGGAGAAGAACTTAAGTGTTTCTGCAGAGACTCAGGGGGGGTCTCTGTAGCCCTTGGACTTCCCCCTTGTTGGAAAAACTGACCTTGCCAAGAGTTGTGAAATGTTGTTGACTGGGGTCAGGTTTCAGCTGGAGATGCCTGAATAAAGGATTTATGTAGCCTGGGAGGAATTACAAGCTTGGAAGGAGAAGATAGGTATTAAAGGTCTCAAATGGAGTGATGGGGAGAAAAGTGTTTAAATACTGATGTAAACTTTCATTGACTCCAAGAGGAATTAATTGGCAAGGTCTTTTATGTGACTTTTGGGGTTAGATTTCCAGCTGACTCAAATTGACAAAGCTCCATTCAGCAAGATCTAGACTTGGAGTAACTGGGAGTTGGAGCCCATGTGTTTTGCAGAAGACCTAATAACTTTCTTTTTATACATAAAGTTTCTGGATCTAATAGAAGAAAAAAGTGTCTCAGTCAAAGTACTTACTGTATTAATTAATTCCAGCCTGTGTTTTTGATGCACAGTTTTACTCTATCTGAAGTCTGGACTCTAAAAACCTCTTGGGAATAAAGTTACATTAAGTTTTAATTTTCTAGATATTTTTTCCTGGTTTTAAAAGAAACAGATGACCCAACTCTTTGCTCTTTAGTTAGTCTTTAAGTAGACTAATAAATCGACCATAATCTATGAACAAACTTAAACCCATGACATCGTAGGCTGCAAGCAAGCTAAATAAACTAACTACATAAGTTGTGTATGAACTTTAAGTCATTGGGAAACAGTGACAGGAGAAACCAAATTTGCTGTATTGCAAAGTAATTTTTTTTCTTTTTTTTGCTTTCTATTTGAGCTGAAACTTTCCTGATTTTGTTGTTGGGGCAGAGGGTTGGGTTTGAGTTTGGTTTGGGGGGGGGGGATTGTTGTTGTCTTTTGGGGTTTTTTTATCATTCCTGCATAAAAATATGAATTCCTGTTCATATTTTTAAACCAGAACAACATGATTCTGTACATCTAGCTCTGGGACTGCTCTTGACTGAGTTTAGATCTCCCTGCTGTTCACTGAGAGTCACAGCTACATCTGTGGGCAGCAAGTTGCTCTGTTTAGCATGAGATTCATTAAAATCTGTGGTTAGTGAGAGCTTACATTGTGCACACAGTTATTCTAAGGGTAACTGCAAAGTCTTGGTACATGATGCCCCAAAACTGCCTAGATCACTATTTTATGTGGACTTTGTGGTCTCCTCATTTTTGCTCTCAATCTTTTTCATAAGAATTTAAAAGCAGTTTCGGCTCACCACACCCAAGAGAAAAAGCAAGTTACTCACTAAGATGTTCCCTAATTTAAAAGTACTTTCTGGAGCAATAGTTTCTACAGTAAGCAACAATCTGATTTTTTCTATCTGAGTCTGGGATGCTGTTATTT
Organism: Certhia americana; assembly: GCA_018697195.1. NCBI lineage: Eukaryota > Metazoa > Chordata > Aves > Passeriformes > Certhiidae > Certhia > Certhia americana. The sequence goes on from CM031879.1 coordinate 3,846,164, forward strand.
AGTTTACATTCTTTCTTCTGCATCTTATCTGCAGATACTGTTCAACCAGGCACAGCAGAGTGTCCAGCAACAGAAATAGGCAATTATTCTTGCCATGACAAAATAGCTCAAAAAACAATCTGATCTACTGCAAAGAAAATTTTGTTCACATTTGTGTGGTTGAATAAAGGTAAAAAGAAGAATGAGCACGGATGAAGCTGCAGGTCCATTTCCAGGAGGCATGACTCTGTCCTATTCACATGCACATGAGAAATTACCTTGGCCAGAATTATTTTTGTTGCAATTACAGATGTTTACTGGACATGGATCATGGCACAAAAGTCCTAGAGGAAGACTTCTGTTAATTTCCAGAGGGGGAAAATCCCCAATAAAACAAATCAATCAAACAAACAAACAAAAAAGCAAAAAAGCCTCAAAACATCATAGCCACTGTTCAAGAAAAATAAAGCACCTTAAAACAAAATGCCCTTTTAAGTACAGAAACCCAGCTTGAATGTATTGTACCTGTATTAATCTGACTGTACTTATTTTTGCCTTTTTTCCCATTAAAAACTCAGCAAGTTATTACAAGGTTGATTGTACATCCTGTATGAGCAATTCATGTTGTGGATTAAATTTAAATTATTATGAAAATACGATCTATAACAACAGGGGGAAAATAAGCTTTGTTGATGCACATGAACCATGTATAAACTGACCTTTGGATTTGGACAGGAAACAACATTAAGCTCCAGGTTGGGACATCATAAAACGTGACAATCTGGAGGAAAGAACAAGTTCTGCATTTATTTCTTTTCTTCCCCTCCCTGCGCCCCCCCCCCACATATTTTTTCTTGTAATACACACCAGCAGTCAGACCACACAGGAAGTTTGCACAAATCTACATGGTGAATGTGGGATGGGGAGGAAGAACGAGCTCTGCAGCAAAAGGTTGGGCATGTTTTATTTCTTCAGCAGCTGGAAGCTTAGTGTGGCACTGTGGAATAAAATCAGCTTTGCAGGGAGGAAGCTGTATAATCAGCATGTATGACGGGCCCTTAAGATGTGATGATCTGGAACAGAGCAGTTACCTATATATGGTATCTTTGTATCGCCTCAGTAGGAGCTGCCAATTTTGAATTCTTTCAGGAAGATGGCAAAAAACGTGCTTGAACCGAGGGGTTCCAGCAGGAGTTAGCAAAAGGTTTCAGACCCAGAAGGGCTCCCTTCTGAGGAGTGTTTAATTACAGAAGCAAAGAGTTGCACAGAATAGCCAGTGCTTCTCAGAAATGGTGACTTGAGGCTTCTGTTGTTTGAATTTTTTCATAGCACAAAGGAGAAACAAAAATCTTTTGAAAGATTTAAAAGCTATAACCCACATGGCAATTAGCTCACAGGATACTGTGCCAATATACATACTCTGAAGGCCAGATCCTGAGAATTGGGAAAAAACACATTTTTATGGATGATGAGAACATCTACAATCAGATAGGATTAAAATGGATGGGGAAGAATATAAGTCCTCACGTTTTGGCCAGCTACTGTCTGAGGTCAAGGAGAATCTTTCCTTATTTGGCAACATATCACTATCCATGGAGGCTTTCCGTACCTCTTAGGGATGGAAGGTCACATAAAACAAAGTCCTGTCTGATCCAATGACACAACTGCTGTTATACAAGAGCATTAAAATCCTACTCATTGAATTTTCCTTCCTACTACTGAATTCTAACAACATTTACTTTATTGATGCAATGTGTGAAAAAAAGAATGAGCAAACTTTTCAAGCTTTATGTTACTAAAGAATATACTTTTTTTTAACAGCACTATATACAGGACCTTAACCACTTTTTGGTCCAATGAGTTTCACTAGGTAATTTTGCATTGAATTGAAATAATTAGCCATCACCGTTTGAACTTCGTGTACTCTCAGATAGGTAAATTGTACACTTTAGCAGGTCAGCATGTATTCTGACATTGTTATGGGAAAGATTTCCATAAAGAAAATGTAGACTTCGCTCCCTTCCCTTCCCATGATAAAAATCTCCGTACACAATAGCTGCACTGCCACATGTCGTGGGGACATTGTGTAAATTACAGAGTTACAAATTTGTCAGCCTAACCAAATGTCTGAAGGAATAATGTCATATTAGTCATATTTCAGCTGTAAGCCTGGTCTGTTTTAACCTTGATTTGTGTGGCAGCTAGCCATACCAACAGCTTGTGCATGGCTGATTATAAACAACTTTATTTTAATGTAACAAGATTCTCATTTAATTCCTGAGAGCTTGATGCGATGGTGATCAAAACTAAATGCAGACCTCTCTCTGAGGGAAAGGATTAGATCAGGCTGACCAGAAAATACAAGGTCCAGAAGAATTCAAGATCACAATCTTTTGTCTGTTGTAATTCAAATTTTCTGAAGTTGGAGAGTGCACATAAAATATTGTGAATTATATCCACAGATATAGTTTGGGTTTAATTTAATTTGGATATAGTTTTGAATATAGTTTTTGTTTTAATTTAATTCCATTTTTGTGTGGAAGGACCTGTATGTTCAACCAAGGTTTATTCATTTAATATTGCAAATTATTTTTCTCCACATTATTTTTACACATTAAGAAAGAAAAATTTACTCTACAAGAGCTGGAGTCCTTAAAATCTGCTTTCTTTTCTGGGGATAGTGTGTATATCTTGGTTGGATTGTTTCATGTTGAATCAGATGCAGATTCATACTTGGTTAAGCAGGTGGGTCCTGCTCTGGGATTTTTTGCTGTTCCTGGAAGTTTCAGTGTAAGTGTTGTTTAGTGGAGTTTTCTTTTTCTTTTCATTATTATTATTTTCTTTATCATTTTGATTATTTCATTTGCTTTGGCATGGATTTTGTTTTGGGATTTTTTTCTGGGGAAGGAGGGTCTGCTTTGGGGGTTTTTTGGAGGACAGTGCAGCAGGGATAGGTTGTTTATGCTATAGAGGATTAAAAGTGTCCTTGTTGAAGCAGTGTGCCTGAGAGGTTTTTTGTCTTTACCTGACTGCCTATTTTCAGGAGGCTTAAAACAATTTAGTACTTTTGAGATTACCTCCTCCTTGCCAAACATCTCAGAAACTGAACAAGAAGTTCAAAAAAGGTAGGAGGGATTAAGCTGACATTCATATGTGACTGCATTTTCACATCTGATTCCTGAATAGGATGGAAAGGGACTACAGTGTTCACTTTATTTTGAAATCAACAATAGTCAACCTAAGTCTATAAATGTCAAATTTGAGGGCGCAAATCAAAACCTGAGTTGAACTTTTGAGTGGTTCTTAAGCTTGTGGTGAACTGAATAAAATTACAGGAAAGATTCTTAACTCAATTTTCTCTTAAACTTGTGCTGCTTAGTAGCTTTTCCTTCTTTGCAAATAGCTGATTTTGAGCACTCCCCCTTTCCCCCCTGTGGAAAAAGTACAACTTTTAACTTCAAACAGAATCAAAACATTTTACATAAACATGACTAGTAAAGTTTAGAAAAAATTGGGGTTTGCTACTTTTTTCTTCCCCTCAAGTTTTCATTCATTATTACGATTTTTATTTGTTTGGGAGAGAAACAATAAAAATTGTGAACTTTATTTTTCTGTGCAGTGTTGTCAGTAGGATGTTGTGTGGGAAACAGCAGTAATAGCCTAAGGTCCTACATTATGTGTTTGATACTTGTGTCAAAAAGCAACATAGTGTTGCCCATTATCCTGGTGTTGGGAAGTCTTTAGGAGCACAGATAATGAATCCAGTGCTGTCAGTTTTCATCGTTAAAAATTTCCTTGGCTCCGAGGAAAATGATCATGTGAATGGGGATTTCTGGTCTGTAAATACACAGGGAAAAGGCACAGATGATCGTGTGCACACAAAGACACTAAAGGTCAGTAACCTTTTTTTTTCCAGTAAGAAAGTAAAAATGCAGAAATTTGATAATATGCTCTTTTAAAATGTGTATAAAAATCATATCGTGTGACTTTCTTTACCTTAACCTTATTGCACAATCTTAGAACTTCCATTGAGGTCTTCATTTGTTTTGTGGTTATCAGTCCATGGGTTTTTGAAAAAGGAACCACACAAAGATTTCTGACTTCACAATGATACAGAAGCTACTCTTCTAAAATCTGCATCAACTTCTGACCAAACTTTCACTTCTGCTTCAACTGTGATGTTTTTCCCTCACTCTGGCCTATGAGTAATATAAATGTTTCCTGATTCCGAACGGGAAGCATCAGTCCCATTTTTGGGCCAAATGTTCATGGTCCTTTCAAATGTGTTCTATAGAAACCAAATAAAACTCCTGCCCAACACCCACAGAAGAAATCCGCTTGCAAAGGTTACTGACAGTGTGCTCCATGGAAAGATTTTATATCATTTAAAATAGTTTAACTCTAGTTCTTTTTTATTCTCATGCTCATGGCTTGCTGCTTTAAAGACCTGTTATTTTTAAGACTCCATACCAGTTTTAATCAATTTTAGCTGCATGTACCCAGATTATGTATGAAGACAATATATTTATGCTTTTATTTGTAAAAGAAAGCTCTGTGCCAAACCAAGGTCTTAATAATCAGGCAGAGCTGGGTGGGGATTTCTTTTTTTTTGTTTAGCTGTGTTTGTCCTGGAGATTGTTAGGCTGAAGTATTTGTTTAAAAGAAACAAAATGAAAATGAGGGTCTATAGCCAAGTTTTCAAATGATCCTCTTGTTCACTGGCAGTCGCTGAGACAGGAAAAGTGATGGCTAGTGGTTTAAAAATCCTTCATGCTCTCATTTTTTGGCATTTGAGCTCCTAAGAGAGTCTGGTCTTTTTCCTGCATCCTGAGATTAGCTGAAGCACTGGTTTTGTGAGGGGTTTTTTATTATCTACTCAGTCCAAAATTACAGCATTGGTTGGGAAGTTTTTAAGGCTTTTAGCTCAGGCATCTCCTTCAAGATGTTGGCCACCTTTAACCATTCTTGACTTCAAAGAGTGTTGATGATTGAGTTTCACACAGGCATATCATACCAGAAACAGCCCTCAGTCTGGGGAGGTACACTTTCATTAGGTTGTGAACCTCTCCTGACATTTCTTCTCCATGAGTCTCAATTGTTTCTAATCCTGTGTTTAACTTTCCTGCGAACTTTGGTTTGGCAGAGGAATGTATTTGCTTGTTTGGGGCAGGCTGTGTTTTACTGCTTTGCCTGAATTTCGTAGTGTTCTCCAAAATCACAGTGACTTACTTAGGAATCTTGCCAGTGTTTTAGACTTCAAATAGTGATAGTAAGATTTGTGTGCTCATTTGAGGCTTACATAAAGCTAAAGCTAATATTTGTGGGCATGATTAAATGTGTTTGGTATTTTGGAGGGGAGGGATGTATCTAGCTTATGACTTATGCTTCTGCCTTGTGGGGATTCTTATGAAATGTAGGAGCAGCTCAACAGGTTATCTAGCAGAGGGAGAGTTAATGCATAGTGCTGATACTCATAAATCAGGAGATTAATGTCTGCCTTACACCTCTTAATAAAAACAGCAGAGAACAATCTTATCAACATACATGTAAACTGTAAACAAGTGCTGTAGTCAAATACAAACAGATTTTTATCATTATCCTGCTCCAAACCATGTGACTTTGCAGTGAAGCACTTGCAGGAGATGAGTTAATACATGTTTGACAACAGTTGCAGCGAAAAAAAAAAAAAAAAAAAAAAAAAAACGTTAATGCTAACATGAGCAACATAATTGGGATTTGTGGGGGAGTGAATGTCCAGATTTGAACTTTTGAACTGCCAAGCATTAAAGCCTGTTGCTTCCTCTCAGCAACTGCTACAGACTGCTTCTAATTTTTTGTGAACACCCAGATTTAAGGAAAAAATGGACTGTGATAAATCTTCCAATTAATAGAGATAACACTGATGCATCAATTAGCAAGCTGATCACTTCTTGTCCTTCTGCACATGAACCGTTTTCACAGAATCAGAGAATGGTTTGGGTTGGAAGGGACCTTAAAACTTGTCCAGTTCCATCCCCCTGCCATGAGTAGGGTCACCTTCCACTGGACCAGGTTACTCAAAGATCTACTGAAATATGAGGCATTTGTGGCCTTCAGAGAGGTAGCTGAAAAGATGTATTTCTGGAAAGAAATTATCTCAGAGAAAAGGAGGAGGAAAAGAAGGCTTAGAAAGAAGATGAGAGAAAAGATCTGGGAGTTGAAACAAGTCATGGAGGACATCTGGAAGAAGATAAGCAGAGATAAATGTTGGAGAGTGCCTGGAGACCTCAGCTGGTGATGCCCAAGATGGGTAACTGTGAGCAGAAGCACAGGATGGGCCAGCACAACCTCTGACCCACACCAGGGTGTGGAGACCTTGTGAATGTAGCCTGAGTGTAGAATGTGAGCTGTAAAGGAAGGTAAAACTGAATTTCCTTCCTTTTTAAATAACGCCTTGCCTGTCTGCAAACGGTCTGCTGAAACATGAGCAGATATCCAAGCCCATATATTTATATTTACTTTTATAATGTCGCTCCTTATGTGGGGGTATGCAGCAATTGCCAAAACACAAATGAATTCTGGTTCCTAGATTTAAACGTGTCATGGATAGACATGCATGCACATGATGTAAATGCTCAGAGATGATGTGGGATTACAGTAGTTCCATAAATGCTGTTTACAGTAGGCTGTGGGATTGTAAACAGCAATATAATCATATGTATTTTCTAGAGGAGATGGCTCCTTTCAATGCTAGTCCACTTCTAAAAAGCACACATAAGCTCGAAACACTTGGAATTAAATGGTACTCTGAAAAGAGTAGGTAGGATTCATTACACACATTCCCATTTAGGTCTTAGAACAGAAATTATTTTCTATGGTATTAAATAACATTTTGCTTTGAACTCTCAAACTTCACTCTAATCACCTGCCAGCTTTCTTGGGTACAAACTAAACCCCCCTCTTTTTCCTCAAATAATCCATCAAGGGTTGTTAGCTGGGGGAAGAGAGCCCTCAGAGAAGAGAGTAAGTCAGTGACATAATTGGTTTCCTCTCAAAAATGTGTATGAATGAAGATACTTGCAGCTGTTAGTGAGTACAGAGATAAACTTTCCATGCTTTAAGTCTTTTGATAAGTATTTGTGTATGTATGTTGCAGCTAACCCATTTTAAGGGAAAAAAACCCAAGAAACTGGTTAGCTCTACTTCCTCAAAAATGAACTCATAGTAAAGGAAATCATAAACTTTTTTCAAATCGCTTAACTTTGCACATGAAAACATGGAAAAGTAGGTGTAAAACTCTGGTCTGTATCTTGAAGCTGGAATAAAGGATGATGGCTGCAAGGAAGTTTCTACATAAAGGTAATAAATCATTTTCCACCTGATTTTCTCAGGGTTTTGAGACTCCTCCTAGCATAGATCCTTCTATAGAACCTCCAGGAGGTTCTCCCTATTGCCTTCATCACTGATCATTTGGGAAGTTAGAGTGGAAGTCGCTCTTCTCCTTGCCCCATCTTCTTACCATCCTTAGTCCATTTTCCTCTCCAAATATTAATTGAAATTATTGTTAAATCAAAAATCTGAGCGGAATGCACATGACAGATCCCTAGTATGATCCTTTAGGGCAGGTTGGTCACATAGTAGCTGTATTAGCACAATAAGCAGGGGAAAACAACCTTGTAAAAACAGTTTAGGCACTGAGCAGAACCATTTAGTCTCCAGTCATTCATGTGGAGCTCTCAAGCTAAAATATAAAAGAGAAAGTCACAGACTGTTACAGCTTCAGATCATCAAATCTCAGTGGTAACTGAGACACTGAACTTCCGAAGCAAAACTGCCATTAAAAGCAGACCAGCATCAGCTCTGAGCACACTAAACTAAGTTAGACTTTAAAGCACATAAATACATTTGTCTAACAACAAAAACCTTTTAAATTAGGTCAAGTGAAACTACTCTCTAACTGCAATTGTGGCTCCACCACAATATTATTTCAGGTTGTTTTTTCTTTATGAGAGTCTCTGTATTAGAGATTTTTATTCATGTAATCATTGGCCAAATGCCTGACTGCAATTTCTTTCTGTCAAATGAAGACATGAACACAAGAAGAGTTTCATTTACATGGGTTTTGGGGTTTTTTTTGTCTGTGTGTATGTGATTTACAGTGATTTTTAGAGAGGCTCCTGAGCAGGTAGTGGCCCCATTAAGTTCAGCGTAATTTTCAAAATCTACCATAAACTCTGGCAAATATTTAAGCAGCTGGTGAAGGCTCAGTTTTTCACTTCTTAAAAAAGAGATATAGATAGATAGATAGATAGATAGATAGATAGATAGATAGATAGATA
>CM031879.1:3860591-3873551 GCA_018697195.1 Certhia americana
AAAAAAAAAAAAAAAAAAAAAAAAAAAAAAAAAAACAACCAAACAAACAAAAAGACTAGTATGACATATTTTGGGGAAAACTTTACAGACAGTCATGATTTTTCAAGTTTGCCTAAATGGGCAGAATGGGTGAATCCATAGTGATGACCTCTGTCTAAATGGCACTGCTGCTGTGTTGTCCACGGTTAAACATAAGAACTGTGGGAAGCTACTGTCCTACAAATAATAAAAATTAGTAAATAGCAGGGAAAATACACAGAACACTCTCTAGGATCCAATCTCCAGCTGTAGCAGAGCTGTCTGTCACCCACTGCAGGTAATACCAGAAAAGGATGTCTTGAGGGAATTGTTACCCATTTTTGGGCATTTTTCTATAGACATGGGTATGAAAGCAAATAGGCTTCATAAGGTCTAGCTGCTTTTGGCTCCTCACTTCTTTTTTGGTGCCAGATGACCTCTACCCATGACAGCCAGTGTCAGTCTCATCAGGCATGTGAATGCAGCCCACGTCAGCAGTTGCATTGCATATATGTTTTTTCCATTTATTTGCTTGGGACACATTTCCATTTCCATTTCCATTTGCTTGGGACACAGCAAAAGACTCCTCAAGCCCCTGCTGTAATGCAGCATGTCAACTTGGCAGCCTTGTTTATACCAGCTCTTGGCCCCTTCCCTTTCCTCCCCTGTCCAAATCCTCTGGCTTGGCACGTGTGTCAGTAAGTGTGATGGGCTGTAAAGAGGCATGTGGCCCCGAAGTGACGTGGCTGTCACACAGGATGGGCTCCCCGCTGTCACGATGGCCCCTCCACGGCACCGCGCCAGCTGCGCGCACACGGCCCATGCAGAACCCGCTCTCTGACAGGGAGGGAACATTCCTGAATTTGGGCAAAGGTTTGTCTTCTGACCCTGGTGCTGTGGTGCTACCACTCAGTGGTTTCTTTGCTTTCCCTCTTCCCTGTGTGGGTGCAGTGCCGCTCACCCCGCTCGTGTTTTGGAGAAGTTTGGGAGCGAGCCCAACTGAGGTGACTTGATTCCAGTTGTCAGTGTAAAAATCTGCAGGCGAGAAGACACTGCTTCTTTATTGGTTGCTGCCAGGAAATCATCCTGGTAGAGCAGATCCTGAAAGTAATTTAATGAGACTGTTGCATTTCAGGATGCTCGGAAGTTCCTTACTGAGGGCAAGTCTTAGTTATAGAGGAACTTCACAAACTGCTGGGTGGCTTAACTGCAACAAGTACTGTATGTTGTGCTGGCCTTCTCAGCAGGTGAAAAAGCAGTACCAGTGCTAAATTCTGGTGGAAGAGATTATCAGATCTATGAAAAGATGATTTGGTCAGCAGGAGCTATGAAACATTTGGTTTCAAACTACTAATAGTCCAACTAATTTTGAAAAATAGTTACAGTGTTGGTATTTTGGTGTTGAAGGAGACCAGCAGCAGAAGGTGTTTTAATTCAACCGTCTTTCTTTGCACAAGCCAAACTAGCTGGAGAGGTTTAGACATTAGAGGTTTCAAAAGCCAATGGATCTGAGATAATTTCCCAGAGGCTGGAACGTGAGAACTCAGGCTGGATCAAATGGCCTTGTGAAAAACATGATGTCTCATAGAATCATATTTTGTTTGGGTTGGAAGTTCCCCTAAAAATCATCTATTTCTAATTCCCCTGCCATCCAATCCCCTTCCTGGTGGAAGGAATGCCACCCACTAGACCAGGTTGCTCAGGACCACTTCCAACCTGTCCTTGAAAACTCCCAGAAATGGGGTCTGTCTCATTCCTGTCCCATAGATTGATACTTCACAAAAAAAAGTTTCCCTGCCTAAGAGAGACCAAGGATGATTTTCTCCAGAGACCAAGGATGATTTTCTCCAAAAGTCAGAGCTCTTAGCTACATTTCTCTGCTGCCTGTATCAATGGTGGACTCCATCAGTAATTTCCAGCTGTAAAGCTGTCAGTCTTCCACTAGTTCAAATTCAACTTTAAAATAAAGCCAGGGCTTCTCCATGGCTATGCAGGCTATTTCTGATGGCTTTGAGAATGGCTGAGAAGTAGGCAGGTGTCTGTGCTGGTTTTAAGTGGTTGGGACAAAGCTTGAGTGATATGGAAGTAGAAAACAAAGAGGGGTCACAACCAGATCGCATTTTACTGGACTTGCATACCCTCTTTCAGAAGTTACCCTCCCTTCAACAAACACAATTCTTTCTGACTTCCATGAAGTTATAAGTGATTAAGGGTAGGGAACCAGAAATCCCAGAGTGTGAGAGCTCAAAGCGTTCAGATCAAACAGGGCATGGTGACAAAAATGTAGGCGAAGGACATGGAGCAAAATTCCAACTGTAATTGCAGTTCTGCTGTATCAAGCAGTTATTCAGACAATGAACAATTGAAAAGCTATTCACATCACTTCACATTTACTTAGCCTTGTGGCTAACATGTCATTTGGGTTATTGTCAGATGGCAACCAAAAGCAGTGAATAGTCTGTGCTACTTTGGAAAGAATTTAAAAATCTGAGTAAATCAATAACTCTTTCTTGGATGCCTCTTATTGCCTTAAGTTAGACAAGGAAGTACTAGGTGAATTCAACTTGTTCTCTGTAAGGGCCTGTTCTGTATCAAATGTGAAAAGCCAGAGAAAAATAACTCAAAAGGATGTATCTAATTTTTGTACAGTGAAAGCCAAGTAAAGCAGACTGAAGTGTGACAAACAGGTACAAGGAGACATCTCTAGACAGGAGTCTGTGTTTGCTTTCTTTGGAGATTTCTCCCCAACATGAACACAGGTCTCTTATGTCTGACTTTGGATGAAACTAAAAGAAAACTGGAAGAAAGGTACCCTTTGCAGTACCTAACTGAAGCCTGAACAAAACCTAAATCAAACTTCTTTAATCTAAAGCAAGCATCTGGTTCAGGTACTGACTTTGAACTTGTCTGCTGTTCTTCTTCTTCTGTAGAAGTTATTAGCCTTTCTCCAGGTCTGACCTGGGGCTTCCAAAATCTGAGAGGTTTTCTCATTCTTTAGATTGCTGGCAGCAATGGCTCTTAAGTCTAATAAATAAATAAATAAATAAATAAATAAATAAACTAACTCACAACAACTAAAACACTCTGTCTAAAATCTCTATACCCACTGAGAAGTTATATAGCCATGTGAAACAATACAGGTGAAATCAAGTGCACAGGTAAGACCTTCTTTAGCCACCGAGACTGCAAAGTTATCAGAATAAAACTAAAATTAGTATTAATCACTGGCAATGGTGATGCTTGGCTTTAGCATTTTACTTGATGCAGAACAAGCACAGATAAATAAAAGAAACCTATTCATAACAGAGGGCTCTCCCAAATGCCCTAGTCAAGAAGAAATCCAGCCTGTTTGTCCAAATTTTTGTCATGCAGCATACTTTCTGACTTTATTTTGTTTTTTGATTCTTAGTGAAAATATGGCAATGCCATCCAACTGCTTTTTGTGTAACTGCCCAGGAGTCCTGTATGTGTTAATGTGTGGCCTGACACAGTGTCTAAAGTGAGAGAGAGTGGATGTCTCAAACCTTTCTTTTAGAATTTCCAGCTTTCATTACTCCTCCAGAACAAATATCAGAAGCAATAACCAAATAGGTTTGGATTATTTGATTGCCTTTAAATGGTATTCAGCTCCTTTCGCTGCAAGGACCAGAGTTTAATTGCTCATCTGACTGATAAAGAGACAAAGCTACATGGCTAATCAATAGATCAAACTAGGTCAAGGCACAGGACTTGGAATCCATATCAATCAGGGTTGCCATGCCAAGCTGGCAATAGGCATCTTGTGTGACCCTGAAGAAATTATTTAGTATCTTGGGGGCCTCTGTTCAGTATTAGATAATCAGGATGATAATAATGAAGTATTATGAAGACATAACTCAGTAGCACTTGGATGAGGTTATAAAATGCTTTCCTGATGTGCTCTAAACTTCATGGGCAGAGTAGATTTAGTCACAATCCAATTTATCCTCCAAAATATGAATGAGTCCAGTTCTCCTTGTACTTTAAGAACAGAACAGGTGTAGGGGTGTGTTATGCTTTGGGCTGTTTCCATGATTGGTTATGCCAGTTCCAATGGCAAGGTAGGAGCTCAAGGCTTTGGACATGAGAGATGCTGTCCTTGGATTGGATGGAGCAGTGTCTCACTCCAGCTACATTACTTTGTGCAAACAACTAACACGATTATGGTTTTATATTAAAAACAGTAATTCACAGTCACAAAAAAAAATCACTCCCTGAAGACAGCTTAATACAAAGAGGCTGATTTGGTCGTCGTGTGTTCTGCCAAACCGTTTTTTAAAATTAGATCTTTACTTTGTAATTTTCTTCTTTTTTTGCTCAAGGGTACTTCAGAAAAATAATAGAGAGATATATAAACGGAGTGTCTCCATCAATAAATTCTCATGTAAACTGCTAGGCTCAGAAAACCCAGACAGACTTGTCTGCCAGTGTGCTGGGCTCTGTACAAAAGCACCTAAATTCAGAGCATATTACAATTTAATTAAAATAAACTGCAATGAGTATAAGGAAATCATTGAAAAGCAAAAGGCAAAAGTCCTTGGAGATTATTCATATTTGTCACTTAGAAGCAATTTCAGCACAAGTAGGGGGTTTCATGTCTTTAAAATAAGATAATATATGTAGGTTATGAAGCTGCTAACATCTTCCTATTAAGAAGTGATAGGTTCTATATCAGAAGATGTGTTTCAGGAGGGATTTTTTGTAGCTGGAACGAGTTTCCTGGGAATGTGAGCTGGGTTTATGAAGGAGTCCAGTTAGCCTGTTCCCTTCCTGGAGAACTAATTTGAGCCAGATATTCAGTTTTGAAGAAGCAAGATAATATATACCTATACCTGAAGCACATGAGTGAGTGATGAACACAACTTCTGACAGAGTGGAGGACACTACATGGTGCTTTAAGTCATTAAGGAACACAGGAATCTTAATATTAAATAATATTTATTTTCATTTCCTCAGCTGAAGCACTCACAGTTCAGTTGTAAAAATCCATTAATTCATAATATTGTTGTTTGTGTTTTTCAGGATAAGTGTGTTTTTAGTACAAAATCTTGCTCATGGCAGGAGAAGATTTTAAAAAGGAGAGTATGTTCATGCAGTATTCATTAATGGTGAATCACTTTTCTTACTTTTTACCTACAGCTTGTTTTCTCTTTAGGGAGGAATTCTAAGCTATTTATGTTTAAGAAAGAAAATTAAATTCCCTGTTGGCTTGGGACTGGGGAGAGTGGGTTCTTGATGGAGTTTTTTTGTTGTTTTGTTTGGTTTTGGTTTTCTGGGTTTTGGTTTGGTTTTGGGTTGTTTGTTTTTTTTTTTTTTTTTTTAACTTTTTAGATCTGCTTTCATTAACGCAAATTCTTTCAAAAAGCAAAATCAGAGTATTCAAGTGTCTTGCAGAGACAGACATCAGCAGGCTTGCAGCCTGTGTTTAACAGGGCTGTCCTGTGTGGCTGCATTTATAACATCCAGCATCCACCAACAGGCCAAAGGGCAAATAGTTTAAAATGTGTTGCAATTTGAGAGGCTGCTTCTTTTTTGTCCTCTCTCAAAAATAGAGTTGTAGCAGTCAGTCCAAACCAATCTTGATACAAGTGCTGTTTTATCCTTTTCTCTGTCTTGGACCCAATGGAAAGGTTTGTTTTCAGTCCTGTGATGAGTCTTAGAAACTCCTAGCAGCAAGTCTGTACTAGAAAAGCATATTACCACATTTATCTATGCAAAAGAGAAGCTGAAGTGGAATCTAAGTCATCCAGGCAATCTCAAGCCCTGAAACCTAATTTTAGTCTTTCAGGGAGTGGAGAGGGATGCACAGATCTACTTACTCCAACATTAGACAAGCCAAAAAAGGCACATGTCATTTGAGACTTGAGCCTGTGGAAACAATTTGGAATTAAAATGTAGAAAACATTTAATCATCATCTTTCCATCATCTTTCCAGATCTTCACTGAAGAAGAAAAGTAAAGTCAGATAAATCCAATTTGCCTGAGATTTTTCATGCACGCAGCTCCTGCTGTGAAGTAGAAAAATATTTCCTCTGCATTTGGAGAAGCCATGATAGCCTGCCAATGGCTAGTTTAACACCTGTAAGCCCACCCGGCTCTTAACCAAGTCCTGTGAATCCAGGCAGATAAAACAATCTTATTGCAGAGAGAGTAAGTTCAATTCTCATGGCTGTGATAGCCTTTTATCTTCCACACTCAATCCATTACTGTATTTTCAGCACTTATTTCCAGTATCATACCCAAATAGTTTAAATTGAGAATTAAGATGTGTCTCACTATAGAGGCCTGAGAAGTAGGAATATCCTATTAATTAAACACATTTTTATCAATGTAGAGTGGGTTTTTTTAAATACCTCTGCTTATGTACTAATAAAAAGGTATGATGATCCCTAATTTTAATTAATATTTTCCCTAATTGTTGCATGATTTTTTCCAAATAAAACCCTTCAAGTTCCTTAGATACTTTAAGTCTTAGAAAAGGCAAAAGGGCAGAAGACTATGTTTTACACTGAAGCATTCACCACATCTCTTAGCTTTGCCTGTCTTTGTGATTAGGTGCATAGCACATCATGTAAAACTTCTTCCATTTTCCCTTTCCAGAACTGCAAAATCTGTATTTATAACTCTCTGGCTTGCTCTGAAGAGAGCAAGGAGTGTTAAACCAGGGAGTGGTGCTTCACACTGGAACAGCTGCAGTTGGGCAAAGTGGCAATCCATTGGTGGTGGGAGCTTTTATACTGATGGGAGGGGAAGGTTTATATGATCCTAGGGGATATTTTCTACAGGAAAGGGAAAGGTGTACTATTCATAGCCCTTCAAATACTTCTTCCAATCCTGAAAAAAAACCCCAAACATCTTGTATGTCATTAATATATCCTAAAAAAATAAAGCACATCCGAATTTAGGTATGTAAATATGTGCTGCAAAAAAAGGTGATGCTTCCCCTCTGGTCAGCCAGAGTAGGGAATCAACCCACCCTGGAAACTCCTGAAAAAATTCCTTAGATAGTTTTTTGCCAGGAAAAAATTTTCTCTGAAAAGCAAATAAACTTTCCAAGAAATGTAAAATGGAAAAGCACAAGCTTTCTGCATCGCTTCGGCTAGCAGTGGGAAAATGTTATTATCTGGAAGTGAAAAAATTGAACTTTGGGAACTTTGTTTAACAATCATTTCTCTTCCTGATTGAAATAAATGAGCCCAAGGATTTAGCCCTATGTTCACTCTTCAGAGAAAGGGCTTTTACATTGATTTCTCTCAATAAGCATAATTTTTTATTTTGATGTGCAATTAGGGCAAATTCAGCTTTTTTTCTCCCAGCTCCTACTTTCATACAATGCCCCTTAATTAAATGCACTGTACAGAGATGGCAGGTGACTTGACATGCAGGGTTGGGTTTCTGCTGTGATCAGAATGAGAGCCACAGGTCATGTCTGCCAGTGACACTTTTAGGAATATAAAGCTGCAAAATTGAAGGTAAAAAAGCCAAAGCTGATAATGGCTCACTACAGAGTGAGCTGGTGGAAGCCAAGCATGGGGGAGCTCTGAGCTGGGGTGTAGAGAGTTGTGGTCACACGCAGCAAGGGATACATCTGATTAACAGAATCCAAATCTGAAACCCTAATTTGTTTGCAACTTGCTGTTCAACAGCAACTCTCAGTAAGTGAAAGGAGACCCTACTTGTCAGCCAGAGCTGTGCTGGCTGTGTTTAATGTGATCCCACTCTCTGCCCTGAATCCTGGGCAGAAAGCCAGAGGGGACCTTCAGCTCCTCCTGTGGCTTTGGGCACTTGCAGTTTCCATCGCCCTGATAATTCCTGCATCCTGTACCAGTGTGTTAATTCTCCAAGAACTCTGTAAATCCCTGTGTGGCCTGTTCCAGCTGGCTGCTGTGGAGCATGTGGATTTGCATGCAGACATGTGGACACCAACCTACCTAAGCAAAGCTACAGCACAGCATGACTTGAAATTTCTTGTGTGAAAAGTGTCCCAAAGTATCTTCCAATGGTAAATACTTGTCTAGAGGAAAGTAGGTGTGCTAGAGTGTGGAAGACACAGGAAAATAACTGGGCTTTTTCCTACTGTTCTCTAATGAAGGTGGCAACTTCAGGAAGCAAGAGTATCCAAGGAGATTGGTCCATGTGGCTAAAAGTCTATTTAAAGTGGCATTGCTGCCAAATTCTTTCAGACTCTTAAATTCCTGACCTGGTCAGGATTTCAGTTTCTTGCTACTCATATTCCAATTCTTCTTGACACTTAAAACTGAGAATGTTCTCAGAAGCTTGAAAAGGGGAAACAGAAGTAACCTGAGCCCCTGAAAATGGGCTTTAAGGATGAAACAGGGCAACCTTCAAATTCTGAGATCAGATGGTATTCCGGCAATATCCTGTTTTCAGACGCTACATGTTCTTCTGACTGCATGACAAGGATAACAATGACACAGGGACTTGAGGAGCCTTGGAGAAAAACACTGTGAGAAATACTTTTGGGTTTGCAGGGTATTTTTTTACTCTTTTCTCATCTATCCTGGCTGCCTCAGTTCATATTTTCTTAGTTCAAAACTGTATAGTAGCTGTCTAAAAACTGCTGTAAAGTGCAGTTACCTGTTATTGCCCTGTAAATAATTGAATAACCTCTTCCAGGCAACATGGTCAAGATGCAGATTTAATTTACTTACAGGCCAATAGTAAAGGTGGTTGAATCCACTTGGTTCACCGTCTGTGTCTGGAGGTGTTGTGTACAGGTACATAAATAGTTTACTGAACCTGTCAAATTCTCTGGCAGGAATGAGCATGCCCTCTGGTCTGCTACGTGCGCTTATGTGAAACACTTCCCCTCCAGTTCTCGAGCAGTAGAGAGTAATATATTTTCCAGTATTTTTGTGGAAATAAGTAAAAGATAATGAATCATATAGTAGCACGAATGGGCACAGAGTCTGGCTTTCTGGGGTTGTTTGGTGATTTATTGATTGGGTTTTTTTCAGGTGGATGATTATTTTTATTTCTCTGCTCCTCCAAAATTTTATAAACTAATTATGAAAATTATGTGTAATTGTCTCAGCCCAAATATGGACAGTAGTAGACAATAGGAATGAAATATTCCCTAATAGGGAATTCAGGTTGTGAAATGAAGTGCAGAAAAATCAAAAAGCAAACTAGACACTACAAAAATCCTCCCATCACCAGGGTATGGGTTTGTCCCATCCTTATTGAGGAGGTTACCTAAAAAATGCTTTTTGTCGAATTAGTGCCATGAACAGGAATGTGCCTCAGAAAAGAGAGTAACTTGTATTTTGCTTAGAGCTGAAATCCAAAGTCCCTGACATCCCTTGACTGGATACCTGAATGTTTCAAAATGTTTCACGTCTGATTTTCAAAGTTTTTATATTGCTTAAAGAAAAAGAAAATGCTTTTGATTCTGATCTCTACTAGTTACAAAAGTATTTAATTGATATAATTTTCACTTTAGGCTAGTGTGTATTTAATTATTTGGTCTCTATTTCGTTAAAGAAAAAAAAGACAAAGAAAAATAATTTAAGAGTGAGATCTATTGGAGGATAGAGAGAAGAGAAACCTTCAGTTTATGAAAACAGACTGAAATGAGTTATTGTCATCTTCAGATGTTCCATCATCTAAATTGCTTTTCCAGACTAATTAATAAAACCTGGATGCTACTATTTCTCCATTAATGCTATCCCTTTGGAAAAAAAACATGTTAGCAGCACAATTTTTCCAATTCTTGCCATTAAAAAAAAAAGCTAAGATAACAGAAAAAAGGACACTCCATTCAGCTATCATTCCCCAAGATATGAATGCTTTAAGGCCTGGTCACATGTAATCAGTAGAATTCCTCTTTATTTTGGTAAGATGGTGGGTGCCTAACACACTCACACGTGCTGGCCATGTCCTGGCAGTGTTCCAGCAAGGATAATGATTTCCCTATCTCAGTTCCCTCACCGTTTGGATTAGATTTTTTTGTTGCTGTGGTAAACTCTTTCTGTATGGCATAGCTGTGTGCTGTTTCACAGCTGTTCCTGTCCTCTGCAGGGATGGATGCTTTAAGCTGGGCTGTTTGCAGGAGTGCTTTAAGTGTTTTTTTTAATGAAAAGCATAGAGGTGGTGAGCTGTTGATATTTTCATAGTGATGATATTTCAAAAATGATGATATTTTCTTAGAAATTTTTTCTCTTTGAAGATCGGTGAAGATGTCCATAGCCTTTCAACAGATTGTCTGTCCCATTTGTGCTTGCCCTCCACCCAAGGACAGTGCCTTGCTGGAAAGTGACAGCATGGCCACTGTCCCCAGTGTGTCAGCCTTCACTTGTGTTTTCCATAATCCTGATCAATAAAGATATAATAATCCCAGACACCACAAAGTGAAGCCAGAGCTGGTATTACAGAAGGGATGTACCCAGTAGCAGTCTCAGTGCCCAGTGACTTCACCACTGCACAGCCTGGGAATTTCAGACATTGTTACCAACTTCCAAGGCAGCAATCCCAGGTTTGAAGTCTTGTTGGTTTTGAAAATAACCTTCTTATCATAGAATCATGGAACAGTTTGGGTTGGAAAGCATCTTAAAGGTCAGCTAGCTCCAACAACCCCTGCCATAAAGGCATGTTCCACTAGACCAGGTTGCTGAAAGCTCATCTTCCCTGGTTTCAGACGCTTGCAGGGTTGGGGCACCCATGCTTCTCTGGGCAACCTGTGCCAGGCCCTCACCATCCTCACAGTACAAACAGATATAAGTAAAGGCATCATATGTGTTCATAATAATGTGCAACTAATATTTATAGAAGTGCCCAGCACTACTTAATAATTTGTCACTTGCATTGCAAGCTTATGTAAAATCTATGGCTGCTGTAGGGCAAAGGTATGAAACTTTCATGAGTAATATAAAATATACAAAATGTTGTTGTTAATATTTAATACAATTTGCAGCAGTCAATGAGCACAATCAATGTTTATTAATTAAGTTGTTCAGTTGCAATAGCAATTTCTTTTTCCTTTTTTGGGTTTTTTTTGGTGTATGTGTATCTTCAGGGAGAATTTAGCAAGCTTTCTTGACCCTTTCCAAAAAAAAAAAAAAACAAAACAAAAATTGGCATGTTTAACAATAATGTTGCCAATGTCTTACATTACTCATTTGCTTTTGCTTCAGCAAGTAAACACAACTCTTAGCGACACCTTCTATTTAAACTACACCACGGGATAAGAGAGCTGGGTTTTGGCCAGGGTGTTTAATAAGATGTGTTGCAATTTGGGCTGTTTCTAGCAGCCATATTGACGCATTGCAGATAACCCAGCATTTGAGGGGTGGTTTTCTTTGTTTTTACCCTACAATGTTTATGGGACTTGCAGACAGACAGCACCGTGCAGGCTAGAAGTGGAATTTATTCACCTGGGACATGTTAGATCAGGTCTCACTGCACCTGCTCAATCAGGACATGTACTGAATTGCCCCAAATGAAGCATTTTGGCCCCAGCACAGGTGTTCCCATATTGGTGATGCTCCCCTTGGAGCTTATAACCCCTTAGAGTGTTTTCTCTGAAATCACAGGAGGGAGGGAATGCCCCAACCCAATATTCCTGCAGAGCTGAACTGGTCAGCAGCAGGATTTTAAGTAACCCTGCCACAGCTTGGATTGTCCTGGTTCATCAAGATTGTGTGCAAACCATTTGCCACTGTAGTACTAAAGGGGCTGGTTGGGATGGAGAACCTACAAGGACCGGAGCCTGCCTTAGCAGGAGGTTTAGCATTCAGCTGAATTCAGGTTATTTCTGTCACCTGAAGTACAGGGTTAATCTTCACTGTGGTTTTTCCTGTCTTCTCCATTTTCCTCCATGTTATTTCTCTCTTAAATAAAGCTAAACAGTTTAAGGATGACTTCTTCACACTATAAAAAAGCTTAATGTATCTTTCAAAAATTGCTTTTGTGGTAGTGCCTAATGCCACATCCAAAATTGTCTGTTGTCTGTAAAGTCCATCCATTCATTTTCATCTGTGTGCTGCACTGGTTGAGAAATGTCCAAGCACATTTTCTTTCTATTTTTTTTCCCTTAGACAATATTGAACTCTCCAGCTGCATTAGAATTGGAGCACTTCATGGTTTGGGTTTTTTTTCTCCTCTTCAGAAATAAAAACATTTTACAAAATAGAACAGAACCTTGAGAGAAATGGTTCTGCAGCACCCACGAAGTGGTTAGGTCATTAATTTATTTGTCTAATGCCTAAAATAAACACAAAAGCCATGACACTTCATTTAATTTGTCCTCTGGTCTAAAAATGTCTTGAGGTTACCAGTGATCTTAGTTGTAATAAGTTTTATATATGTGTATCTCTGTATAACTGTGCCACATTATTTTGAACTATACTGCTAGGGGTTTATTGAAATATATCAACCTTATTGCTAATATTTCACAGACGGTTCTTCATTTCAGCAATATAGAATTCAATTTAGCAGAAATGTGATATTCCTCCTGAAATTTTAAATTCCCAGCAGATGTATAATTCAATTAAGTCCAGAAGATTAAAAAAATTGAAGTCATTCTCTATACATACACTCTTTCTGCTCAGTTCCAAAATAATGAAAAACTACAGCTGTTCAGTTTTGGTTCATCTATCGCTTTGTACCCATTTTTATGGGTTTTATGGTGTATCACATTTGCAGAGAGAATTTTATACAGCCTGCTCCATTTGCACAGGTTTATTATCTTTCCACATTAAAAACAGATTGTAAAAACTGATACACAATCCTGGGCCCACTCCTTAGGCAAGTAAGCTGTCATTACATGGGGGGTGTGCATGGACAAGCGGCTTGTAAAACTTAATTGTTCTGTTTTTTTGCTTGTGCCTCAAGATTGCTTTTGTCTCCCTCTTCTTCCTCCACCCACATGCTTTCACACCTCCTTTTCTTTTCTTTTCTTTTCTT
>CM031879.1:3882747-3912212 GCA_018697195.1 Certhia americana
TCTTTTCTTTTCTTTTCTTTTCTTTTCTTTTCTTTTCTTTTCTTTTCTTTTCTTTTCTTTTCTTTTCTTTTCTTTTCTTTTCTTTTCTTTTCTTTTCTTTTCTTTTCTTTTCTTTTCTTTTCCTTTCTTTTCCTTTCTTTTCTTTTCTTCTCCCATTCACTGAAGAAGCAGGGATTATATAATTGGATTGTCTGTCAGCCCCTATTTTTCCATATCTTGTCTCTATGGCTTTTTACACCAGTTAATACAGTTTAACCAAATTTCACA
The DNA here is from genome assembly GCA_018697195.1 of Certhia americana. Lineage (NCBI taxonomy): Eukaryota > Metazoa > Chordata > Aves > Passeriformes > Certhiidae > Certhia > Certhia americana. The sequence continues at coordinate 3,883,015 of CM031879.1, forward strand.
GGCACAGAGCTCTCAGATATATTTAATTTCTGCCACTTCCATGAAGATAGCAGGCACTGCAGAGAACAAAAATTGGCCTCTACAAGGTAAAATCAGGATATCAACTTTTATTAGGTATTCAAAATTTGCATGGGAGAGCAACTTTGTCACATAAATCAAAGGGTAACAAGGCCCCTTTGGCTCTGCCACTCACCAAACCGCTTGTCTTTCTCCCACTTTTGTATTTAGCTGGATCATAGGAGCAGATATGGCACAATTTTCTGTCTGAGCACCCTTTGGGGAATAAAAATTCCCTAGTCTGGCTGGGATTTGGTAGTAGCCAGGATGTGATTACTATTCAGTATTGATTTTTCAGGTAGGCAACAATAAAAAGAAAAAAAAAGATGAACAAGTTTGAGGGAATTTTTTTGAACAAATGGGTAAGAAACTAGGAGTACAAGTAGTGCTCTCACATATCCTTCCAATCACAGGGAATGATGAGGGAAGAAACAGGAAGAGCCAGCATATCAATACTTGGCTCTGAGCCTGGTATTTCTGGCAGAATTTGGAGGTTTTGATCACGGATCTGTTTATGTTACACAAGGCCTGCTGGAAGCAGTGTGGTTACACCTGCCTCACAGTGGGGAATGGAACTTTGCACAGGAGTCAGCAAGGCTCACTAAAAGAAATTTAAACCAGATTTGAAGAGGGAAGGGGGTAAAACCAGGCTCACAACAGATAAGCCGGGGGTAGCAAACCAATGCTTGAGGGACAGTGTGTTAATGCCTTCTCAGAGGATAGAAATCCATGTGGTAGCAAAAACACAACTGATGTATTAGAAACCATGGAAGTACCTGAGAATAATTACAGAGGAGTTGGAGCTTCTGTCCACACGGGTGGTGGGATCAGTAGCCTGAAGGACCAGCATCTGCACCAATGCCTGCAGCATGGGCAGTACACAGGAGCTGGAAACCAGGGAACAGCAGGAAAACTGGCATAATTGCCATCACAGAAATGTGCTGGCATGACACTCAAACTGGAGTGCTGCAATGCATGTCAATAAAGTGTTCAAAAGGACAGGCAAGGAGAAGTGATGGGGTAGGTTAGGGAGTGTTTTGATTGTCTGGATCTTGGTGATGACAGGGTTGAGTGTTTATGGGTAAGAATCAGGGGAAAGGTCAATTAGGCAGACATCCAGGTGGGTTTCTGTTCTAGGCCACCCAACCAGGATGAAGAGAGAGACAAAGCATTTAATAAGGAGCTGGGAAAAGTCTCACAATTACTACTCATGTTCTCATGTGGGACTAAAACTTACCCAGGAGTACACCAGAAATAAAAAACAGCAGAGAGAGGAAGCAGTCTAGGAGGTTCCTGGAGTGTGTGGAAGAACTTCCTGACACAGCTGGTGAGGAAAGGTGCCCCCCTGGACCTGTTGTTTGAGAACAGAGAATGACTGGTGGGTGATGTGATGGTCTGAGACTGTCTTGGGCACAGTGATTACGAAATGATAATTTCAGTTTCTTGGAGTAGGGGGAGGGGTCAGCAGAACTGTTCTGGAGGGCACCTTTTGGCCTGTTTAGGATATTGGTTGAGAGAGTCCCTTGGGAGGCAGCCCTGAAGAGCAAAGTTGACCAGGAAGGCTGGACATTCTTCAAGAAGGAAATCCTAAATGCACAGAAACAGGATGTCCCTATATGTCAAAAGACAAGCAGGGGCAAGACCAGCCTGGCTGAACAGAGAGCTTTAGCTGGAACTCAGAGACAAAAAAGGAGAGTTTGTGACCTTTGGAAGAAGAGACAAGCCATGTAGGAGGAGTAAAAGGTTGTTGAGAGGTTATACAGGGAAAAATCAGAATGGACAAAACCCAGTAAGAAATTAATCTGGCTACTTCTGTAATAGACAATAAAAATGTTTCTATAAATACGTCAGCAACAACAAAAGGGCTGAGGAGATTCTCCATCCTTTATTGAATGCAGGGGGAAATAGTGATGAAGGATGAGGAAAAGACTGAGGTATTTAATGGCTTCTTTGCCTCAGTCTTTAACAGTAATGTTGTCTCACTTTACTCAGCACTGGTGAGACCACACCTCAAATCCTGAGTTCAGTTTTGGGCCCCTCACTGCAAGGAAGACATTGAGGGGCTGGAGCCTGTCCAGAGAAGGCAATGGAGCTGGGGAGGGGTCTGGAACACAAGTCCTATGGGGAGCAGCTGAGAAAGCTCAGCCAGGAGAAAAAGAGGCTCAAGGGGAGATTTAATCACTCTCTTCCAGTCCCTGTCAGGAGGTGCAGCCAGGCAAGGGTTGGTCTCTTCTCCCAAGTAACAACTGATAGAACAAGGGAAAATGGCCTTAGACTCACACCAAGCTTTGATCTTAGGAAAAATTTCTTCACTGAAAGGGTTGGAATAGGCTCCCCAGGGCTGTGGTGTTGTCACCATCCCTGGGGGGACTTAAAAGACATGTGGCACTTGGGGACATTGATTAGTGATGAGCTTGGCTGTGCTGGGTTAATGTCTGAACTTAATAATCTAACCGTTCTTTTCCAACATCAACAGTTCTGCAATATAAAATGAGTGTGAGCTGGAGCAGTGCTACCTTGAACACAAAATGCAGTTGGAAAACTAAATTCAGAGTCACTTATTATTTCTGGATGGACTTCAGAGATGGGGAGGGCAAGGAAATGCCCCCACTTAAATGGTCTGTGTGCATAAAGTGGTTGAGCACAGGAGCAGGTCAGACAGGCTGGTGCTGCCTGTATGTGTCTCTGTGTATCTGCAGTGCCAATTAATTACATCTCTTTGTAGCGTGCTAGCGATTTCATCCAGGGGAAATGAAAGAACGTGCAGTTAAATAACCCTCTGTGTGTATATGTAATTTCTGGAGCTTCCTGTGAATGCTAATATTGTGATTGGACAAGTTATTTCTCAGCTATTGCAGCCGCCCGGCAGAGTAGAACTTTTGTGAAGTTCTCAGTGATTTTTTTCCTAGTGAAAACAGGAGTCTGGTGAAGGCATGATCTGTTTTTATTTATCCCTTTAATTCCTAATCACTGGATAAAAATCTTTGTTTGTTTTCAGGGAAATAATAGGGGAAAGAAAGATCTACAGCTTGTTAAAAAAATAAGTGTAAAGGTATTAATTCTTCATGTATGTAAACTCAACTTGAAAAACAAACCTAAGCCAAGGAAATATTTCGGTCTGAAATCTATGGCTTTGCTTTTTTTGTTGTTGTTCTCTACTTCTAGCTGCCATTGTGTGGGATGGTGCTTGTTTGGAGGTGTTAATCTATACATAATGAAATTTCAGAGAACACACGTACTATATCTGTAGTGCTCCAACTGTTCTTTGAGATCCCTGTGAATGCATCTCACATAATAACCAAAGAAAACAGTGGAAAGCCTGTGATTAGAAACCTAACAAGTAGAGCTTATTTAGTGATAGCTAAAAAAGCTACAATTCACATGTGCTGGCTTGCTTTATGCAGCTCAACAAGACAGATTTGGGCTTTTGTTGGTGCAGAAAACACTTTAAAACAGAGTACAGGAATTTATGATTTCTGTGACTCACTTTGAAAATCAATCTTTTTCCAATGTATTTTGTTTTTCTGTGAAAGTACTTTTTTGAATGATCAAGCTCTGTTATAATTGATAGTTTAATTTTTTTTCTCCATCCTAAGTCAGTGATGTGGGAACCTTCCTGATAAACAGCATTGAAAGATTAAAACCATTAACAGCATAGCTAATACCTGTGCTGAGTCCTTATAAGACAGCCATACCTAAAATTACTGGCTGTTCCTTATGTACAAACTTCATACTTGGCTTTATCATCTGGGATATTGTGTGTTTGTCACTTGCTGAATAGGAGGGAGGGTGCAGTCTATGTCAAAACAACTTCTATCTGAGCAGTCTGTGGCACATAGACATGAAGTAAGTAATTGAAGTGCCAATTTTTTATAGTTGAATATTGCAATATATTGGTATTTTTTGCACTAGGTTGTTATGTATATTCCAGGTTCACTGCCGACATGGTTTGGGGGAAAACTGGGCTTTATGAAACAGCCCTGATGCACTCAAAAATTTTGTGAAATGGATAAAATACTTGTGTTTCAATTTTATTGATTGATAGTAGGGGAGGTGAAATAGGAAATTGTATTTCTGGAGGCATGTGTATGAAGACAGATCAGAACTGCCAGAATAAAGTAAGCTGGGGAAGAGGAACATGATGTAAAAGGCAAGTGAAAAAGCAAGAAGAGGTGACTGTGAACTGTGTACTGGGAGAAAACCAGACTAACAAAGATCTAAAAATGGTAGAAAATTAAAAAGGCACATTATTGGAAGTAAAGGAAGGAAGGGCTACTGAAACTTCTGTCAGGAAAAGATGTAAAAGTGTGGAGGTAAACCTCGGCAGTGGAAGGGAAAAAGCAAGAACAACAGTCGACTTGCTGAGCACTGGGGGATTTTTGTGGGCTGGATTTTTTTTTCTTTTTTTATTAAAAAAGATGGGCAAAATCTCATGGATGCTGATGATACCAGAGTACGAGGGGAAAACTTCAACAGCTGACAGATGATAATGTAACTGTCACTGCTGTGCATATGGGGAGACGTCTCTGAAGTTTAGAAAAGTGATTCTAATTTCTAGTCCTCCCTATTTAAAATACAAGGGGTTTAGAAACCTTATGGGCTTAGTGTTGCTGTGGGGCGTGGATTTGGTGTTAATTCAAGGCATGTTACGAGTGAGAGTCACCACCAAAGACTTCCTGAAGCATCTGGGGTTCCCTCAGAGGTGTCTCCTGCAGTCCTGGAAAGACCTGGCCCCGTTTCACTTATGAGATCTGACGAGATTGTAGCCTGGGGTGGGAATGGCTTCTGCAAAGAGCTCCACAGAATCAGGGAACAGGACAGATTGGGGTCGGGCTGACAAGATTTAAGTTGACACACATTTTGTGAAAAGAAAAGGTCATGTTTCAATGAAAAAGGAGTGGGGGTTTTGTATGTGGGATTTGTCTTCTGGCTCAAATTTCACTGATGGTAATCTGGCCCACAAATGCAAGTGAATGTGGCCAGCCCTTGGATATCAGGGCTTTATTAAGGATTTCAGGTGGTTGCAACTCATTCATCTGGTATGTCCCCATTCCTCAAATAGGCCAGAGCACGCCACACCTCCCACACCCTTTGTATATGAGGAGCTTTGCCCATGGCTTCATGTACTAATAATATCTAAGAAAGCTTTGCACCTCTCAGCAGGATGGCAGAACTGCTCTGATCCCCCTCCTTCTTGAAAAATTGAGCTGGGGGAAAATGTCCCTGTCCTTTTGTCTCATACTATAAAATTTTGAACCTAAACAAGACTTCAAATAGGGTAAAACTTCAATAAGGAATTTTTTATTTCCATTGAAACATTCCTTGTTTGGTTCTGTGATTTTTTTCTTGTTGAAACACTTACAGCATCACCTCAAAGCTGTAGCTGTGCTCTGTGCTGTCTGTAAATGCAACAAAAAGAGTTGCTTCTGGCACAAAGAGACTATAATTTATATATAATATAAAGCAACTGTAGGGAGTTCTTACTAATACAGACTCCCCATCTGGAAATAAGCTGTTGTTGAGCTGTCTGCTGTGGACAGGAGGGTTGGGCTGGAGGTTTCTGTTCTCTGCATTTGACTGCTTTTAAAGGACTTCTGCTGATTGTTATTTTTCCTCTTTCTCAGTACTTTTCTCTTTAGCATTGATTTGTTTAAAGCTCTGAGTTGCATCCAATCTCCACCTGCCATGAAGGTGCAATGATTTAAGTTGGATCTCATATATAAGGAGCCCCTAATATCAGTTGGAAGTACAGTACACCTAAGGTGTTCCTATTAAGACCTTTAACACACTGGTCCTATTTTTTCCCTCATGCTGCTGGTGTGGCCACTGCAAGGACTTGGTACAGAAACATAAATCTTTAATTTTCATAAATACACATGAGTTGTGATGCTATTTTTGGAACAGATGGAAGCTATTCCCTCAAATAATATTAGCAATTAACATGACAATAAATTCTTCCACTTATACTGCAGTGCTCCTTCCTACAGGGGCAAATAAGCACTTCCATTTTTGCCTTCTTTGATCAGAACAATCAGCATGTCCACAGCATCTAAAGACAAGCATTTCCTTACTCAAGTGAATATCATAGCAGCAAATCTCCACTCCACGGGCAAATGAGTTGTGCCAAGCATTTTAATGATGGACTAAGTTATCCAGGTTATAATTGTCTTTAATTTGCACTTGCAGAATCTGTAACATTTACCTGAACATGATTGGCACTGGGAGAAGGGGAAAATGATGTCGCACTTTTGAAAAAGAATCAAAGAGACAACTTCAGATCTCATATTTGAAACAGAATATCCTGCTGATTGACCACGCACATTGGTAACAGTAGGATTTTTTGATCCATAGAGCTGAATGATCGCTGCAAGTAGTGAACACAAAAAATTAGTTCCATGGTGGAAAGTACATACTTTTGATTTTATTTAATCTTTTTTTTTTTTTCTTTTTCAAGAGCATTACAGAAGGCTCAGCCCTTCTCCCTGCTGAAAGCCACATTGAATCCTTGCTCTTTGCTCCATTGTCCTTGCAGACCTGGAAAATTTTTTAACTAGGGTTATCTGAGGTTTTGTCTAGTTTATCTATTTTAATAACAAAAAGAAGAGACTGTCCTTCCCTTCCCACCCACTATTGCACCATCTTACAGTAAAATATAATTTCCCTCTTGAGTAAGAAATGGGTGATGGATACCACTATAGGGCAGGTCTGCACACCAGTCCTGGCACATCTCATGAACTTGCAAACCAAGTCTGTGCTTTCTCTTCTGTTGTGTCTTGCAAACTTCCCCTCTTTGCAGAAGTTCTTGCAGAAAATACCTACAGGATTCAATTTCATCCTTGCTGCTGCATTTTTTGTTATTTTTCAGCTTCTGCAGTGAATGGCTTTTGCTGTCACTGTTTCTGTTCTGTAGGAGGGAACTGTGGGTGGTTACAGCTGTAACGTGTGCTCCATAATCTCAAAGTATTTGTTAGAAAATTTCCCGTTTGCTCTGTTTCAATTTTTAACCAGTTGAGCTGCGCATGCCAGTGCCCTGGGGTAGCCTTGCTGCTCTGGCATCACAGGCTGAGCTGCATCCCACCAACATTTGGAGCACTTGCCAATTGCAGCAGGACCCCAGGAGACCCAGAGCCTTCAAAGAGAGGATGAGATGAGGGATGGGGGTTGCATTTTAAGCCTAGCAGTCACTGTGGGTGGGAATTGAGAAGAGAGGCTCCTGAAGATTTAATTTTGTGTTTGGTTTAATCTTTTCTCCCTAATCTTTTGGCCAGCCAGTCCACAACCCACATTTCTGCCGAGGCTCCTGAGGGCATATTAGAGGAGAGTGGGAGTTGTCTTTTTGGTAGCCAGCAGCAGAAGGTCCTAAGTATTGATTGGGAAATGTGTGAGAAAAGCAGAAGGCATGAACAGCAAGTGGTTTGGATGGGAAGAGGCATTTCAGATTAGGGGAGAGGAGGAAATACACCACTGCTTGCCTTGGTTTACATCCATCCTGAACATTTGAGAGCATGTGGATGTTATGTCCTCATGTTAATACTCTCCACAAACCCTTTCTTAAATTTTTCTTATTGTGATGTGGTATTTGCAACACACATTTCCTTAATAATGTTGTTATAAGGACATTTCTCCTCTCCACGTGCCATCTATTAAGAACCATCATGTGCACTGGCATTTGAGTTTATTCTTCTCCTGGCATTAGCAGAGAACTTTCTTGTCTTTGTAAATGTTGAAATGTTTTGCAGCTTAGATATATATATAGCAGAATCATATTGCTCTAGTTCCAGCATCTGGTAGGATGACTTTAATATATAATTCAGTAAAAATTAGAATTTAAACAGCAATTTTGTCCCTATCTTTTTTATTTCAAAACCAAAAAAAAAATCCAACTTTTTTTTAGTCATCATGTGGATAAACAAATATCTTCTTTCTTTCAAACTAAAAATAGCTACAAATTCAGTCTCTTTTTCTCAAATTGCTTGCAATTTATATTAGCAGTGGCTTCAAGATTTGAAGTGTGGATCTGCCTATTGAACAGTCTGGATTAATGGATAGGGAATCATGAGCTTTTTCAGGGAGACAGACATGAAACCCTGGTTACCTCTTGTTTACTATGACGGGAGTTCACTTTTGATAATCTGGTAAAGAAATGAATGCCAGATGAAATGTGTGTGAGTCTCACCTGTGCACAGAGATGTTCCTGCAATGCTGGGTGCATCAGGGTTAGAGGGGCAGTTCTCTACACTGCTAAAATGCAGTATTCAACCCCTCTATTGAGAAAGTACTTGGCAGATTTGTGGTGGGTTTTAGAACTGAAACAGAGGATCTATTTGTTCTCTCTTCTTTTAGTTGCCCTACTTTTTTCTTTCTTTCCTGTTTCTTTCCACTCCCTTGATTTTTGGAGGAGCCTTTGGACCCAAAGACCTTTGAAAATCTGACTCAGGTTTTGTCTTTTCAAGTCTAGTCTCGTTTTCAGTGCAGAAGTTTTGTTCAAACCTAATAGTAGGTACTAATATGTGTTCAGGAGATTAGTATGTGTGGAAGAAGTTTGGGAGCTCTTTTGTGAACTACTTATAAGTTTAGTATCTTGGTCTAACCTTCTGAACAAAGACTTTCAGGTATCTATATTCCCTTTTGCACAATAATTCAAGCCTTTAAATTCCCTGTTTCTATTAAATCAGTTGATGAAACTTCTGTGATTCTCTGCAAAGAAACATTTGTTTATACATGTAGAGAGAGCCTGCAGTGCTAGGGAAGGAAAATTACTCTCTTTCAGTCTCAGAGCTCTTTATTCACTAAATTCCTTTTTGCAAGGGTGAAATATTTTCACTAATCCTGGTTTGTATTTTGAATTTTTTGTAAAAGTAGTATGACTATTGTTTGGGAAAATAACTGAGGCTTATCTAATTTCATTCTTTTTTTTTCTGGTGACTTAAGATTGAAGTCATACCCAGGAGATCTGTGGCTTTGTCTGGGAATTAATGTCATTAGTCCCAGCTTCTACTGCAGGTACTTTGGGGGAGGATCTTCATGTCTGTGCCAGAGGTCTGTGCTGTAGTTAGAAACCTGTTACATCTGTTAAAAACATGTAAAAGGTGGGCCCTGCTGCAAGTTTCATCTACAGTTAATCAAAGCAGATAATGTAGGCAAGGATGGATAAACCACTGCAGGCTTCCCAGTTCCGTTGATTTAGACTATATTGTTCTTAATCTACACAAAGACCTCCCCTTTTGGAAGACATAGCCAGTAGAAAAAGAAAGCTTAACACCACTTGGTGGTTGTAGTTCACTATCTTTTTGCATCACAACACTTATTTTGCAGTGTTTGGAAAAAAAAACCTGTTACAGAGTGAGAGAATTTTACATACCATATCTTCATTTAAAAGCTGTGGCACGCATTAAATTTAATTACTCTCCTTCTATGGCTTAAATTGAGGGCAGCTTCAAAAATGAGGGTGGCTTCTATTAAACTTAATTACTTTTCCCTGCAGTCTGCATGGTTAGTAATCACGGGAAGATTCTAAACAAAGATACAGTAGAGAGATTCTTTTATGAGAATAGGGCTGGAAAGTAGCCTATAAAATATAGAGAGATGCCAGATACCTTTTATATCCAGCTTTAATTTATTATTGTTATACTTAGCTAGTAGAATAATAATAACAATAACGTTTCAGCATGATTAGGAAGTATCACTGGGGAAGGGGTGTTAGTTGCATTTGGTCTTTCAATGTTTAAGCAATGAATTCCTCAATTTCTTCGACTTTTTTTGCAGATTTATGGGGTGAAAAAAGGTTAATAATAGAATTTTTTTACAATGTGTTCTATTGACTATAGATGGCAGATTTGACAGTTAAAATGAAAATTGTTCTAGAAGAACCTAATTATTTGAGATGTTATAGGGATGTATAATTATATTCACCTTACAAAAAAGAAAAGGGGGGGAAGTTTTGTTACAACTGTGCTTTTTAAAGAACAAGTGGAGAAATAAAAGCAGTAATTGTTCTTAATTATAGCTAACTGTAATTGCACACAACCGCAATATGCAGCACATCAGCAGCAGATGAAGAGATCCTGGCATATGTGTAGTGTGCAGAGCAACTTTGAACAGAGGTGCAGTTTTATGAATATAGTTTAGTATAATTTAGGTCTCCTACTCTGAATTCCATCCATGTTGATTTTATTTTATTTTTATGGCTATTATGGCAAGATAATTGTCAGCTGGAAAGTGCTGCAGCAATGATTTGTCTGTTACAAAGGAGTCAAAAACCTTCAAAAGGAAAACTTGTTTTCTTTTACACCAGTGATGTGATGGGACTAGGGGAGATTTTCCTGAATGCCCTCCTGATGCAGATAGATGGTTTGAGGGATTTTTTTTCTCAAGCATCTCAATATAAGCAGTACTGAGCTCCTGAGGATACTACGGCATGGTTGGAAATCTTTGTTAACAATCTAACAAGTTTTCTTTAGATTAAAATCCCTCAAAAATGTAACCCATGAGTCTTTAGACGATGTGAAAATGCTGCTTTGAACAAAATCCAGAAATGTGAATGCCTGAAGGTAGACTCTGATTTCTTCTCTTGCACCTGATTTACAGCCTCACTTTTTTCTTTCAGCTGAGTGCACACAGCTCCTGTTTTGAGTGCAACCTTGCCTGTAAAACATTAAGCTGTCCTTACACAGTGAACTAAAGAGGGAGTAGAGATGCTTAAAGGAATCTGCTGAGCTTCAAAACTACTTGCTCCATTTCCTGTTACAAAACAGATCATTACCAAAAGAGCAGGGGTCAGTGTGCACCACATTATCGATGAACGTGTTCATGGTCTTGTGATGGTAATTTCTGCATCTCTTTAGTACGTCAGATGCTTTCAGCCTTTGTCTTGGTGTGCCAGGATGCTCTCCCATGTTCCCAACCTGTTTTAAGCTGTTCCTTTTACCCAAAAATAAATAAAGCCCATCTGTCACTGAATGCCTTCTTTCTAAAACAGAGTTTTTCAAAATGTTTCAGTCCTGGGCCAGCAGCAGAGTTAATTTAGCCTAAAACATGGTGGACCAGAAGGGAACTTTTGAACTGCTGAAATAGGGTTGGTTTTTTGCCCTGCTTGCTGGCACAAACCATAGCCCCAGTTGTAAGAAGCTGTGCTTCTAAGTTTTTTTTGTCTTTGTAGTTTGGGAAAAGTTTGGATACCTACCCCAAATCAGCAGAGAAGGCTCTCTGAAAGAACTGTCTGGTTTTTAAAAAAGGAGTTTCACCAAGATGGACAATATTGCACAAGAAGTGAGTGGCAGATACATTCAAGAGTGAAAAGAAATTGGGTGAAATTACTCACAGCAAAAAGAAAAGGTAAAATTGATGGCTCTATACACAAGCAAACATGCTGAGGTGTAGGCATAATAGAAATTAAACCCATTCCTGCAGGTAGCAATAAGAAATCAAAACTTATTGTTTTACTGCGTGGAGAATCTTCTGATAACTAGCATGTTCTAAATAAATCATTCACTTCAAATGGCAGCACTGTAGCAAAAATGCATCTATTATGGGGCTGCTAATACGCAAATGTGAGAGCAGTATTTCTTGACAGCAGGCTGTGACTGTTTTTTAATAAATCTGTGTTAAGTAGGAAAGGAATAAAAGCTGACACCCAAATAGAAATCCAGTTTGGCTCCTGTTTTCTCATTCCAAGTATAGACAGGAGCATTGACCCAGATCAGAAATTCTTGAAGGATAATTCTGGTTAGTAGAAGCCAACATGGAATCAAATGTGTATACATTTGTGTATGTGTTCCCAGAAAAGTTAATGATACCATTGAAAATGCTGAACATGTTCCCTACTCCTCTTTGTTAACAGTGTTGCTTATGCTCTGCAATAAACTATTATTTCTGTGCTATTTCTGTAATTACATTTAATAATCATCTCTCACAGTCCAATAGTATCAAACGTAGGAGTCTTTTCAACAAACTATGATAAATAGCTCCTTGCCGAACTGTTGTACTTGAGGAAGCTTTATGGCTCCCTTTGTAAGATTTGTCATTTTCTTAATGCAGCTTCAAAAAGCTTCTGAGCTTTGTTATGGACTGTCACTGTATTTTTCCCTTCCCCCTCTGCCTTCGAGTGTATCTGGATAAATGAAGCTTAATGTGCCATTTCCAAGCACTGTGACACTCCTCCAGGGCTGGTTACATTTACCATTGCTAAAGTCTAAATAAGTGAGTTTTAATGAGCAGGAATGGTTGCTAATAGCCGATTCAGGTACTTAGTAGTCCATGTTATTTAAGTGTGGTAGAATTACAGAACATAAATGGTCTGATGATTAATAGATGAACCTGCTACATATTGCAGTCTAATAGTTTTTGCCATTAAAGAACTATCTTAACATCTTTGGGTTTGGATGTGGCTGGGGAGAAAAGGGCCTGCTTGTAGATTTTTATCACTGGTAACTTACACTTTAAAACGCTTTATATTGTAATTTCACAACACCATTGCTATTGTTCAGTAACATTTATGAACTTGTTAGAGAACAATGATACTTTTGTACTTCCATATCCTGAGGTGGACAGCTCAGCAGATTTATTCTCTCTGGTTAGGATTGTCAAAAATAATCTCAATTCATCCTTTTAAGGTCAGAAAGAAGACAGGGAGTTAGATCTTAATCTCTTTTTCTTTTCCTATCCCATTAATTTTGGGCAGGGGTAGACAGACCAATAAAATCAAAAGTTGACTGTGTTGTTTTTAACATTTCTGATTTGTGGGAGGACAGGTGGCAAGAGGGGAAAAAAAAAAGAGGCAAAAAATAACAGATGAACAACAAATGAGCAAGAATGAAGAAATAATAGCATCCAACATCTGTTGCAGTTTGCGCTGAGATGCTCCAGAAGATACCACAGTATTTATGGATATAGTATGAGGACTGTTTAGAACTGCAGCTAATGGGACACAGATTCCTGGCTGGCAGGCTTGTTCAGCATCCTTTCTACATTTTTCCTATTCCATCCCATGTTTCAACCTGGAATCGTTGTGTTTTAGATTACAAGGAGGAGATATCAGGACAGAAAGGAGTTAAGAAGTAAATTTATCCTTAATTAACAGCTACAAAAAGGAAGTAACCTTTTCAGCAGGTGGATGAAACGATAATATGGGCAAACATCTAAAGGAAATGTTGGCAACATTCATGTTCCAGGTAGACAAGCTGTTTCCAGTAGTTCCTATATCCATCTGATGAAAACAGTGCTGAAGGAGAGCAGGATTTTCCAAAGCCATTGAATCCTTCTCCAGAGGCAGGGTTAAGGTAGTGGCAGCATTTATCAGAGCTGATTTCTGTGTCTGTAGCTGGCAGGGTAGGCAGGCAAGTTTGCATCTGCCCATGCTACAGCATGTGGCCATGCTCAGCACCCCTCCTACAGTGTGGAACTTCAGCAGGAGTTGATCTTGAGGGATTTCTGGAATTTGTTCCTTCTGAGTAATAAAATACAGCGAGATGGCAAAACTGAAAGTCCAAAGAGCCTGAACTCACCCAAAGCCTGGAGACTCATGGGATTTTTGGACTTCAGTTGTTTCTTGGGGTGTTTTCATTGGTCATGGTTGGGTTTTTTAATTTGTTTGGTTTTGTCTGTGTTTTTTCCCCTAGTAGTTGCCGATGCCATTCCTGTATTTTTGCATACTGAACTGGGCAAACAAGACCATCCCCTTCCTAACTTATGCTGGCTCTCCCAAGGTACTTATTATTGGCATCTCACTTTTTTCTAGAAGTCCTTCCTTCACAAAACTTCAGAGACTCCAAATGCCCATTTCAGCCCGGTCTGCATTGGCTAAGAAAATGAGTAACTATTTGAATACATAATACCTGAAGTATCCAAGTCATTTAGCTTCAGTAAAGTATTTTGAGACAAGGATGAGATGCCATTTCCAAGCTTGGTATTTCTTGGCAGAGAATGAAGAGTTACTTCCCTGAAATAAGTTTAAATTAAGCCTTCAAACTTTTTTGAGTGGCTTGAAGTTTATGTATATTAGTGAAAACATCTGACACCAGGGAACACAAGAGTTTTGAACTGTTAGCCTTGTGAGATTTTTGAGGGAAATATGGTCAGGAAGAGTGAGGTGCGGACATTCAACAGAAAACAGTTTTTAGGGTGGCTTTTTCTTTTTGGTATTCATCACTAGAGACATCAACATTTTACCCAAGCAATGGCTTATCATTAGGACACTTGTGTAAATTGTACGTGTAATTGGGCCTCTCACCCTGCACAAGTATGACAAAGTCTTAAACATATGAAGATACTTACTGAAGCCTTGTACAACATATCAGAAACTAAGGAAATAATCTAAGCTATCACCATCTATAGAACTTGAATAATTTCTATGTCTTTATATGCATATATCTCATGCAACCTGGTGAATGTATGACTTCTTGGGGTTGCTAAGCCTGGAGAAGAGTAGGCTCCATGCAGCCCTATATCACCTTCCAGTACCAGAAAGGATCTGCAAGAAAGAGAAGGTTGGAGTCTTCATTGGGGAGCTGTGATAGAAGGGGTAACAGATTTAAACTGAAGAGAACAGTTTCTATCAGAAGGGTAGAATTATATCAGGTATTAGGAAGAAATTCTTCCCCATAAGGATGGTGAGGCCCTGGCACAGATGCTGTGGCTGCCCCATCCCTGAAAGTGTTCAAGGCCAGGTTGAATGGGACTTTCAGCAACCTGGTCTAACAGAAGTTTCCCTGCCTATGGGATGATCTTCCAGCCCAAACCATTTTATGACTCCATTATTCTTCTGCAGAATTAGCTCATGGCCCAGAATTCTCCTGCAGTTCTATATTTGTACAACTAAGTTTGACCCCAAGTAGCTGCTAAGATTTTGGGTGTGATTCCCCTCCTTTGCCTGGCACAGTGAGAAGAGATGGTGGTAAAGTAACACTGCGCCAGTGGCAGTGTAGCATGAACTACAGGTCAGTCAAATACCAAATGTGTAAGATTTTCTTCCCTGGGAGATTACAGCAGGTTCAATGAGCATATGGGGAGGAACATCTGCTCTGTTTAGGATGATCTTTCATCTCATTTTGGAGAGAGACAGAGGGTATTTTCCTCCTACTGAGCTCCCTGAGGCAGTTGCTTTGCATCACTTCTTTCTCTTCCTGTACTAACAGGGTGAGGGTGTTGGTGTTGGTGCCATGGTGGATTCTCCCACAGGTTCTTCCTGCAACTTGCTGTGTCCTAGAGAGACAAATGCTGTATCCACAGTGCTTTCTTTCTTCATTTCCAAGCTGTTAGTTTTCAAAATGTACCACTTGCCTGAAGAGAGACAAGGCAACACCCACATCCACAAAAGTAGGGTCTGACCTTGGAGAAAAGCACCAGAGTGGGATTTTCATTTCCTCTCCATGCCCTGGCATTTTTCCGTCATGACCCTGGCTGAATTCCATCCCTTCCATGCCCCCATTACCAGCCTCTCAAATGGACACTGCTGTGTTTCTCCCATCTATTAATTTCTATCTTCCTCTTTAATAGCAGAGCAAAAGATGTATGAGAATGAAGTTTCATGTGATGTCCTTGGTGGGTAGTTAGACAAGGGGCCAAAATCTTAGCTGGAAGTGGTAGTTAAATTGCAAGGAGTGAGAATTTGGCCTGGATTATGCTTTGACTTGTAAGTGATAATATTTCTGTCTTCAAAGATGTTGGGGTGAAGAGTAAACCAAAACTAAATTTTTTATAAAATATATAAAGCAGTCACAGTGATGAGAGCAGGTGTTATTTGGGATATTATTTGTGCACAGGATGTACACTGGACTTGAACAGTTTTCATGGCAGGTGGTTACCACTGACTGCATAGAGATTTCTTTCCACATACCTAAGGAGGAATAAAAAATTCAGAAGTAGCAAATTTAGAATACTAAAAAACGCGTCTTTTAAAAATAATCATGGGAGAAAACAAGCATGTTTGCTCATGTCCTTTATCTCAGTCAGCTAATCTTGCAGAATGTCACATTGCTTAGAAATAGATTTTTACATATGAACTTGTTACATCACTTCCTAAAAAAAGAGTATTTAGCTTGTACTTAAATAGCACATTCAGAGACTGTTTATGCAGAATTTCTGCTGCAAATGTGTGATCCTTGTTAGATAGCTAAGCTCAGTGTGAAGATATAACATGGTATTGTATTTATTTGCTGCTTACTGTGTGAAAGATAAAATACTTACAGAAGTATCCATTTGAAATCTTGATAGTTTTTAAAAGTTCAAGGGTATTAAAAGATGAAATTGGTTTTAACCATTTTGATCTCTACTTGGCATAGGAAACAATTCTACCAAAAAGATATTCAAAGAGCATATGGAATGGAAAAAACAAAACCTTCTCTGAAATCTATCAAATTAATCATAACAAAGCTAAATCCAGAATTTAAACCCTGTATTTTATCCAAATCTAGCCAGTTTATGTTGCTGCATGCTAACAAATCTGAGAAACTATCCAATTTAAGACCAGTGAAATATCTGGTGTCTCACAATGGTATTTCAATACACACTATTAATTCTTCCAAGTCAAGGCAGATGCAGTCCCCAGTGTGATTTTAGGAAGAGCAGAGACAACAATGTGTCTTTGGAGGTGCCATTTTTCACCTGGAATGTGAAATCAATGTCCTGACCATTTGTGGTCATTAAAAATCCCACTGCACCATTCTGCAAGAGTAGAGGCATTGACTCTCAAGCCTTGGTGAAACTCCAAGAAAGTAATTATATTCCTCTTGATACAACCTCCCTTTTAAAGCTAATTTAAAGTTCCTCTTCAGCTGTTCTCCCCTGCTTTGAGTGGAAAATCCTTCTTATCCCTTTGTAAACTTTTCTTTAGTTCTGCTTTAAACTGACAATTAGTGGCTGTCTTTTGCCACATTGTTGGTGCATGTCAAGAAGCAGAGAACGTGTCGGCAATTAAAAAAGCTTTATTGGTGGTCTGGTTGAAGGGTGTTATTCAACAACAAATTTTGGAGCCTTCTCCACCCCAACTTTCTTGTGTTGCTCAGTCAGTGGTGCAGTGTCTGTGTGTAGACAGAGCCAGGAAAAAGTGGCGAAAAGCATCAGGTGAGTTGTTTGTTCTGGCAAGTCAGATTTGCCCCTGGGGCAAAGGAAAGAACAACTTATGGTTATGAAATATTTGTAAATATTTCAAGGTAGAACTTCCTAGTTATCAACAGTATTGCAATGTGTTATATCCATCAGCACTCTTGGAATTATCCAGTTATGTCCAGTGGATATTCTTGGGAAAAAACCTGCAACTTTTCAAGCAATCATCTAAAATACATCTTTTTTCTTCAACATGTACTTATTTCTGTTTACAAGTAAGATCAATGCTTGTGTCAGTGGTAGGACTCTGTTTAGTGAAGGGTTGAATGTTTCACCCAAATCAGAAATATCAGCTTGACCTGCTGGGATTTTTTGTGCTTTAAGGCAGATGAGCACAAATAATGGAAGTTACTGCTTCTGTACATCCCAGGGAATCAAAGGGGTCATGTTCACCTGTCCTGGAGAAGACAGGACCTTTTAACCCTCCTTGTGAAAATGTTGACTGCTGGTTCTGATGCCTAAAACAAAGACCTCAGGGTTAGGACACCTCTATTTCCCTGCTCTGCATCCTGGGGTTTTCCTGCTTGCATTTGGGCTGCATTCTTACTAGCACACCATGCAGATCCCTTCTCCAGCTTCGCCCTTATCCTCATGTGCCTTGTGTGCCGTAGGCGGGCTTTATCCTCTTCCCAAAGTGTGAGATGGAAAAAGGAAGAACGGTAACACGATTGCAGGAATGTGTTGCTGCTTTTTTTTGCATCTTCCTCAGCACCCTGACAGATTGCTTAGCTTGAATCCATATGCTTTCCTTTTCAGAACAAAAATTGTTCTCGGTGGAGGCCTAAAGCTTCCAAATCACTAAGGGTCATGATCCTGCAGAATTAAAAGATGATTTCTAAGTGTAGTCTTGACTTGTATGGTTTGAACTCAACACTTGCTCAGGTTACTGGCATGCATTTAGCCCAGATGATCTCAGCTGCTCTTTAAAACCTGCTCTGTCTCTTGTGCCTCAGTTTACATTGCTGCAGAAACACAGCAAAAATCATCAAATGGCTTGGGCTAGAAGGGCCTTAAAGATCATCTGAAGCCTTCTGCCATGGGCAGGGATACCTTCCATTCGACCAGGTTGCTCCAAGCCCCATCCAATCTGGTCTTCACTTCCAGGGATGGGTCAGCCACAGCTTTTCTGGGCAATGCAAAATGCTGCAGAATCAAACTTCAGAGCTGTGTTGCGCCAAAACCTGAATGTAGGTGGGTAACAACAGCTGCCAGTCAGGATCAGAGAGCAGAGCACCATATGATTTCTCAGTGAACAAAACATTTACTATAAACACAACACTTACCAGATATTATGAAGAGCTTTCCTAAACAACTCTTTTTCAACAGAACTATTAGGCAGTAAAGTCTGTTTGCTGATCTTTATGCAGATCTTCCCACTTCCACTTCACTGTAAGGTTTTGACTAAAATATTTATACTTTTCTGCTTTGGTATACATCCTACTCCAATCCTACGGGCAGGATTTCTCAGCCTGTAGAGAGAAATGACAAAATGAGTGTGTGGGGCTTGGTTCACCCACACTGGCTCTCTGGGCTTTGATAAGAGCTACATGGTCCTCTTGAGAGTGCAGAGCCTCTGCAGTAGGTCAGAGCTTCTCACAGCTCTCAGAAGCAATTTGTAACTTTGATTCTTTGGAAAGAAGAAGGATATTCCACTTCATGGGAGGGTGGAATATTTTGGGGTGCAGACCTCCCATCCATCACCCTCCTGGTTTCAACAGCACCTTCCATATGTACAGATCATGTTGTCCAAAATCTGTCCTTGGCAGCTTAGAACACAAAATGCTTAGAAATTGTAAAACACCTTCCTGGAAATGCTGCCCTCTCCTCCATAATGTCACCTTCCTCATCACAGCATTTGATTTCCAGGGTATTCATCCAGGTCCTCTCGTTGCCTTAGCACTGTTGAGCATCAGTTCATCCCATCTGCATTAGAGCTGATTTCAGTGGAACTCAGGGCAGCTCTGATAAAGCATTCAAGTTTCCATCTGCACACTTTTTCAAGGTCATCCTTTCATATCACAGGCAGGATGTAAAAATATATGATCTTATATTCATTCTCCCTTTGAGTATTATCTTCTTGTTTTCATCCTAGAATTTCTTGTTTCCTGTAGATACAGTAAATTGTGAGTTATATTTATTGTGTGTGTCATTGGGGAGTACTAGGGGTTTAAAAATTGGTTGTGTAAGTCTAGTTTTGATTTCTTGAATGACTACAGAATGAGTATCTATTATCTTTAAACAAACTTTAAGGGTTTTCTTGATGAGTAATTTGCTCCAAAAGATTTTCTCTTTTAAACTCCCATGAAATATATTTATAGAGTGGTGTTTCAATTCCTGATATTTATAGGAACACTTACCGTGGACATTAATCATCTTCAGCAGTTCATGTACCATTTATTTTCAATGGCATGGTGGGGATAATTGTGTTTGTTTTCTGGGAAACAATATTTTTAGTTTCATAATCCAAAGTGAGGTTAACTTGTTTTCATGGTAGAAGTGTTTATTGAGTTGATGAGAAGCAGTGAAATCTTTGGATAGTTGGGAACTAATCCAACTTTTACTTGTGAGTTTGAGTTTTATCTGAGTTTGATCTGTATTTTGAAAACCATTTCCTAACATATTTTTGCTCAAAAATGGAATTTGATCTGACCAAATGTGAAATTGGCAACAAAATTAATTACATTAAAAATGTATGTTAAATACCTGCAGTGTCTTTGTTTAACATTCTGATAACATTCAGATTTTTTTACCACTGCATCGACTATTTAATAATTGTTTCCACAATGCTACCATCCCTTGTAGAGAGGGTTATTTAACAAGAGGGTTATTTAAAAGAAAATCTTTAGAAATTTAGATGTATCAATCACTCACTGCTCTGCTCAGAAACTGACAGTGTGGTTCCAGTTTAACATCCTCTTTTAAACCTACATGATTCTGCTTCTTGATGCTTCCTGCAGCACCCACCCATGCCTGGTTGTCTCTTAAAGCTGGATGAGCAACTGCTATTTTATAAAATGTGCTGCCATACCCTAAAGCAATAAGATTTGTGCCATTCTGTTATTGGAACAGTAATGGGTAGCTAAAGGCTACAGAGCCCCTTTAGAAGAAGAAACAAAGAGATGCCCAGACCCAGGTTCTTCCCTTCAAAAAAAAAAGCATTTCAATGAAAAGAGGTGATGTCTGGGATTAACAGTGGAAGGGGAAAATGTCCTGACTGTTGGAACAATTTAGTGATTTGGTTCTTTGATAGGTTACAAAAAATATCATATTAGTTCTTTGAACTGTATAAGTCATGAGTAGGGCTTGGAAAATAAGGCAGTGTGATACCAATGTGCAGGAGTTTAATGAAAATAAAATATCTAAAATGTACACCTGTATCAAAAAACCCCGTAGAAACTGAGTCTGTATTGCTCTATTCTAATTTCTTTTTCTTATCTCTTTACATTCACTTGCTCTTGCTCCTGGCTCTCTCACCTTTGATGTCATTTATATCATGGACTTTGTTCATCACAGACACCTGTTAAATATGTAGCTGTCTGCCTTAGCTGGGGTGGGAACTGGTTTTTTTCTAATGGGGCTTAAATTTATCTGCTGGACTGTTGCTGAATGGTGCATGCAAGAAAAGGATGTGAGCCATTTTTATTTCTTGCTTAATCTTCTTTGCAACCACTGAACACAGTTCTGATCTGTGCCTTTTGAAACAAAGCGTTGGGAGGTTTAAGGCAACTTTCTGTGCCCAACAAACTGCACAGCTTGGAGATAGACCCTGAAAATTCAAAGTCATGCACAGTTAGAGGGACCATTTCATTTCCTCATGACGTTGTAGTGGAGACTGCAATTGTCAGTGTAACTATTAGAGAAAAAGCCTGATGTCACCATGAGACGTCCAATACATTAAAAAAGTTGTAATTAAAAAAATGAGACCCTCACAGCTGCTCACAGTTCATGCAGTGCCAAAAAAAGCACTAGAAAGATCTACAAACATCTCTTAAAGAAGAACTCTGAATTATTGTAGTTTTAATATTTTAACTGTAGTTGCCCCATCAGAACTTCAGAACATGGGGAAACTCTAGAATAGCCTTCAAAAACATATATCTTTATTGTTTTTCCTTCAGATTCACAAATAAATTAGCCTTTGGAGTTCAATCTGTAGAGTTCAAACTCTTGCTACAAAAATGTATATGTTGGTTCACTACAAAGAGATCTCTAGATCCATAGTTTTGGAAATTGCTAAGGCAAGGAAGATTTTGAGACCTATCTTAATTACTACCACCTCCCCTTACCAAAAACATTCCTCTCCAAAAGTGGATAGAAGGATTTTCTCTGCCATAATAAACAATAAGAAGAAAATATTGCATTGAGAATTGTTCCATACCCTAAATTCCGTCCATAGATGTGAAATGTTGCAGTTTCTATCTCAGCTGAAGGAAACAGGGTGTGAACTAACCAATTACCTTTCATAGCAAAAATTTACATATTGGATATAAATTTTATAACTGGACAAGAAAACTGTGGAATGAGATGGGTATCTGATCAAGTCTAAGACAATAAAGACTCTTATGCCTTCTTGCTGATTTTTTAAAGTCCTATGTATGGGAGAGAAATGAGAAAGGGAGCTATCCAGCTGTTTTCCTGATTCTTGGATAAGGTCTAGGCAAATCTGCTGGGGACACACAGTGGTGATAAATCTGAGATGTATTTTAAAGACTGTGTACATAGGCAATGGTAATGTTTTTAATTGTGCTTTAATGTGACATACCACTACATTAGCCCACTTTAACTATCTCGCACTCAGCTTCCCTCAAACAAATTGCACACCCACAAAAGGGTTTCAGACAAGTAAATTGGAAAAAAAGTCACATATTTGGAAAATAACTGTTGTTTAGGACCAGCATAATAAGATTTAACATTAACATGGTATTTTCTCAGTGCATAACCTCATTGTAGAACTGTCTAATGCCTTGCTTTTGCTGCAGCACTGAAATAAAAGAGAACAGTTTCCACTGGAAAATTGGCCCAGCGCTACGTTTTGTCTATGTAAGATCATGCAGTGCTGGCATTTGAAATAGTGATAATTTTATGCCTAAAAATATGAGTAATTGTACCACGGCAAACTTGATTCTGATAGATCCTTAGATCACACTCCATCATCTGCTTTTCCACATTCTTTTGTATATGATGGGGGGGACATGACATCCCCCAGCGACGCGTTTGCATACGGAGCCCTGGATGTGTGTCTGCACTCCTATAAAACACAAGCAGTACAAAGACATCTTAAAAATTTTATAGCTGTTTAAAACACAAACTAAGTTTTCCTCTCCTTGTGTCTTTCAGAGAGACTGCCACAGAGTTATCTGGAACATTACCAAGGTAAGCAAGTTGCTCTAAACTGCATCTGTGTGTCAATGTCTGGAAGGTGCTGAAAGAAGCACGACCTCAGGAGCCAGAACATGATCCTTTTCCTAGGGAAAACTGCTGGGATACTGAGAACTGGGGGTGCAGAGAGGAGAGTGCTCCCTGCATGCCACAGACAGACAAATGACACTGAAATACTGGCACAGACAAGCCCACACAGCTTAAAGTGACGGGTTGAAGTTGCTTTGAGGCTCAGCACAGTTGTGCACCTGATGAGAAAAATCCCAGCTGTGGCTTCCTTCCAGCTGTGCAATTATACCCATGGCAGGTGGTTTGGCTTTTGCTTTACATTTCACCTGAGGGATGAGAGGAGGGAAACATGGAGGTAGGAGGGGGAAAAAAAGCTGTGATCTTAAGGCATTTTCATTTGGAAAGCAGGAAAGCAGCTCAGACCAAATTCTTCTATGCTGAGAAAGCTTTTCATAAAATAATAGAACTAGAGAAGATTCCCAGGCTGCGGTAGAGGTTTTTGAAGAAAGACCTGTCTACATATTGTCAGAGGATGCAATAAAATGTTGTAATCATGCAGATAGAGAAAAGGGTGAAGAAAAGGGAAACAAAAAAATCTGATATGGTAATCTGTCACTTAGCAGTGATGCCTGGTGAGTTAAAAAAAGGTGCTCTCAGTCCTCTTGTACCTTCTGCCACTGGTTTGCTCTCTGAGGTGCAGGAGGTTTTAGTGGGGTTGTGGTTTTGGTTTTTTTTTTTCCTATCCTCTGATTAAATCAGTGTTGTAGTTCAAACAATATATAATGTAAAAAGAATATTTCAACAGGAAGGACAGTTTTCTTTTAACATAGTAATACATGCAAGTTGCTTCAGATTCTAAGGCGGAGAAAAAAATCTGCCTTTCTTTCAAAGGAGTGTGGTGTTTATTAGCTGACTTTTTTATAGTGATAAGCTGTAAAAATATTTTCACTATATATGATGACTTCTCCCTGTGTAACGTACTCCTTTGTTCTGTGTGCACAAATTTATGTGATATACTTGATTTGTTTATTTAATAGATACATTTCTTTTTATGGCTAACTGTCACTTGGTCTCCATGGTTGTGCAAGCAAATATGCTGGCGAAATTTTGCCGTGTGTTTGAAGAGCTGACCAGTGATCAGGCCTACCTGACACCATAGAGTTTTGGTCATCTTCCTTGCAAAATAATTGTATTTCTTCATACACACACACACACAAAACAAAAAAAAAAAAAAAAAAAAAAAAAAAAAAAAAAAAAAAAAAAAAAACCAAAAAAGAAAAAAAAGAAAAAGAAACAAACAAAAAAAATATTGGGATTCAACAGATTAGCCACCTCCTTGGCCAGAAATCTCAATATTGATGCTTAGCTGTACCTTTTACTGGTTTTAGTGCTAAAATATTTCCAGTTTCACTGCTTTGGGAGAGGTATTATAAGACTAATATACTGGAAACATGGAGTCCTTACACTGCAAAAATGAATTCCACTTCAAATTAAAGTTAAAATGAGACACATAAGTGCTTGAATAAACATCCCATTTTGTACTTGCCATTAATGATTGTCTAAATGTGCTTTTTGAATTATTACCACAAGGCTTTAATTTCAACTGCAGTAAGATGTCACAAGTAAAATCAGATTATACCAGCAATGTGCACAAGGCATTGTAATTGTGTTATAAATATTAAACCAAGTGATCTTGTCATGATTTAAAACAAATGTTTCCAGCTAGGCACAGGTTGGCTTGTCCTCCAGCCTTCTCGAGGATTCACCTGTTCCTGAATTTCTCTAAGCAAACAGCTCCTTGGGGTTTTTAATTTTATGTTGTGATGTATTAATCTAATATTTTTTGTTCTTCTTTCAAACGTCAAGTGACTCATTTTGCTATTATTAATTCATAACCGGGAAATAGTCTAATTTCCCTACATCTTCTTCCAGCTTCACCCAGAAACCACTTTACAACATATAAAATTTGGGGTTTTTCTTTTGGATTCATAAAAAGGTGTTGCACCTTGAAATGGTTAAGTTATTAACCACTTTCCCATCATTGCTGGGATTCCCATCACTGTATTTTGTCCAGCGAGGTGGAGCAAGTCCCCTGTAACACTAGAAATCCAATTCTCCTTTGTCCAGGCAAACACAATGCCTTTTCCCAGAGCAGTAATGACTCTAGAATATATTTGTGGTCAGGATTGATCAAATCATTTTCACACACTCGCAAACCTGGTGAAAGGGTTTTCACTGCAAATGGTATAAGTGTGAACAGATGTGTCTGTACTTGGAATATTTTGTCTGGCTGTCAAGAAAGTTTAGACACCGGTGGCATTAATTATTTATTGTTGTTGTTGTTGTCATTTAAAAAAAAGTCTCAAAAGCCCCTTCTGATTTTTTCATAGTTCAGTTAAAGAGGTGGAATTATGAATTCTCTCCCATAAAGCCCTCTAATTAGTCAGAAGTACAGAGGAGTATATTTTGAATATTTTCTCATCTCAGTAGTAACCAAGAGAGGTTACATATGAACATTTTTTTAAAAAAAGTAAATATAACATAGTGTCTTGGTAGATGTGACCTTTTTAATATATTCATTTTCCATTAAATACTGCTGATGGTTCTCTATAAGAAGAAGAAGAAATCACCCTTTTCCTTGCCGCTGAAGTATGTGTATCAGTGATAGGCAAAAATAGAAAAATGTGAGTTGGTGGACATCATTTAGTAGGAAAGATAATAGATTAACTTTGCCTGTAGAAAGATATAAAAATATTCAGAACAATTATATTGTGTCAGTTCTAATTTACCAGTTATTTCTGATGATTTCAGGAAGCTCAGGCTAGAGAATGAATTGAAAATCCAGACTTAAAATGTGATAAAGAAGCTTTACAATTTTTATATTAAATGACATTATTATAGCTATGAATGTATATTGTTTTTTCGAAGAAAGGCTTTCTGTGTGCAACACACATCAAAGAAGAGATCTTCACAAGGAAAACTTTACAATAATATTAAGTTGTTCATTGCATGACCTATTTAAAGTACTCAGATACTTCTTGTTGTAGACTACATAATTAAATTTTAAATGGAACATGATAAAGAAATTATACTGGTGATCTCTAGAGATTTGAATACCCTATTTGGATCTTTACAAGAGTGTAGCGAAGGCATACTTTTAAAATTTAATAAAGGTCTGGCCTATTTTTTTTTTCCTTTTAGATGCTCTATAGCTGCTATGGCAGTTGTGTTTCAAACTGTGTTTGCTCTCAACATTTCATAGTCAGTACCTGCAATAACAGAGCAAACTAAAACGTATTAGAAAAAATACAGTTTAACTTGAGAAATTCACCATTAAAAATAATGACAATTAATGAATGGAGATAAATTTCTAAAATCTTGGGGAAGCTAAACTCGTAACCAGCCTTTCATGGACCAGCCTCTGAGCTCAGCAGTCGAGGGCAGCAGTGAATGAATGGAGTCCTGGAGCACAGTGTGAAGCCCTATGGGCATGAGGGAGATGATGTTTGGAGCTTAAAGGAGAAAATACTCAGCTTCAGTTTCAAAGGAATGATTTCAGTCTCTAGCCACTTCTGTTTGTTTCTGTGAAAGTTACTTTATATTTAAAGAAGAACAAATATTTTAAATATAGACTAACTGCATGGATTATTTATTTGCTTAATACTAGGTTAGTATTAACAGAAGGAAAATCTGGGCTACTTTTCCACTTTTATGTACTGGCTCAATTTTTTATCTCACTCAAGGGGGGCATAAAGTTTAAACGGCCACTTCCACCTCTAAGCTGTTAAAATAAGAAAAAAAAAAAATCAAGCTAATAATTTGCATATATATTTTTAAGGGAAAATATTGTAGAAATATCACTGGATCACCTGCTTAAATCTTGAGCAAAACTCAGGGAATCTTACATTTTGAGGTGAATGCCATCTTAAAATTATTATTTAGAAATTTTTTTAGAACTGTGGGAGGAAATCTGCATTGGATACATTGTGGATACATTAAAACAAACAAGCACGCTCAAAATGGAAATGTAAATCTTTGGTTTGTCCTTGCATTTTAGTCATTTACAAACAATATATTTTAAACCTGTGGTCTAGGATACAAACTTTGTCCCTCTTGAGTTGCAGTTCTATTCTCCACCATTCCATAAATTTCTTTGATAATGTCTCAGTTCCATTTACTGTAGAGGCTTCTGTTCTCGGGTGTCTACAGCATTTTGAAAATAGAATTTAAGTACTGAAGTCACTTTGGTGCTTTTGAAAAATGTTAACCTGCAACTTCACCATTATTGAAATCTAATGCAGCTAAGCTTTTATCTAAAGCAAAAAGAAGAATTGACAACCCACCATATGACAAGCAAAATGAAATCTCTTGATCACTATCTGTCAGCAGCCTTTCTAATACCATTGTGTTAGGGAATGATATGTCTTCCAAGAAGTTCAGTACACAACGTTTTGAATCATTTCTGTCTTGACAGCCTAACACAAGTAACTACTTGTAAGTGCTTGGATGAATTATAAAACCTATGTGGCTCTGTAGAGTGAGTTAATAAAACATCTATGAGCATTTTAATTACTATGAAATGAAAAGGATTTTTTTCCTGACAGTAATAGGGGCATGGTCTAAAGACCAACCTGACCTGTCAACTGCTGTCTTTGCTGGGTTTGCACAGGCAGTGGGAGTTGGGGTTACCTTCTGTGTTTGCACTTTTGGTTCCCTCACAGCTGAGATATTCTGGCAAGCAACTTCTCTCCCTCTGAGAACACCAGGTCATACCTTTCACTCCTCATGTTTTCATGTCCTCTCATGTCACCCGTGCTGCTTTGCCAGTTATGTCAGGCTTGAACGCCCACCCGCCTACACCAGGCACGTCTCTGCCAAACTATGACAGAATTTTCCATACCCTCACATAACATTTACTGAAGCTTTATTCTCCCTTAAATAAAGCAGGTATTTGGCATAGTCCATTTGTGATCCTCCCTTCTAATGGAGAAGTTTTGCTTTCCACCTTCAAATAAATCCTTTCTCAAAACTCACTCTTGTTTTAGAGGCATGTAAATAATTGGTCAAGAAAACATTGCTCATCCTGGATGGCAGGAAAACTGATAACATTAAAATATCTTGAATGTCAAACTATATGCAGCAATCCAGAGCTAGTCTTTGGAAATGATATCATCTTCTATCTTTTCCTAAACCTCATCATTAAAAAGAAAAGATTTCAGCCTTCGATATTTAAATGTTCTCAAGTCAACTGTCTTAAAGAGCAGATTTTCCATAATTTGGATGCCTGCTATTTTCTAAAGAAAGTAGTTATTTTGAAATGAGACTTGAATTTAACTAATTACTCACTTATTAAAAAAAAAAAATCTGATGTTTGACCTTTCTCTTTGCCTCAGTTGCTCATTTTGAAGTATTACTTCTTTCATATAACCTTTGAGCTGCTTTTCTGTATTGGAAATAGGACTGCCCATACCCCATTTTATCTGCTGTAGAGGAATGCCCCGACGGTGCTTGGTCTTGGAATATATATATATACTGGAATATAAATTACAGTAATTATACTGGAATATAAATTACAGTAATTATTTGGGATGGTAACAAGTTTGATGTTATTATAAGTAAATCAGGAGGTTTTGAGGAAATAATAGATGAGGTTTCTTCATTATTCTGATTTTGATTTTTCTTAAGTAAAGCTTCAGTATCCTTAAAATGCAACATGGAGCTATTCCTTGTAGTAGCTGTCGGCATGTCTCTTTTTGTTGTTGTTTTACAGCCATTTTGAAATATGTTTTTTACAGCTAATGATTATCTTAAGACACTTATGTGCAATCTGATCCTTTTCTAAAGAGATATTTTTAAAATCTTAAGAGGAGCCTAAGGAGCATAGAGGTGATTATCCATATGTGCTTACTGATGACTTGCATTCAAAAATTATGAAGATACCAACAGAAGGATTCGTGTTGCCTAAATTTAGCTATCACAAAAGTCATCTGTCGAAAGAATCAGGGGAGAAATGGAGAGAAATAGATGCCTCATCTCAGGACAAGGTGAATAACCTTGGGAATTGTTTTTCTTTCTCCATTGCCTGAAAATGGAGCCTGGGGGAATAACACAGGCTAAATCTTTCACCTGATAATAGCTTTAATTTAAGGTGAGCAGCCCGACTTTTGTAAGTGTTATAGTGCCAAGTGACGTAAGCTGATGCCTGCTGGAGTTTTGAGGACATTGGCATGCTTAACCTCAAAAAAACTTTCAATATTTCGTACTTAAGTCCTAAATATAGATCCTGGGAAGGAGGGGAGAAAGTCAGACAGAAATCATTGTTGGACTTGATACAGCTCTGACCCAGAATGCAGGAACCCTTCTCACAGTGCAGAGCCCTCAGAAATCACAGCAGCCCTGAAATGGCTCATAATTATATGTAACCTTTGACTCTTAAAACTGAGTGTAACTGATTTTACTCAGAGTCCTGGTTTTGGAACCCACAACCGTTTTTCCCCAGCAACTGTAGGCATCCTTCACAAACGTTAATGAATTTGACAGCAGATTTTTATCTTAAAAGTCTGGTAGAGCTTTTGTTTTTATCCCCTATTGGGAAGATCTAAACGTAGAGAGATACTTCCTTCCCTTTTTTTTTTTTTTTTTTTTTTTTTTTTTTT